>OX578147.1:62037760-62637760 GCA_951213105.1 Amaurobius ferox
ACTTAGCCTCAATAGAACTAAATAGTAGTCATAGTTGGATAAAATCAGTATAGACACTTTGAGACGAAGTGTTTTCTAAGTTTGTGAACTTCAATTCTCTTTTATTTTGTTAAATTCAAAAGAACATAAATATGTGCTAATTATTTTAATATAGTAAATGATATTCAGATATCATGACTACTATTTTACTACTAATAAAGTAACAAAGCCTAATGAACAGTTTTACAACGTAAAGTGCAGCGCAAATCTTGATACAAAAGCATATGTCCGTTTCGAAAATCCCCTGGATTTCCTTCTGCAGTACAAAAAGTCTAGACCCAGATTCCCAAATAATTGAAATTATGCAGCACCAAACTGGAATTGCTAAACGATATCTAAATATAGTAACGCCACCTAGTGAAACAAAAGAGAAATAAAGCAAGAAAATAGAAAATGTAAGGAGATTGGAGTTTTTTATTAATATGAAAAGGTTCAAAGAAATCCAAATTGAAAATTGAAGAGTACTTTGAATAATGGAAGCAGAAGAAAAATCAAACCATTGACTAGTCATCTAACAATGATTAGGTACAGAATATTTATTAATTTCGTGGTTTCTTACATAATTTTGATATTTTTGAAGCATATAATTTGAGCCATGTTTAGCTTCATTTATGTACAATAGTACGCGTTGATAAGGAATTAGAAAAATGTCCCGATTATTGATTATTTAAATAAACTCCTTATATCATCTGCATTTCACGTTCTAAACTAATTCATTATAGCATAATTGTACACAAATTCAAGTTCTTTACTAGACAAAACATGAATTTAATTAAAGTAAAAATTGGTTTTAAACACATAGTCGACTTAACCATTAAGAGAAATTATAAATAAGCAATATAAATTCGAGTGTCAATCCTTTGAGCATGCTATTATCATTTTCTTAATGGCTACAAGCATATGCCCACTCCTGAGTGGATGCAACACACGTTTGACGATAAGAATTTGATTATGGTATTATTTTTTTAATGTAGTGCAAAAGAAGTACTATACATTTACCAATGATCATCGAAAGTGTATGCATTAAGCCTTGTGATGAAGCAATCCCATATTTTTTGATACGTAACCCTAAGAGGTAAAAGGGCAATTGTAATGAACTTGAAATGTATATAATGGTTTTGGTATTATGTATATAGCTATGCCTCTGCACAGACGAAATTGGAATTTTTGGCGCCTTTGGGTTGTATGTGCACTTGACATGGATTGTAAATATTCAGAGAATTAATTGCAGCAAAATGTCAAAGTTGAGCTACAAATCTCTGAAAATTTATAGCCCTGTCAGATGTGTTTCGCGTCGGGGTCCGATCCTTGGACCACCCGGTTTGTAGAAAATTCTCTGGTTCTTTTTTTTGTGTGTAGCGCATAAAAAATGAGCGTCGCTTCGAAAACCAATGGTGTGAAGCATTTTTGGACCGCCTTTTTTTATTGCGCTTGGGAAACAGCGAATGCGGATTGGGGGACTTCCTCCCTAGTTTTGTCGTTCCCCTCGTCTTAAAATTTCTGGAAGTTTTTAGTAAAAATGTAAAAATTCAGATGCCTTTCTGATCTCGAGAGAATAGCACTCCAAATGCGTGGCACTTGTGTTTTTTGTGAAGCCCGATCCGGCATGCATTTTGATGCATTTCAAGCACGGTATCCGTGGCCCCTATCTAGGGCGGCCAATGCTTTCTGCTAGGATCCGACGTCGTGTGTCCGGTGATGTATGGCGACTCGTAGCCAAATGAGCCAGAGCCTAATTCAGCGCGAGTACGCAATTTTTCGGGCGGTGGCAACCAGTGAACTAAAGGAAGTCGTCATTTCTTTGGTGTCGCAGTGCAACACAGCTCTGCCTCTAAACGGCGGGGTGTGGGAACTTTGCTCCCTTAGCTACATTCAAGCCGTGGCAACTGCGACACTGCATGGACGGAGTGTTTGCGGACCATCAATCCCTGGCTCCTATGCAGCAGACGAACGTCAACTGGGTGTCATCGAATGGATTCAGTGAGGTCCAGGGCAGATAATTTCTACTGAAACGTAATTGCTCCTGATTTATGGTAGCGCTTGTACGCAAGTTCTCACGATCTGCTGGGCGTAAGCCAACGTTAACAGGTGGAGAATTCCCTGTCTCAACCTTAGCCGGTCTGAGCCTGCAGACGATGATAGTTACGTAATTGTTCTTGACTTTCTGGTAGCGCCTGTACGCAAGCTTTTATGAGCCGCTGGGCGTAAGCCAACGTTAAGAGGAGGAGAATTGAAGTGGACAGTGTGCCCATCTCCGAAATAATCCTTGTCTGGACTATCGTCACCTGTTTAACCTCAACCGAGCTGCTCAGACTGCCAGTGATATTTATGAAAAGTCCAATACTGAACTAGCCATTCAAATAATATTGCCACCCATTTCCGATGTGCAGACAGATTGACCATTTGACGGTCATTTCTTCTGTAATGAAGGTATGGAGAATTATATTTGATTTTAAATGTGTATAAGTAATGTGTAACAGTATTTTGATGAGATCTCCAGTATTTAAGGGTAACTTTAAGCTCCATGGGATGTTTGCCCAATGAATTTTGTTCTTTCTTTAAAAGTAATTAAATGCAAGTTTTGGATAATTAAAAAAAACATACAAATTTATGTAAAATTAACCGTACACACCGAGGTCAAGCTGGGTAATTGGGAAGTAACTGTAATAGTATATTTGTTATTAGTGTTCAGTAAGATTTCATGTGTTCTTTTAATAAATTGCTAAGTGGCCACAAAAAGGAAGTGACTCTTTAATTAGGGAATGCAATGTACTTAGGTCCAATCGGACCCCACTATACGAAACGCGGTTGAGCTGAGTGAAACTATTGGTGAGAAATATTTAGTGTATTTATGTGTTCTAATTTTGTATTTATGTGTAAAATTCACCTCAACACAAGCCTAATACTTGTGTCATCCGACGGACCTTTATCATCTGGTCATTTACAGCGATCACCGAGAGTGACTAGAGAGATCACTCCGGCCACACTCTGCCTTAAGATGACCGGAAACGGTCATCTTAAAGAAGATAATACCGAAACTGATTTAATTAAACAAAATATCACAACACATATTTTTTCCAGTAGAAGGATTAAAACTAATATTTACTAGATGACGCAAATTTTTCTGCGAAATGTAAGAATACATCATTTTTGTTAAAAAATTATAGCTCAAGTAGTCACGCCAACACGTTAACGATTCGCTATTTTCGAAACTTTCAACTATCATCAAAACACATTGATGTTGAGTCTTTTAAATCTGACAGTATAATATATAATATATATATATATATATATATGCTTTTTGAAGATATATTTCTGAAAAAAATATCAAATGTAATGATATTTAATTTTATTAACTGTTAGCAAATAAATGCTTTCTCACGATTTTTCATACATACATATTGGTCTACATAACTGGCTGACGTGTTTCTTGTCTTTTCCGATCCTCCAGCCCTAAAAGGCTGCATTTTGGTACCTTTATAGTATCACGGTCACGGGAGAGAACCTAAAGGGATTGGATCTTCAATTTACTCCAGAGATAGAGAAAATGGAGCAAAGCATTTTCAGACCCTCCAGAAGCTCCCCTGCTGACTTAAAAGATTGACGCCTTCCATGCTTATAGCATCAATCACGATATATAATTTAACAGCATTGGATATTTTATTCATACCCAGGAACGTAGAAAATGGAGATTTATCGGAGGCTTTTGAGACTCACCCCAGTAATCCCCCGGTGGTCTAGACGGTTGAAAACTGCACATTTATAGTGCGTCAATGGCGAGCGGGATTTTTTTATTTCTCCCTCAGGGTCAAACGAAATAAGTGAGGGCGACAAAAATATTTCCAGACACCCCAACACCACCTGCTGACCTTAAAGGCTGAAACTCTTCCGACAACACCAACGATCATAGGCCATAACATAATTGTGCCAGCTTTCATTAAGACAACTATTTGTATCTCCAATCGCCATTTTTCTAAAAAATAAATAAAATCAGTTAAAAATGTGCTTTAATTAAATTTTAAGAGTGTTAATTTCCCTATCTTTTAAAGTCCTAAATACTAGTGTATATGTAAGTATTCAGGAACTGTTTCGTCGGTTATATATATTTACAGTCATTGCGAAGAATTCTATGAAATGACGTCTTAAGATACTATGAATGTTATCAATCTAATGGGAAAATAATAACTAAATCGTCTGGAATGAAATGAACATATATTTCTGGATCCTATAAAAAGTACTGTTCTTTATCCAGTAGAAAAATGTATTGCCACATCCAGCCACATGTAAACAAAAATGTTCTTAAGAACTAGCGTTTAAATATCTTGACAAAGTGCCATGCCACGAACAACAAAAGCGACAAAATAATAAGCAGTCGTTAAAAATGGTTAAACGTCCTAAAAATAGATGTTTAAACACATAGAACCGGTCAGTTCATAAAATATAAAATCAGTCATTGTTTTCAGAATGTTCCGCAGAAATTGATAAAAATGCTGTGTCTTTAGCATATGTTAATGTCCCCAGCACATGGTAAGGTCGTCAGCACATGGTCGTGTCTCCATTGTCATTACTTGCCGTTTCTCACTTAAAATCCATAGTGTTTTTGTCTTTAAAGAAATGGATCTACCATATTTTATGAAAATAGTTTGATGCTTTTGAGAAATATCGCTCTCCCTTTGTAAAAGACTAATATATATTATGTTTCAGAAACATTTCGTGATAATTATCTTTTACTTTTGGCTAAAAGCTGCTAAAAATATTCACCTCTTTCATAACTGTAAGCATCTATACAATATTTGTTTAACGTATTTATATTTTTCCATAGTCATTAGAAACCGCTGGGAACTAAAAGGACTGAAAAAATGCTCACATATAGTATTGAATACGGGGAAGAATGTAACGAAGAAAATTAATATTTTCCCACAAGACTGCAAAGAATTATTATTATTATTATTATTATTATTTTCAAATTGTTTCCTGATTTAGAAGGCTGAATATTACCCACTTTTAGCATCAAACATGAGTACAATGCAATGATTCAGCGGAGTTATTTGATTTTTTCTCTGGTATGTGTGTGTGGGGAGGGAGTGCGGTAGAAAATTCAGTTACTTCAAAAAGTCTGTCTTTTCAAACTCTTTTTAATCCTCCCAGTCACCTAACAAGTTAAATCTTTGCACATATATATAAAGTATCAACTGTGAGACAAAACATGTCCAAGCCTGATGATACAGAAAAATATTTTCGATTAAGAAGTTTATTTTTGACGTTAAGTGCCACATAAACGAAATCGAACTTACTGTAAAATATTAAAACTTTTTATATAAATAATTTTTGTTTTCCTGTCTTTGACAGGTTTAAATATCAGTATTTAATACTTTAGATCAAATATGTGGTATACCTAACAAATAATTCATATTTTCAATTGATATTATTCGCTTTTAAGTTGAAATTATCACATACAAAATGAATGTGTTGGTAACACAATGTTTAGATTTTGTATTTTGATATTGGAGAATTTGTTTGAAAAGAAAAGACCTTCTCCCAGTCTTATCTGTCAGAAAATGCTTAGGCCTAAGACGTTACATAAATTATAAAAACACATAACAATTTCCTTTTAATTGCTTTGAATGGAAGACCATGCGGCACATTTTTCCCATGGTCCTCAAGGGGTTAAAATCCGTTAGTTGAATATTTGACATATATGAATAATCACAAAGCTCGCCAGTAATGACCCACAAGAAGGAATTTGCCCTTATTAATATTTGTTTCCTTAAAACTGAATTGAATAAATATAAGAACGGGAAAAATTACAACTTTCTCCATATATTCTACTAGCAGCAAACCCGTTCTTCGTACGGAGTATATAATATAAAGGAACTTAAAATTCACAATCATGAGCAAATTCCTATAGTATACTAACTGACATATTTAATCAAAATATTTTGTTGAAATATTTAATTTAATGCTCCTAAAAAGAAGTTTAAGGATCTCTGTTCTCGCTATACAAAATTATCTCCATGACCAGATGTGAAGAATAAAACATCCTGGTCCCATTTGTGTAAGAACATTTTTAAAATATATGGAATTGAATTCATATATGCAAAATAAAAGCGTTAAAATTGTAGGGGACCCGTACTACTTATATAGGCGAATATTAGAAGATATAACCTGAAAAAGTAGATTACATGTATAAATTGAAAATATCAATAAATCCGTAATCATTAAACCTGAAGACAGTAATTGATTCCAATATATGCCAAAATGAAAGTGCTAAAATTATATGGGAAGTACTCGTACCACTTAAAATGTCGTAGATTAACAGATATGTCCGAATATTAGTAGAAGATTACCAGTATTACAATATGAGTCTTAAAAATCTTTGCCAAAATAAAACAGATTGATTAATAAATTAAAAATATCAATAATCCCCGTAATCTTCGTACCAGAAGGCCGTACTTGATTCCAATATATGCCAATATATGTCAAAATATATGCCAATATACCTGCACTATTTATATGCTCGTAGATTAGAATATATACCAGTGCATTTTTAGAAAATTACTCTTACAACGCACAATATATGAGTTTCAACAATTTTTGCCGCAATAAAACAATGGCATAATAGCTTGAAAATATCGATAATCTCTGAATCAATAATCCCAAAAATATCAATAATAATAATGTTTAAACCTGAAGACGGTAATTGATATTAGTCAGACAAAAATGCAATGGTAATGAAATTTATTTTATATACATATATTCAAATCGGAAAAGATTTAATAAAAATCGTCTACCGTATAAAAAGATTGGATTTAAATCCATTTTGCTAAGCGACATGATATTATTTCCTTCAAATAAATTGTTGGAAAGTATATCGTCTAAATAATGCTATTTCTATGGAAGGTTTGGCGGCATTTTCGTCAATTTAGCGATATTTTTAAAATTCGTTAAATTTATCGCCAAGTGGGACTGTAGAACTGATAACAGTTCCACTTGGCAACAAATTGACGAAACAACACCACAATACTATCCCCTAATAAAACCCAATTCATTTCATTTATTTAGAGCAATTTTATCAATTTCAAGATATTTTTATGGATTTGAAAACATTTTTATAAATTTGTTGATATTTTAAAATTCGCTAAATGTGTTACTAACTAGGACGATTGGACTGAAAGACAAATGCTAACAAAACATCATTTCAGTACTCTCTTCTAACAAAACAAATTAAATTTCATTGATTTCAGCCGATTTTATCAATTTAGCGACATTTCCGTCAATTTGGCAACGTTTAAGAAAAGTTACCAAGTTAGCGATACCAGGCCAAATTCGTAGCACTGAATATGTAGATGTGAATAAAACATCCATATCCCGTTTGTGTATACTAAATGAAAACAAAATAATTGTATTAGAAGGTATACCCGTTCTACTGTTTATTTGTATTGGCTATGGCTAAACACAATATATGAGTTTAGTAGCTAAACACAATATTTAAATTTGAAAACTCTTTGCCAAAACAAATTAAAGTGATGTACGCAATTCGTAATTAATATAATTCAAAGAAAAATCAAACCCACTTATTTATAAGATAGTATATTTTTTATCAATCTTGTATTTTTATATCCATTTATTTATTATTCAATTCGAAAAAAAAAAATAATAATAAACACATTTAATTAAATTGCGTTGCCAAGCAACATGATATATCCTCATAAAATGTTAAAATTAATTAATGATTTTGATTTCTTAATAATTTTCATCGTTGAGTAAAAGCTTGTGAAAAATCAACCATGGTGATCGATTTTCCAATTAAATTTATGTTTTCAAATAAGTCATAATTTCAGAAAGTGACTATTAGCGTAAAAATCTTCCACAGAACTCTGAGATAAAATTTTAATTCACTTTCACGTTTCAACCAAACGATTTCCAACCTTTTCGTTTGGAGGAATCAGGGAGTTAGAGAGTAGAACTCCTAGGAAAACGTTTCGTTTTTCACTAATATCTTGACAACCCCTGGTCTTAGAAACTCGAAACTTAGACTAAATTTAAGGGAGGCATTTCAAGGCTATCCACAAAATTTCATTAAATTGGGTGTAGCCGTTCTTTCGTGATAATGATGCAAACGGAAGTTTCGTTATTTACTAATATCTCGAGAACCACTGATCGTAGAGACTTGAAATATAGACTAAATTTTAAATGGGGCTATTTCAAGGATAGCCACAAAATTTCATCAAATTCGGTTCAGCCGTTCTTCCGTGATGATGGGACAAACAAACAGACAGACAGACATACAACGTACAGATAGACATATTTTCAATTTTATGTATATAGACTAGCAGCATACCCGTTCTTCGTACGGAGTATATAATGCAAAGAAACTTAAAATTCACACTCATGTGCAAATTCCTATAGTATACTAAATGACATTTTTAATCAAAATATTCTGCTAAAATATTTAAAATAATGCTCCTAAAAACAAGTTAAGGAATATCTCTTCTCGCTATTCAAAATTATCTTCACGGCAGTTCTGAAGAATAAAACATCCTGGCCTCTTTTGTAAGCAAATTTACAAAAAATATGGAATTGAATCAATATATGCAAAATAAGAGCATTAAAATTGTATGGGACCCGTACTACTTATATACGCGACTATTAGACGAAATAACCTGTATTAGTAGATTATATGTATAAATTGAAAATATCAATAAATCCGTAATCTCTAAACCAGAAGGCAGTAATTGATTCCAATATGTGCCGAAATGAAAGTGCTAAAATTATATTGGAAGATACACCGTACTATTTATAATGTCGTAGATTAGAAGATATGTCCTAGTGTTAGTAAAATATTACCAGTATTATAATATGAGTCTTAAAATTCTTTGCCAAAATAAAACAGATTGATTAATAAATTAAAAATATCAATAATCCCCGTAATCTTCATACCAGAAGGCCGTACTTTATTCCAATATATGCCAATATATGTCAAAATAAATGCCAATATACCTGCACTATTTATATTCTCATAGATTAGAAGATATAGCCGTGCATTTGTAGATTACTCGTACAACGTACAATATATGAGTTTCAACCATTTTTGCTGCAATAAAACAATGGCATAAGAAATTGAAAATATCAAGAATCTCTGAATCAATAATCCCCGAACACATCAATAATAATAATGTTTAAATCTGAAGATCGTAATTGATATTATCCAGTCAAAAATACGACGACAATGAAATTTATTTTATATACATATCTTCATTATTAAAATCGGAAAATATTTAATAAAAATCTTCTTCCTCATAAACACACTGGATTTAAATCCCTTGCTAAACGACATGTTATGATTTGCTTCATATAAATTGATGGTCAAAATATCGCCTGAATAATGCGATCTCTAATGAAGGTTTGGCGGCATTTTAAAAAATCACCAAATTTATCGCCAAGTGTGACTGTAGACTTGATAGTCCTACTTGGCGATAAACTGACGAACCATCATCAAAATATTATCCCCTAAAAAAATACAATTTCATTTATTTAGCTCAATTTTATCAATTTCAAGATACTTTTATGGATTTACAAACATTTTTATTAATTTGGTGATATTTTAAAAATTCGCTAAATGTGTTACTAAGTAGGATGGTTGGACTGACAGAGAAATGCTAACGAAACACCAGTTCAGTACTTTCTTCTAGCAAAACAAAATAAATTTCATTGATTTACATCGTTTTTATCAATTTGGAGACATTTCAATCAATTAGGCAACGTTTAAGAAATTTGCCAAGTTAGCGATATCCAGACAAATTCGTAGCTCTAAATTTGTAGTCTGGATGAAATACCGTGTTCCAGTTTGTATATAATAAATGAAAACATTAAAATTTTATTAGAAGATATACCCGTTCTACTCTTTTTCTGTTTCAACAGTCGGAAATGTGAATTTATTGGGTAGACAGAATATATGAGTTTATTAGATAAACACAATATATAAGCTTGAAACCTCTTTGCCAAAATAAATGAAAGTGATGTACGCAGTTCGCAATTAATATAATTAAAAGAATAATCAAACCGCTCTTTTCTAAAATATATTTTTATATCCATTTATTTATTATTCAAATCGAAAAAAAATATAATAATCATTAACAAACACATTTAATTTTATTGCGTTGCCGAGCAACATGATATAAGATAGAATCTTCCTCATAAAATGCGAAATTAAATAACCATTTTGATTTCTTTATACTTTTCATCGTTGAGTAAAAGCTTGTGAAAAATATAAGCCATGGAGGTAAATTTTTCCATTTAAATTCATGTTTCAAACAATTCATGCTTTCAGATAGTGATAAATTAGCGCAAAAATCTAGCAAACTCAGAAATAAAGTTTTATTTCTCTTTGACGTTTAAAACAAATGATTTTCATCCTTTCCGTTTGGATAAACCACGGAGTTAGAGAGTAGAACTACCAGCAAAAAGTTCCGTTTTTCATTCATATCTCGACAACCCCTGGTCTTAGAAATCCGAAACTTGAACAAAATGTATGGAGGGCTATTTCAAGGCTACTCACAAAATTTCATTAAATTCGGTTTAGTCGTTCTCTCGGGATGATGAGACAAACGAAAGTTTCGTTTTTTTACTAATATCTCGAGAACCACTGGATGTAGAAACTCCAAACATAGACTCAATTTTAAGTGCGGCTATTTCCAGGCCACCCACAAAATTTCATCAAATTCGGTTCAGCTGTTCTCTCGTGATGATGGGACAGACAGACAGACAGACAGACAGATTTTCAATTTTATATATATAGACTAGCAGCATACCCGTTCTTCGTACGGAATATATAATATAAAGAAACTTATAATTCGCAATCATGTGCAAATTCTGTTAAAATATTAAATTTATTGCTCCTAAAGAGAAGTTCAAGAATATCTGTTCTCACTATGTAAAATTATCTTCATGGGCAGATCTGAAGAATGAAACATCCTGGCCCCTTTTGTAAGCAAATTTACAAAAAAAAGGAATTGTATCAATATATGCAACCCCTAACTACTTATATTGTCACAGATTAGAAAATATGCCAGTGTGCTAGTAGAAGATTACCCGTATTGCAATATGAGTCTCAAAAATATTTGCCAAAATAAAAGATATGACGTAATAAATTGGAAATATCAATAATCCCCGTAATCTTTATACCAGAAGGCGTAATTGATTCCAATATATGCCAATATATAACAAAATATATGCCAATATACCTGTACTACTTATATTCTCATAGATTAGAAGATGTAATGCATTTGTAGAAGATTACTCGTACAAAGTACTATATATGAGTTTCATCAATTTTCGTCATAATAAAACAATGGCATAATAACTTGAAAATATCAATAATCCCTGAATCAACAGTCCCGGAAAATATCAATTATAAGAATGTTTAAACCTGAAGACCGTAATTGATATTATCCAGTCAAAAATGCAGTGTCAATGACATTTATTTTATATACATATCTTTATTATTCAAATCGGAAAAGATTTAATATAAAATCGTATGCAGCATAACACATTGGATCCGTTGCTAAGCGACATGATATCATTTGCTTCAAATAAATTGATGGAAATCATATCGTCTGAATAATGCGATCTCCATGGAAGGTTTGGCGACATTTTAGTCAATTTAGCGATAACTTCAAAAATCGCCAAATTTATCGCCAAGTGGGACTGTAGAACAGATAGACCCATTTTGCGACAAATTGACGAAACATCATCACAATTCTATCCCCTAACAAAATACAATTATTTTCATTTATTAAGCGCGATTTTATCAATTCCAGGATATTTTTATGGACTCACAAATACTTTTATCAATTTCGTGATATTAAAAAAATTCGTTAAATGTGTTACTAAGTAGGATGGATGGATTGATCGACAAATGCTACCGAAACATTTCAGTACTCTATTCTAAAAAACAAATCATTGATTTGCGCCAATTTTATAAATTTGAAACATTTCCTCTAATTTGGTAAAGTTTAAGAGAAGTTACCAAGTTATTTAGAGATATTCCGCTAAATTCGTAGCTCTGAATTTGCAGATCTGAAGAATAAAATATCCTGATCCCGTTTGTATATACTAAATGAAAACACTAAAATTGTATTATAAGATACACCCGTTCTAATCTTTTTCTGCTTCAACAATCGGCTAAATGAATTTATTGGGTAAACACAATATATGAGTTTATTAGCTAAACACAATATATGAGCTGTAAACCACTTTGCTAAAATAAATGAAAGTCATGTACGCGGTCGGCAATTTATATAATTAAAAGAACTATCAAACCGTTCATTTAAAAATATATTTTTACATCCATTTGTTTATTGTTCAAATAGAAAAAATAATAATAAATATTAATAACACATTTAATTTCATTCCGTTGCCGAGCAACATGATATAAGATAGAATCTTCCTCATAAAATGCAAAATTTAATAGCCATTTTTATTTCTTTATACTTTTCATTTTTCAGTAAAAGCTTGTATAATATAAACCAAGGAAATAGATTTCCCATTTAAATCATGTTTCAAACATTTGATGTTTTCAGAAAGTGACTAATTAGTGCAAAAAATCTCCCCCCAAACTCTGAGATACAGTTTTAATTCACTTTCAAACGATTTTTAAGCTTTTCGTTAGGATAAACCACGGAGTTAGAGAGGAGAACTCCTAAGAATAAGTTTCGTTTTTCATTAATATCTCGACAACCCCTGGTCTCAGATACTCGAAACTTGGGCTAAATTTATGGGGGGCTATTTAAAGGCTATCCACAAAATTTCATCAAATTCGATTCAGCCGTTCTCCCGTGATGATGAGACAAACGAAAATATCGTTTTTTACTAATATCTCGAGAACCACTGATTGTAAAAACTCCATATATAGACTAAATTTTAAGTGGGACTATTGCCAAGCTACCCACAAAATTTCATCAAATTCGGTTCAGCCGTTCTTCCGTGCTGGTGGGACAAACAGACAGACAGACAGACAGACAGATTTTCATTTTTATTTATATAGACTAGCAGCATACCCGTTCTTCGTACGGAGTATATAATATAAAGAAACTTGAAATTCATAATCATGCCCAAATTCTTATAGTATACTAAATGACATGTTTAATCAAAATATTCTGTTAAAATATTTAATATAATGCTCCTAAAAAGAAGTTTAAGAATCTCTGTTCTCGCTATATAAAATTATCTTCATGGACATATCTGAAGAATAAAACATCTTGGACCCCTTATGTAAGCAAATATAAAAAAAAATATGGAATTGAATCAATATATGCAAAATAAAAGCGTTAAAATTGTATGGGACCCGTACTAATTATATACGCGAATATTAGAAAATATAACCTGTATTAGTAGATTACATGTATAAATTGAAAATACCAATAAACCCGTAATCTTTAAATCTGAAGACAGTCATTTATTCCAATATATGTCAAAATGAAAGTGCTAAAATTATATGGGAAGATATACACGTACTACTTATAATGTCCGATTATTAGTAGAAGATTACCCGTTTTGCAATATGAGTCACAAATGTTTTTTGGTAAAATACAACAGACGACGTAATAAATTGAATATATAATTAATCCCCTTAATCTTCATACCAGAAGACTGTACTTGATTCCAATATATATGCCAATATATGTCAAAATATATGCCAATATACCTGTACTACTTATATTCTCGTAGGTTAGAAGATATACCCGTGCATTCCTAGAAGATTACTCGTACAACGTACAATATGCGTGTGTCAGCAATTTTTGCCGCAATAAAACAATGGCGTAATAACTTAAAAATATCAATAATCCCTGAATCAATAATTCCGGAAAATATCAATAATAATAATGTTTAAACCTGAAGAGTATAATTGATATTATCCAGTCCAAAATGAAATGGCAATGAAATTTATTTTATATACATATCTTCATCATTCAAATCGGAAAGGATTTAATAAAAATCGTCTGCCGCATAAACACATTGGATTTAAATCCGTTGCTAAGCGACATGATATCATTTGCTTCAAATAAATTGGTAGAAAAAATATCGTCTAAATAGTTATATTTCTATGGAACATTTGGCGACAGTTTCGTCAAATTAGCGACATTTTAAAAAATCGCCAAATTTATCGCCAAGTGGGACTGTAGAACTGACAGTTCCACTTTGCGACAAATTGACGAAATATCATCACAATACTATCCCCTAACAAAAAACAATTAATATCATTTATGTAGCGCAATTTTATCAATTTCAAGATATTTTTATAGATTTGAAAACATTTTTATCAATTTGGTGACATTTTAAAAATTCGCTAAATGTATTACTAAGTAGGATGGTTGGTCTGACAGATAAATGCTAACCAAACATCATTTCAGTACTCTCTTCTAACAAAACAAAAAAAATTTCATTGATATATAGAAGACCCAAGCCACACGACCAACCCGAATGTTTATGGCAGCTGTTTGTGTGTCGTTATATCAATTTGGCGACATTTCCGTCAATTTGGCAAAGTTTAAGAAAAGTTGTCAAATTAGCGATATCCCTCCAAATTCGTAGCTTTGAATTTGCAGATCTGAATGAAACATTCTTATCCCGTTTCAATATACTAAATGAAAGCACTACAATTGTATTAGAAGATATACCCGCTCTACTCTTTTTCTGTTTCAACAATCGGCTATATGAATTTATTGGCTATACACAATATATGAGTTTAGTAGCTAAATACGATATAAGCTTGAAAACTCTTTGCCAAAATAAATGAAATTGATGTACGCAGTCAGCAATTAACATAATTAAAAGAAAAATCAATCCGTCCATTCATAAGATATACTTTTATATCCATTTATCCATTTATTTATTATTTAAATCGAAAAAAAATAATAAAAACATTAACAAACACATTTAATTTAATTGCGATGCCGAGCAACATGATATATCCTCCTAAAATGTTAAAATTTATTAACCACTAACAGCACACCCGTTATTCGTACGGAGTGTATAATTTAAAGAAACTTAAAGTTCGCAATCATGTGCAAATTCTGTTAAAATATTAAATTTATTGCTCCTAAAGAGAAGTTTAAGAATATATGTTCTCACTATGCAAAATTATCTTCACGATCAGATCTGAAGAATAAAACATCCTGCCCCCTTTTGTAAGCAAATTTACAGAAGAAAAAATAGGAATTGAATGAATATATGCAACCCCGTACTAATTATATTGTCGCAGATCAGAAAATATGCCAATGTGTTAGTAGAAGATAACCCGTAATACAATATGCGTCTCAAAAATATTTGCCAAAATAAAAGAGATGACGTAATAACTTGAAAATATCAATAATCCTTGAATCAATAATCCCCGAAAATATAAATAATAATAATTTTTAAACCTGAAGACCGTAATTGATATTATCCAGTCAAAAATGCTATAAGAAAAATCAAATCGTTCTTTTCTAAAATA
Organism: Amaurobius ferox; assembly: GCA_951213105.1. Lineage (NCBI taxonomy): Eukaryota > Metazoa > Arthropoda > Arachnida > Araneae > Amaurobiidae > Amaurobius > Amaurobius ferox. The sequence continues at coordinate 62,053,293 of OX578147.1, forward strand.
TATTTTCATATCCATTTATTTATTATTCAAATCGAAAAAATAATTATTAAAATTAGCAGACAGATTTAATTTAATTGCGTTTCTGAGTAACATGATATAAGATAGAATCTTATATCATGTTAAATATGTCATGTCTTATAACATAAACTGCGAAATTAAATAACGATTTTGATTTCTCTATACTTCTCATTGCTCCCTAAAAGCTTGTTTTAAATAAACCGTGAACCATGGAGATAGATTTCCCCTCTAAATCATGTTTCAAATAATTCATGTTTTCAGAAAGTGACTAATTAACGCAAAAAATCTCCCATCAAACTCAGAGATTAAATTTTAATTCACTTTCAAACGATTTTCAAGCTTTTCGTTTGGATAAACCACGGAGTTAGGGAGTAGAACTCCTAGGAAAAAGTTCCGTTTTTCATTAATATCTCGACAACCCCAGGTCTTAGAAACTCGAAACTTGGACAACATTTATGGGGGGATATTTCAAGGCTATTCACCAAATTTCATTAAATTCGGTTCAGCCGTTTTTCCGTGACGATGAGACAAACGAAAATTTCGTTTTTTACTAATATCTCGAGAACCACTGGTCGTAGAAACTCAAAACACGGATATAATTTTTAAGGATATAATTTATTTTAAGTGGGACTATTTCTGGGCTACCCACAAAATTTCATCAAATTTGGTTCAGCCGTTCTCCCGTGATGGTGTGACAAACAGACAGACAGACAGACAGACAGACAGACAGACAGACAGACAGATTTTCATTTTTATTTATATAGATTATGACTTTATATAAATCATGTATGTCAATATTATTGAAGAGGTCTTTAAAATCAAATGTTTTTATATCATAAATGTTTGGTATTTGTTTTAATTTTTTCATCAGCTCTAAACTATTTTTGATAATATGAGTTCTCTGTTCAACGAAATGAGCGTATATTACTTTCCTTATATACAACTAGCAGCATACCCGTTCTTCGTACGGAGTATATAATATAAAGAAATTTATAATTCGCAATCATGTGCAAATTCTGTTAAAATATTAAATTTATTGCTCATAAAGATAATTTTAAGAATATCTCTTCTCACTATGCAAAATTATCTTCACGGGCAGGTCTGAAGAATAGAACATCCTGGCCCCTTTTGTAAGCAAATTTACAAAAAAAAAAGGAATTGAATCAATATATGCAACCCCGTACTACTTATATTGTCGCAGATTAGAAAATATGCCAGTGTGTTAGTAGAAGCTTACCCGTATTGCAATATGAGTCTCAAAAATATTTGCCAAAATAAAAGAGATGACATAAAAAATTGAAAGTATCAAAAATCCCCCGTAATCTTAATACCAGATGGTCGTAATTGATTCCAATATATGCCAATATATATCAAAATATATGCCAATATACCTGCACTACTTATATTCTCGTAGATTAGAAGATATATCCATGTATTTGTAGAAGATTACTCGTACAACGTACTATATATGAGTTTCAACAATATTCGTCATAATAAAACAATGCCATAATAATTTGAAAATATCAGTAATCCCTGAATCAACAGTCCCCGAAAATATCAATAATAATGATGTTTAAAACTGAAGACCGTAATTGATATTATCCAGTCAAAAATTCAATTTCATTGAAATTTATTTTATATACATATTTTTATTATTCAAATCGGAAAAGATTTAATAAAAACCGTATGCCGCATAACATATTGGATCCGTTGCTAAGCGACATGATATCATTTGCTTTAAATAAATTGCTGGAATTCATATCATCTGAATAATGCAATCTCCATGGAAGGTTTGGCGACATTTTCGTCAATTTAGCTATAACTTAAAAAATCGCCAAATTTATCGCCAAGTGGGAATGTAGAACTGATAGTCCCATTTTGCGACAAATTGACGAAACATCATCACAATGCTATCCCCTAACAAACCATAATTAATTTCATTTATTAAGGGCGGTTTTATCAATTTCATGATATTTTTATGGATTTAGAAATATTTTTACCAATTTGGTGATATTAAAAAAATTCCTTAAATGTGTTATTAAGTAGGATGGATGGACTGACCGACAAATGCTAGAGAAGCATCATTTCAGTACTTTATTCTAAAAAAACAAATTTAATTTCATTGATTTAGGTCATTTTTATCAATTTAGTTACATTTCCACTAATTTGGTAAAGTTTAAGAAATGTTACCAAGTTATTTAGAGATATTCCTCTAAATTCATAGCTCTGAATTTGCAGATCTGAAGAATAAAATGTCCTGATCCCGTTTGTATGTACTAAATGAAAACACTAAAATTGTATTAGAAGATACATACACCCGTTCTACTCTTTTTCTGATTCAACAATCGGCTAAATGCATTTATTGAGTAAACACAATATATGAGCTTGAAACCTCTTTGCTAAAATAAATGAAAGTGATGTACGCAGTCCACAATATATATAATTAAAAGAACAATCAAACCGTTCATTTATAAAATATATTTTTACATCCATTTAGTTATTATACAAATAGAAAAAATAATAATAAATATTAACAACACATTTAATTTCATCCCGTTACCGAGCAACAGGATATAAGATAGAATCTTCCTCATAAAATGCGAAATTAAATAGCCATTTTGATTTCTTTATACTTTATATCGTTGAGTAAAAGCTTGTGAAAGATGAAACAAGGAGGTAGATTTTTCCATTTAAATTCACGTTTCAAACAATTCAAGTTTTCCTATAGTGACTAATTAATGCAAAAATCCTGCATGAAACTCGGAAATAAAGTTTTATTTCATTTTGGCGTTTTAAACAAACGATTTTCATCCTTTCCATTTGGATAAACCACGGAGTTGGAGAGTAGATCTCCCAAGAAAAAGTTACGTTTTTCATTAATATCTCGACAACCCCTGGTCTTAGAAACTCAAAACTTAACTTAAATTTATGGAGGGCTATTTCAAGGCTATCCACAAAATTTCATTAAATTCGGTTCAGCCGTTTTCCCGTGATGATGAGACAAACGAAAATTTCGTTTTTTACTAATATCTCGAGAACCACTGGTCGCAGAAACTCAAAACATAGACTAAATTTTAAGTGGGGCTATTTCTAGGCTTGCCACTAAATTTCATCAAATTCGGTTCAGCCGTTCTCCCGTGATGATGGGACAAAGAGACAGACAGACAGACAGATTTTCAATTTTATTTATATAGATTACATCCCCTATGATGCAAATCAGGAATTTTACACCACAGTGTACGTGCATATAAGAATTATTGTTTTAACCAAATTTATACTAGGTAATAAGTGTTTGAAACTAATCATAACAAATGATTTTTTTAATGTCAGATACTCTTGGTGAAGAAAACGAAATACTCATTACATATTCTACTGTTGTAAATGCCAAGGTTACTTACTGCAAGTTATTATTATTACGCTAATGTGTAAAGCGACTTTCTGAAACAGAATGCTAAAAATGAAAACACCTTTTTATTGATTTGTAATTCACACGGTGCATATTTACTTTCCTTTTAATACATAATGTAAGTTAGGACCATGCTCTAATTTTATATGACGGTATTCATAGACCTATTTTGCACTTATGCGTGCCAGCATCGACTAACCGATACCTGCAATTTGAGCAAGAAAACATGGTATGTATCAACCATATTAGTCCCCTCTGTGGATACAGACAACTACATTCCAGCATTAAGTATAGCAAAGATTGAATTCGGGCTGCAATGCACGGAACAAAAATGAAATTTAATCATTTCTGATGAGATAGTCTGGTGACTGAATTTTATACGATCCCATCCTTGCCTGGAAATACCTTGTATTCTGCTGTCAAATAATGTAAGATGATAACCCCTTAACCGTTTTACCACACTGATTGCACTCCATAAAATTTTGAATGTCTTTGTGAAACATTCTATTTCATCTAAAAATTAGTAAATACATATGCCCCGTAAATACATACCTCAGTGTAATGTGCATATGCCTTTGTCGTAACTAATGATGCTAAAACAAGAATGCTATCTCTGAGAGGAAATCTGAATGTAGGAACCTTGCGTAAATGACTCTTAAGCACGAATAATATCTGGATACACCATCTGCGTCGTCAGTCAGGACACAGGATTCAGCCTGGCAGAGGAAACCGGGGCTACTCTTTCAGCGTCTACTGGCATTTAATCAAATTTTCGCACTGGTATTATAAATATGTCCCATGTTCATGTCATATGTGTATCCCATGTCCCCTTGGAGTGTTCAAATATCGGCATCATGGCCCTGGAATTGCGCCTAGCCGGGGGTGAAGATCTTCCCTCACGATGGTAAGAAAGGAAATGTGGGTCATGATTATTATATTTTTCTGCCTTTGTTGTATTGTACTGAGCGTTAACGTCAAAAAAGAGTACAAGAATTTCGCATTATGCCATTTGCTTCACTATCAAAGTGTTTAATTTCGGAGAAATATTTTTTCTTCGTCAATGGACTAATAGAAAAACGCTAATTAAAAATGTGCGCTTGAAATTTCCCTATTTCTGCTCCCCTTTTGTATTGAGGTATCATGTTGCATCCACGTACCGATATTTCTCTCAACACAGCATGTTTTTATTTTGATTAATGCGAATTTACTGTGAAAATTGTATTTTTCTGCCTCTGTAGATGTGTACTGGACGTTAACGTCGAGAAGGAGTGCAACAATTTCGCATTAGGTCATTCGCTTCACTATACAAGTGACAAATTTTGGAGAAATATTTGTGCTTCGTCATGGGACTAATAGAAAGACGTTAATTAAGAATGTGCGTTTGAAATTTCCCTATTTGTGGTCCCCTTTTGTATTAAGGTATGGTGTTGCATAAATGTACCTATATTTATTTTGACACGCCATGTTTTCATTGTAATTTAATGTGAATTTACTGTGAATTGTTATTGCCAACAGTAGTGCACATTAAAATATTAATATTGAAGTTAGATAAACATTGAGCTGATTCTTTGAAATGCCGTTAATAACCCACTACTATTATATTTGTGCGAGTTCCTGGAATAAAATATATAAACATAATATTAAACAATTAACTACACCCTTTTTAACTTTAAAATAACATCATGTATTAAGAATACTCAATCATACCTTAATTACAATAACTATTCTTATATTTATTGAGGATATTGGATGCGGGAGACTTGGTAAACTGTTATTATAAAAGTGATTATGACCTTTTATATATGTTAATAAGCGCATACCTTCTTGATGGATTTAGACTTTTGTGGGCCATTGGTCGTGAAACCACCTTCCATGAATTTATGATTTATGACTTTAATATCGTCACACCACACATAACGCATATTCTACCATAACAGCACTATTGAGAATTTTGATCCATGTTCGGATCTCGCCTGTTGCACCTTCTGTATGCACCATTGCCAACTTAATGCATATATTCGCATTTTGTCTGTGGCTCACTGCCCATCCGCGCTTCTTAATTTTCTTAACTATTCTATTCATCTCTAGTACTTAATGCATATCTTGAATTCTGTGCATGAATACATATATTGACCCGTCTTATTCTCATCTATTACTCACTGTTCATCCGAGCGTCTTACTTTCCTCATTTATTCTTCATTACTACTGTATATCCTCTGTCTGTAGTACTTTCAACCAGTTGCCACCTCTTTTTGCCTGAGGTCTGATACGCATCTTCGGCGACCATTGGTTGACCTCATGACAACTCGGCAACACAAACTCATTGGCTAAACCTTTAACCAATCCAAGGCTTAATCTTTAGCCTCCAGTAAATGTTCTGCCTCGAACACACCTGTACTTGAAGCCCCCTTATAAGTGGCATTCCTGACCACTTGGGTCAGCGCTGGTGTAAATTGGCGTTGAAATTGTGCAACAATTGTCTTAACCTTTGATGCCGTAATGCATAAAAGTTCAATGTCTGACGCTATAATTGTGCCATTGTTTTAACAGAGCTGCGCCCAGCGAAAATACAAACATGTCACCTATCTTTCGCTGGAAAGAGACATTAATTATGGTTGGAAAGATCATTGCCTATGGATACGTCAACAGATTTACACATTAACCACCTATAGACACCGACTCGAAGGTTTACAGTAATTTTAGCTTATGGTGGAGGAATATCTGCCACAACCAGAAATCAAAACTATGAGAAACAAAGAAACAACGCCAAGATAAAAATGATAAACAAGTATATACAATATGTTTGTCTACACCAGATACAGATAGTATTTGACAAATATTTCACATCCATAAACACTTATGTGCAGAACTGTTTCAAATGGGAGCAACGATATATATAAAAATATTTCTAAAATTGGTTATTGCAATAGCTGCTCACGTTTTTGTTGATTTATTCTTTGATAAGTCAGTAAGAATAAGTCAAAGAAACGTGAGAAAAAAATGGAAATCATTACGGCCTGATGTCAAGACCGATAATGCTATTCTCTCTAGCCAACCAAAGCTAGAGAGAAGTATGGACTTGGCTAAGCCGTACTTTTTGGCATTGTGGGCCAAATAAAAGACTCGCTTAAATTAGCCAAAAAAATGCACAGGAATATTTAAACACGAATAAGCCAACAGAAGGAAGCTAATTTGACCCAGCGTTAAAGTACACTGTAGAAACATCCGCATAGCAGCGCCAAAGTCCAGTAATTGCAAGCAGTCTATACTGAGATGGAATGACAGTGTTCTGCCACTGAATAATCAACGCAAACAAATAAACTCGGTTAAAATACCTAAAATATGTCCAATATCGCGATTAACTGTTAATTTTAATATTTAAAAAATTTACAATTTTATTGAATCACTGATGACAAATATAACTCTCCCTCACCTTACTAAATTGTTAAAATATAATAATTCCAATGATTAATGATTTTAATCGCATTAAAAGTATTTATTGATCTCTTCATTAATTACATTCCTTTGCTGGAGAACGAAGTATTTTTATTTCCGTCTTCATGTTAATGAATGAAGTGCTTAAAGTTAAAGAACTAATACTACATAATTAAATAATATCACATATTTAATATCCCATTATATGATATCTTACAGCGTTAAAATGCTTCAAAGTTTTGTTATACACTCCTATTAGCCCACCACATTGTTTTCTCATATTCTTGTCATCGGTATATTTCAAAAATTATATTCCCGGATGCGAGGACATTTTATTTTTGCAACTCATTCTTCCCATGTACTAAATTCTAAAATCTTCCTCACATTTTTAATTTTTTGCAAAGTAGTTAAACATTTAAATAGCCAGGGACTTGGTATTTATTTTGAACGTATAGCTTTCCCGTTCTAGTTAAGACGTTGCTCCAAGATTCTAAATTTCTGCATACTTTGAGAAGGAGCAGGTTCTTTCATTAGGTATTTGATAATCATCAAAGGGACGTGAAATATTTAAATGAGTCTGGCTCCAGTAAACAGTGCGATAATTAAATATATATTAATGCAAGTGAAAGTATGCAATGTTAAATATTTGATGGAGGTAATTAGTTCTTAATAAAAGTTTAAAGCTTGCTTTCAAGTTGTCGCAGAATTATGACGATTCTTGAAAAAAATAATGTTCAATAATGGTTTTCAATTTGTGGGAACGAAATTTTTAATATTGAAGAAAGCCAGCGCAAAAAATTTCTGAAAAAAATATGTTCTCTTTATTAAGCTAAAAAAAGTTTAAGTAGTTGTTGTTGTTGTTGAAACCCAGACCGTCCGACCAACCAGAAAGGTGTAAGGTAACTGTTTGGACGGTCGGGAAGTGCCACCCAATTTAGACCGGAACACAGTGGGGGAGGCATCCACAGGGACCGTACCCTCCTTCCCCTACCACCAACCTCTCGGAAGGACTTTCGGACCCACATGTTTAACGTGATCGTACTCCGCATGAACACGACGGCAGTTTTGGCAGTGGCTGGAATCGAACCCGGGCCTACCGAGTGCAACTCCAGCGCGCTAACCAGTGAACTACGATTTAAATAAATAAAGTAAAGCCTAAAATTTATAAAGTTAAACACTAAAAACATGGTTATATGATTCTTTGTGTATAAAAATATCTTTAAAACCTTATCTTCAAATAACATTCTGGAAAAGTGCAGTATTTAAATTGATATAACTCGACAACGATTTATGCCAAAACTCCATATTTTGAGACATGATTTGTTTATGATGTTAATTTGTATTCTGAATTTGTAAATAAAATTTTTACTTTTAAATTCACTTTGTTTGATACACAAATCTCTCATATAAAAAGAGAGTATTTTAATTAAAACATTTTTTAAACATTTTCTTATCAGTATAACAAAATACCTTAAGGAAATACTAAAGAGCATTTATTTTCTCAAAAAATATCTTTATTTTGCAAATAAAAGTTTTGATATCCCTTTATTAATCATTTCTTTAATTTGCATTTATACTATAATTTTCCTGTTGCTTAACAGTCTATTACAAGCAGCCGTTTGGAACACCATTTAGGAGCTTCCCAGGCAAAGAGCGAATTCTATAAGTGGAATAGAATTAATTTTAGGCAGATCGGTATTCGAGCTTCTGAACTAGTTACGTCGCATTGTTTGGAATGTTAATTATCCATCATAAGAAGTTGGATATTTAGGCGGTCGACGATGGTAATCTTCGGAAACTAAGAAATCGGAATCTGTGGAAATTATATTTCTTACATATGATGGTATTATTCAATATTTATTGTGAGTTGAGCAATTTATTGTGCGTTATTCAATATTTATTGTGAGTTGAGCAATTTATTGTGCGTTATTCAATATTTATTGTGGGTCTAGGATAAATAGGATCCAACTATCGGTATTGCAACCGATAGTTGGATGTATGGAATGTATATTGTGCACTTTATGTGAAATTAGGATATGTCCATAGTAAAAGAACTAACTACCTGATTTCTTTATGTCATAAGTTTGTAACTTTTGGTTAGTAAATGTTTTTGGACACTTAATATCTGCTTGTTAGCATACCTTGGTTGTTAGGATTAATTCTCATTTCCCGGATCTCCCTTTTTACTTTCCTTATATACATAATGTATAAGGAAAGTATTGTGACGGGGTCGAAAATTCGAATTCGAGTTTTCGACGGGAGAGCACGTTTCAAGCATCCCTGATCACGAATCAAACATTTTTGAAGTGATGTCTGTGTGTGTGTGTGTGTGTGTGTGTATGTGTGTGTGTGTGTGTGAAAGCATGTGTGTGTGTATGTGTGTGTGTGTGTGTCAGTGGGTCTGTGGAGACGATAACTGACGAACGAATGGACCGATTCGAACCAAATTTGGTAAAAAATCACAATCTGTAAACACTGGAAGCCTATTGTTTTTATACGCAATCGAATGTTCAGAACCCCCCTAAATTTTCGAATGAAATATTGAAAAAATCGTCAAAAAATCAAAACCAATAATAAAGTTACGTAAATAGACATTCCTTATGTAATTTTTCATTAGAAAACGATTGACATAAATTTTAGAACGCTAACATGAACCGTTCTCGAGATATTGCACATTTTTCAAAAAAATTATCAAAAACTCAAATAAAATAGAAAAAAAATATTTCCTATTGAGAAACATGTTCACTTTTCATATATAATATCATGCGATAAATTGGGTGACATCATTCTCGTGGATATAGCTCGTTCCATTCATGAAAAAATATACTTTGAGTAATACTTTTGCATTTGAACGCCAATTTATCTGCTGTAAGAATAACTTATTTCTTCGTTCATAACGCTTGGCGAGATTTTGGCGACGAAATTGGCGGAATGTCGCCAACTTGGCGACTTTTTGAAATGTTGCCAAATTAGCGAAAATCTCGCCAAATGGATAAAAATGACGCTAAATCAATGAAAATGACGACTAATTGTGGAAAATTCAATATCTAATAAGTTATATAATATATAAATATATAATAATAGTTATATAATATATGTCGAAAATTCAATATCTAATAAGTTATATATATATATATATATATATATATAACTTATTTCTTTGTCCATAACGCTTGGCGAGATTTTGGCGACAAAATTGGCGGAATGTCGCCAACTTGGCGACTTTTTGAAATGTTGCCAAATTAACGAAAATCTCGCCAAATGGATAAAAATGACGATAATCAATGAAAATGACGACTAATTGTCGAAAAGTCAATATCTTGGAAAGGATATTAGTATCTACTAGAAGAAAAACCTATTTATTTTACTGTAAAAGTAATAAATTCATTTCATTATATAAGGAAAGTCATGTGTTGCCCACATCAGATTTTTTTACTTGTAACATTGTAACACTGTTAACGTGCCGACTATTCTAACTGCAAATAAAAATACTTTACAATGAAACCCTACCCGTGTAAAGGATTTTACAAGCGTTTGAATTCAGAATTGGTTCAAATTTAAAATCTTGACCTTTTTATTTTATAATTTTCTTTAACTACTTCTATTATTTTTAGCGCATTTACACCTAATGAAAGAGAAACAGTTATGTAAAAATATTTGAATAACACTATTCATAAATAAGAGAAATGACATTTTATGTCCCTGATCTCCTTAACATTGTTAGTGCCGTAATAGATGATATGCATAAAGATTCCTCTTAGATATCTGTCAGAATAAAACTGTAAAGTAAAAATAATAAATATGGCTGAATCTACAAAATGAAGCATTTATATTCAAAGTATTCGACTGCGGTAAATAATGACGGACTGTGAACCATATTTGATAGGAATATGTAGTAAATACAAGGACATTTTTCTTTAAAATATCGCCATCAGGAGAGATTTGGCCCTGAAGTTGATAAAGTGCACCCAAAATAGATTATCTCAAAGTGTGGAATATGAAGTTAAATAAATTAGAACATTAAACCCTGAAATATGATCACTAATGATTTTTCAATTAATTTTACAAACATGCCTTTCGAACTGCCATTAATTGTCTGGAACAACTTGTAAAACAAGGCACATCAGTAAAAGAATCATCGTAATTTTACTATTATAAACTAAAAAAATCTGATGTGGGCAACACATGACTTTCCTTATATAATGCAATGAACTTACTACTTTTACAGTTAAAAAAATGTTATTCTTATAGTAGATACTTATATTCTTTCCAAGATATAGAATTTTCTTCAATTAGTCGTCATTTTCATTGACTTAGCGTCATTTCTATCAATTTGGCGAGATTTTTGTTAATTTGGCAACAATTAAAAATGCCGCCAAGTTAGCGACATTCCACCAAATTTGTCTCCAAAATCTCGCCAAGCGTTATGGTCGGAGAAATAAATTATTCTTATAGCAGATAAATGACTATTGGAGTTCAAATACAAAAGTATTACTCAAAGTATCTTTTTTCATGAATGGAACGAGCTAGATCCACGAGAATGATGTCACCAAATTTATCGCATGGTATTACATATGAAAAGTGAACATTTTTCTCAATAGGAACTTTTTTTTTTATTTTATATAACTTTTCGATAATTTTTTTGAAAAATGTGCAATATCTCGAGAACGGTTCATGTTAGCGTTCTAAAATTTATGTCAATCGTTTTCCAATGAAAAATTACATAAGAAATGTGTATTTGCGTAACTGTATTAGCGGCTTTGATTTTTTAACGATTTTTTCAAAATTTCACTCGAAAATTTAGGGAGGTTCTGAACATTCGATTGCGTATAAAAACAGTAGGTTTCCAGTGTTTATGGAATGTGATTTTTGTACCAAATTTCGTTCGAATCGGTGCATTCGTTCGTCAGTTATCGTCTCCACAGGCTCACTGACACACACACACACAGACATCACTTCAAAAATGTTTTTTTCGTGATCAGGGATGCTTAAAACGTGCTCTCCCGTCGAAAACTCGAATTCGAATTTTCGACTCCGTCACAATACTTTCCTTATACATTATGTATATAAGGAAAGTAATAATAAAAAATGCCTCGAGGGATTCCGAAATTTAATCATATAAATTCAGAAATTACCACCAGAAGTGGTGCCGTTTGCAAATTTAACTTATTTACTAAATTCTCAGCCCTAAACGGATACCTAGCGTACATTTTTGTAACTGATATTTGTTTAATCATACAAATTCCGTATGTTTTGAAGAGCATTACTGATAAGTTTAGTTAAGTTAAGGTTGTTCGATAAACCACTAGAATATTCTGAAGATATATAATTTGTGCTCACTGTGGTGTTTAGTAACTTGAAACTGAGGACGTCGTTGGTCGCACCAGAAACATTTTGCACATGCTTCACATATAAAGAGCGAAATTTATTTGAAAGTTATCTTGAAACTATGAAAATAAAAAGCCATCATCTCTCTGGTTGACATTTAGAATCTTCTTAACAATATATTTCCAGAATCAACAAATATTAGTGCATTTTTATAGCTCTCAAATAGTCTGTTATTTGTTCCCGTGTGCTTCACATGACCATTTCTCTCATCAATCAATCATAGGTTTTTGAGTCATGTAAGAGCTTTCCTCATCAGACGACTACTGACTTTCGTGGTTTATATTTTTACAGCTATGATACTAGTGCATTTTTTATCTAATTTGTATATTTCTTTCCTTATATACATAATGTATAAGGAAAGTATTGTGACGGGGGTCGAAAATTCGAATTCGAGTTTTCGACGGGAGAGCACGTTTCAAGCATCCCTGATCACGAATCAAACATTTTTGAGGTGATGTCTGTGTGTGTGTATGTGTGTGTGTGTGTGTGTGTGTGTGTGTGTGTGTGTGTGTGTGTGTGTGTGTGTGTGTGTGTGTGTGAAAGTATGTGTGTGTGTGTGTGAAAGTATGTGTGTGTGTGTGTGTGTGTGTGTGTGTGTGTGTCAGTGAGTCTGTGGAGACGATAATTGACGAACGAATGGACCGATTCGAACCAAATTTGGTACCAAAATCACAATCCGTAAACACTGGAAGTCTACTGTTTTTATACGTAATCGAATGTTCAGAACCCCCCTAAATTTTCGAATGAAATTTTGAAAAAATCGTCAAAAAATCAAAACCGCTAATAAAGTTACGCAAATAGAAATTTCTTATGTAATTTTTCATTAGAAAACGATTGGCATAAATTTTAGAACGCTAAAATGAACCATTCTCGAGATATTGTGCATTTTTCAAAAAAATTATGAAAAAGTCACATAAAAAAAATGCCTATTGAGAAACATGTTCACTTTTCATATGTAATACCATGTGATAAATTGAGTGACATCATTCTCGTGGATCTAGCTCGTTCCATTCATGAAAAAATATACTTTGAATAATACTCTTGTATTTGAACGCCAATAGTAATCTGCTGTAAGAATAACTTTTTTCTTAGTGCATAACGCTTGGCGAGATTTTGGCGACGAATTTGGCGGAATGTCGCCAACTTGGCGGCTTTTTTGAAATGTTGCCAAATTAATGAAAATCTCGGCAAATGGATAAAAATGATGCTAAATCAATGAAAATGACGACTAATTGTCGAAAATTTAATATCTTGGAAAGAATATTAATATCTACTATAAGAAAAACCTATTTTTTTACTGTAAAAGTAGTAAATTCATTACATTATATAAGGAAAGTCATGTGTTGCCCACATCAGATTTTTTTTGTTTGTTAACAATGTATTTTGATCACCTGTGCTTTTGTTCACTTTTGTCCAAAAATATAAGTTTGTTTATGCAAAGATCTCGAACATAATATTGAGTTACTAACGGTGATTGCTGCATATAGCACTAGAGAAAAGTGATGAAGGTCTGGAAAAAATGTCGATATTGAAAATATATATCCCATTCCGGCTTCAGCAAGAAAGCGATACATATATAGAAAACATACGAATGCATTAAAGATGTGCGGAACTTGTAGACAAACTATTCGTTCCCAGCATGCTTTATATGTTTACCTCAAATGTTGTGATGAAAAAATATTTAAGAAGTTTTATTTGAATTAGGTACATTTAATCTGATTTATTACTATTTACAGTCGAAGTTCTTATTATACATAATTAGTATACTTCATTTGCATTTCGATTTATAATGTATGTATCTGACTTTTGGTTCGAATATTCCTCGTTTAATTTTTCCATCAAATACCCTGCATAATAGTTGTGACAAGTTAGTTTGATTGGAATTTCCTTCTTTAGAATCTCTAAATAATAACTATATTTCTTTCAAAAAATAATTCTGAAGCGTTATTATTAAGTAAAGTACTTAAAACACAACGGTAAAAATTAATGCGAGAAAAACTCTCTCACGCGACCACAATTGTTCAAATTGGAGCGACCAGGATATTATTGGAGCAATAGGATATTATTAAGCCCTAGTTTGATTCATATAACAAATGAACTGGAGCTTTTAAGAAGATCTTTAAGAAACGTTTGAATGAAAATACATTTATACTCATAAAAGACAAACGATAAGGGTAAAATAAATATGATATTTTCTTTATTTTTGAAGCAAAGCATAACTTCCTCAACACCGACTCAAATCTGATTGTTGTTAAACTTACTTTGACGTTATAAAACTCAAATTAAATAAAATTGTGTACATAACTTGAACAAATCATGTTTTCGGCCATAATGAAGCTGAAGCTTTAAATTCCAATATATGATCTGAAATGCCTGAGGTCAAAGATCAGATTATGTTAAGAGTCTGGCTAAAATTAATGTTAAAAAAATCCTTGTGCCAAAAATAATTTTTTATTTGTTTTATACTAGAACGAATTGCTCGAGTTTCACATAAGGCATCAACAACGTATAAATAACTATATAAGCAGCGCTGATTAAATAACACATTTGAACCCAATTTAAAATGGCTACTATCCGAAAATTGCACGAATTAAATCACACATACTCTCCTTCAAAACAAAAAAATGTAAAAATCCCTATTGATCGTATATTCAGCACAGAACTCATGAAACAGACAATAAGGTAATTCTACAGAAATCCTCTTGCACCCCATCTCAGCATATCCCAAAATATCCACTCCCCTACTACAACATGCGTGGTTCATTGCGCTGTACGTTTGGACTTCGGATGGAATACGAGAGCTACAGCCAGCGAGATTCTTTCAAAAATCAAAGACATGCCTCGAATAAAACATTTATAATTAATAAACATATGGGTGTATGGCATTATTTTTTCTGTAGTGGTCAGTGGCATTTAAAGCAGGTGCTGTAAAGCATGAACGCCAGATGACATGTTAAATTCTATATTTCGTAATATAAAATTCGCGTATGTTTATACCGCACGAAAAGTATATTTTAAAAGTTCACAAAAACCGTCTAAAAATCGCACGGATTCCATTCACAGGTTGCCAAAAGGATAATTCTTAGGTCTTTCCGATGGTGTAAAATTTGAAAGTATGTGATAATATTTTGATCATTAAAGAAACGATTTATATGAGTATCGGTAAATCGGGCTGAAACATAAAATAATTAAATAAACTAATTCGAAAGAAAAAAACAGACCGAGGGCCACCATATTCAGATCCCGAAGTTTATGTGTCTAAAATTCCATGGTTGTACGATGTTTAGATTTCCCGCTACAGACTGGACACACACACACACACACACACAGACACACATACATTTTCCTTTAGTAAGATAACTTCTACAATTGAACAAGTTTATAGACTATTTTATACATTACAAATTAGTTTTATGTAATAATAATTAATAATATGTACAAATTATTAGTCTTATGTAATATTAGAATATTTTACTACTTTTATGATATAAACTTCTTAGTTATTAAATATGTAGCTAGATATTCAGATGTGCTTCAGTTCCGTGTAACGAGAAACAACCTAATTAAATTATGATCACTGTACAGTTATAAAAAATTTCTGTGCAGTGTTACACTAAAACGTGACTATAGTTGCATTATTCACTAATTTTCGTATAATATAACACCACTAAATCGGGAAAACTGAGTTGGATTTTCTAAATAAGTGGTGCATAATGTTGCGCGAAAAATAGTAAGAAATACATTAGAAGCATTTTAGTGCAATGCGCAAGAAAATTTTTAACAGTGTAATGCAAATGATTTAAAACTTAAGGAAAACGTTGTAGGATATTATTATATTCTAGTCCGCTCTCTATGGACCTAATAACTCAGCAACAGGGATCTGTTAGAAGAGCATTCAGGGTGATTTAAATAAAAACACACTGATACTCAATAAGGGGAAGGGGCATGACGGTAAGATAAATATCATACTTTTTATATTAAAATGCCTGTTACTTAAATCTAAATATAAAAATATATTATTCTGTAAATTTTAATGGCTTTCTAATTAATAGTAATCAATATAGGTTTCCAAACAATATTCATAAGCATATTCTGTTCCTGGCAAAATAGAAAGATTTTTAATTTCATATTATTTTTTTTTATCCAAAACACATTAATTATCCAAAATACATTAATCTGTAAGAGTAATAACTCCTTAGTTGTATACTGACTCCATCTCCAGGATCTGCATTACCCCTGAGAGGTAATTTACTGTAACATCAGTTTTATACTCATGTAATACACAACTCAGAATTTATACTTTATTTTTATCCAGCTTAAATGCAAATACTAAAACAGAAGAAATCATACCGAATATCAGAACATATCCATGCCACACATGCGTGATAGGTCGGATCGCAGTCCGAAGACGATATTCCACAAGATAGTTAACTTAGCAAGAAAGTTCAGCTGGTAAATCACCATTCTTATATTGCGATCGGTGCCTGCGCTGTACTCTGTGTAGCGAGTGCCACCACAAATATTTAAATATGTTCATAAGTTACAATACCTCAAAACAATACAGCGCCTATTCATCATGAGTAAAAGTTGATCTCAGTTAAAGGGCCATCCATGTCAATTGTAGGGCCATTGAAGTCAGGAATAGCTCCTGACTTCGTCCCTGCTGCTATACTGGCATAAGGAATTCTATATGTTTTCATTTTTCTTTTCCCACATGAATTGAAAGTATTTTCTGAGATCAAACTAAATCATGATGTTGCTAAGCTTCGGGTTGGTTATCTTGATCAGATACCACAAAAAAGCTTTTTCAGATGTTAAATTAATTATCCGTTTTTCGAGTGTGCGATTTGATGGTTAATTCAATCAGATCACTGTTGAGACTAAATATTATTCCTGGTTTCACTGTGATACTATTCACGAATAATGTACTAGTTTATATGCAGCTATTGGCAGTCTGTTTTCAACTCAGTCAGAAGATTCCTCCAGCAAATATATGTTATAAATTTCCCCCACACCAATTATTGCTATGTTTGGTTGCTCAAACTATAAATCCTCCTGTTTCTAAGTTACTAAGTGGTTCATCCAATGGGTTATTTTAGAGGTGAGGTTGATTATCCACCTTTAGACTACATCTGGCTAATTGATGGTCCATTCTGTCACTTCATTGTTGATATGATATATTAATTCTTGCAATTTCTGTCACCGGATTGCTGTCTAGGGATTTGACTCAAATGCTTTACCTAGACATACTTAATTTATGCATGTTGTTGACCATGCTTCAGATTTTATATATTATGGCATGTTGAATCCACATCTAATATCTAAGAATTAAGGTGAATGAATACTGTTCCTACATCTTTCTAAATCCCACAAACGTCCATAGACATGCCTTTCACTTGCAAAAATAAGATCGTTAACATGGAAAGAAAACCATACAAAGATTAAAAACATGGTTTATTTTGAATGCTGTGTTAGCACTAACTTTACAGTTACTCAAAGGCAATTAAATATTTTATAAATACTAATACCCTCACCCATCGCTATTTCAACTTTCTTTGCTTTGAAGTACTATTATTTTAAAAACGATAAACAAAGTGTTGTTTTATTAACTCTGCAGGGAACAAACTGGTGTTGAAAGCAATATGTTTCACTTCTCCCCTAAGTTTTTATAAATTTCCGAAGATAATTGTTTTTGAGTTTAGATTGTGAAACTCATTTATCATTTTTATTGTTTTCGTTAGATCCTGTGTCCATTGTTTCGTGTTCCTGAAAATGTGTGCTTGGATTTTTCAATCTAATATTTTATAAGTTTCAAAGAGTGCATCCATCATTGAAAGAGGTAAAGCTTCAATCGACATTCTAAAATTTACTAAACTGTTTATTTTATTATAAAATATATTTTATTGAAAAATATGTTTTTTTACTATTTCATGAAAATCTATTGTGGTCAGATAATAATGATTTTCTCTAGCGAATTAAATTCCAATTTTTGGGGGCCGAATTCACATTCACCGTTTTTGAAAATTTCGGCAGAAAAGGGTAAATCATAATAAAGTTTTCCTGGGAAATTCCTTAAGAGCCCCAATGACATTGTAAGGAAAGGTCAATGAATATACGCGTAAGATCTATAGTAAAGTTGTAACTGCCCGTTATAAATATCCTAATCATTGGAAGCAGGAAATATATACAATGGAAGTCTCATTGTAATATCCCGGAAGCGAAAACACAGCCGAAATTAATTAAGAAACTGAGCAAGGGACAAAATACAACTATCGTCCCAGCCTCGTTCCACAGTCATGCCTAAGCATTGCTAGGAAACAAAGCCATGATTGACCGATCAGACCAAAAGCAGGACATGTGCAAATCCCGGTCGAAACCGGTGGTGCAAAAACTCAGAAAGGAGTGCCAGGAGAGCAGTCGGAAGCAGTCTTGGAGTGAAGTTAATAGCCGTAGAGATCTTCTAGAACAGAGGATTAGCTGATGAGAAGTCTTGGTTTATGGTGATGGTACAAAGAGCACGAGTGTCATTTCATAACGTGCTAACATAGTGTGATATGTGTAGTTGCAGTCCGCTGTGTAAGTTTGCTGTCATCATGACATACCCGCATTGATACTTAGGATACTAAAATGCTTAGTATAAAATGACTGGCGTGCCTGAGGTAGCTTCTAACATATGAGTCGAAACACACAGCCGATATAGTCCACCATATTTATCTTTATCACCATTACCTACGTTTTGCACTGTCCTTTGGGAATGTCAGCTTTTGACCATGCCATGAGTTCAATCCGCCATCATGGACACATCCCAATGTCTACGGGCCTTATAGAGTCCCTTGATGTACCACTCACGTTGCCTTCAAAGAAACTTCCTGGCAGTTAATGTATGTAAACGTATGTAACCGTCGATGTATGTAAACGTATGTAAACGTTGATGTATGTAAACGTTGATGTGTGTAAACGTATGTAAACGTTGATGTATGTAAACGTCTAGTTTCGTTTTTATAAGTATAGTTCTTTGTTCTAATATGTTAATTTTATTTAGGTACCTATCCCTTCAATGACGTAACTAAGAACGAGGATTTTGGGATTATAACCCCCCTCAGGAACCCATTGAATTTCAAAGAAATGATATATGAAGAAATGGAAAACAAAATACCCAGTTACTTGCTCCTCCAGAAATCTGTGTCATTAGACTTCCTCTCCAGGAAGGTTAGAATTTACCAGGACGTCGCAAAGTAAAGTGATCATACTTCATAAAATAAAAGTTATTATAACGGCCTTAACAAAGGATTTAGAAAAATGCAAGACAAAGAACTCGACAACAAAGCGGGATAGTCAAAAAAGTCAATCAAGTTGTAAAGCATAGTTTAATGAGTAAAATTAGACCATAAAACTATTATGAAAAGCATTTATTTGACACAAAATAATTATATCGAATTGCTCACTTATTCAGGAATGCTAAAACAAGCAACCCATGTATACATATGAATCTAGTGTACATTCTATTTAAAATGCCTTTCTTTACCAACAACGCTCATAATTCCAGAAATAACATTACCAATGCGTTCCACCCTAATATGCTAATGAAATCGAGCAACCGTTCCATTGATGCTGTCATCTACAATAGGATAGCAATAGCAATTATAACTCTCACTATGTTTTGCATGAAAAGCAAAAATTAACCCAGTGAAAAGAAAATCGATAAAAAGGAGTTTTCGTTTCTGACATTTCCTTATTTAGAAGAAAGTTTCACACATTAGCGTAATAACAGTAACTAACAGTAGCCTTGACATTTACACGCGCAGAATACTTAGTTAAATCAATATTTTTGTTCAACATGGAAATCTGATGTCTATTGAAAGAGATGTATCGAGTTCTGGTTAGTTTCCGTAACTAATCACTAAAATGAAGTAGTATTTAAATAGTCAATGAAATGTTTTGTATCTACTGTTACACTCTTGTTTTAAATTTTACAAGGGACAGAATAAAAATATCAAGTATCAAGTATCCTCGGAATGTCTTTAGAAATGTATATTCCGTAGTTTTGAATTCCACCTGTGTCACAATTATTATCGGAATGCAAAAAAAAATATGTGTCATTATTATTTCCGTATATAATATGGTTTATATGCAAAGAGTCCAGTTGTTTGAAATTTCAAAATTTAGTTTAGGATCTTGTACAATAATTTCAAAATTAATTTTAAAAATGTGTCCAATAATTTCAAAATTGAGTTTAAAATCGTGTCCAATAATTACAAAATTGAGATTATGATCATGTCCAATAATTTCAAAATTGAGTTTAGGTTCTTGTCAAATAATTTCAAAATTGAGTGTCTGATTTTATCCAATAACTTCAAAATTGGATTGAGATCTAAGTACAACTTTTTAGACTGATATTAAAAAGCGAAACCGCATCTCTACGATTGTTACAACTCATCTTACAAATCTTGCATTACTGATTAGTTAAAACATTAAAACAAATAAAAGCAGCTTGAATGTTTTTGGGAATGAATGTGCTCTTTGATAGAGTGCTGGACAGAAAACATTATATTATTTTAACAATGATCATCGACAGTAAGTCGGAAGATAGACGTTAGGTAGTGTCTAATATGCAGAATAATAGGAACGTTTAATAAAGATGCAATATACAGAAAAATAGAGTTTAATAGGGGCGTATACAAAAACACTCCCGCACGAAGCGAAGGAGGAGGATGAAATTTTGTACAAGAATTTCAGCTCAAATATGTATCAACAAATAAAATTGCGCGATGGTGACCTACAAGTCTGAAAGACTAATCCGGAACAGATCCTGTACACAGAATAATATGATTTAATAGGAACATATACAACAAACTCCCGTAAGAAGCGAAGGAGGAGGAGGAAAATTTTATAAAATAATTTCAGCTCACAAATGTACCGACAAATGAAATTGCGCGATGGCAACGTGCAAGTCTGAAAGACTAATCCGGAACATAGATCCTGTACACAGAATAAGACTATTTAATAGGGACATATACAAAAACCCCCGTAAGAAGCTAAGGAGGAGGATGAAATTTTTATACAAGAATTTCAGCTGGCAAATGTATAAATAAATGAAATTGCGCGATGGTAACCTGAAAGTTTGAAAAACTGATCCGGAACAGGTCCTATACACAGAATAATATGATTTAATAGGGATATATACAAAAAAACCCCGTAAGAAGCTAAGGAGGAGGAGGAAATTTTTATACAAGAATTTCAGCTCGCAAATGTATAAATAAATGAAATTGCGCGATGGTAACCTGAAAGTTTGAAAAACTGATCCGGAACAGGTCCTATACACAGAATAATATGATTTAATAGGGACATATACAAAAAATTCCCGTAAGAAGCGAAGAAGGAGGAGGAAATTTTTATACAAGAATTTCAGCTGGCAATTGTAACGGCAAATGAAATTGCTCAATGGTGACGTGCAAGTCTGAAAGAATAATCCGGAGCAAATCCTGCTGAGCTGAGAATAATGGGAGGAGTCTCAAAGCTGGCGAACCCCACTGTAGAAGAAATACATTTTTAACCCTCACAAAATTTTCTCTAAAGTGTATGTAAATGTCTTGAATTTGTCGAACGGAAATACGGTCCATTGTAATTATCATATTTTTCTTTGCTTTTAAGACATGCACATGCGATTTGATACGTGCAAATTTTGGATAGAACATATTTTAAATTGTGTTCAAATGCATTATTTAAGTAGCGGGTGCTTATTTAAATATTTATACCTAGCGGATGCTCATATATAAGCCGGGAAACGTCGGGTAATTCGTTCTAGCTTTAAAGTAAATTAACACTTTCAATGTCATTTTAACCATAATTAAATATGTTATTATTTGTGAATTATCATGGCCCATTTTCAAGGTATTAGAAACATTACTATTCCGTCGTGAAATATGAAAAGTATCAAGCGATTTTTAAGATATATTAAAAGCATATTTCGGATATGCAAAAATTCTGGCCAATTGTAAAAATTAAAAGATTTTCAACCTTAATATGTGTTTATTTCCTACACTGCTTGCATTGCCAATGTGCAGGTCAAATCATATGGAAACATTATATGTTTTATATGTGGGAGTTACGTTTAAAAAATGACTCGTTCTGTATGAATGAACAAGTTTTATGTTATAAGTTTTTATTTATGGACCGTTTAAACGTTATTAAATCACGTTTTCCCCTTCGCCACAGTCATTTTTCGTGACAGACTGCTTTATCAAAGGATTTAAGTAACAGAGCCAAGGGACATTTGTCTTTACACGTTTCTAGGTGTGGCAATAAATTATTTTCCTAGATACAAAAAAAAAATTATACTTTTCACGAGGTTCAGAAATATATGTCTAGACAATTTAATATTATTTATGTCTCATATATGCATAATAAAGTGTATAGGGAAATAATTGTGACGATACAAAAAATTCGAGTTCTTGACTGAAGAACACGATCCAAACATCCCAGATCTCGAATCGAGCATTTTTGATGAGATGTCTGAATGTGTATGTGTGTGTGTGTGAGCGCGATATCTCTCGAACAGATGGGTTGTTTCGAACATAATTACGTTCGATTTTTACAATCAGTAAATACTGGGAAATCCATTGATTTTGAACGTAATCGAATAATCAGAAGACCACCATGCCCAATTTCCGTATGAAATTAAAATAAATCATTTAAAAATCAGAATCTTCGATAATGTTGCACAAATAATAATTTCTTATGCAATTTCTCATTAAATAAATTCTATTAGATACAAATATTATTTAGATACAAACTTAATGTTTATTAAATACAATCTTTAGTACACTAGCATGAACCTTTCTCGAGATATTGCACGCTTTCCATATAAAGTTATTAAAAAAATTACTAAAATTTAAAAAAATGTTAACTATCGGTAAATATGTTCACTTTTCATATGTATTATTACGCGACACTTTATAAACATCACTTGATCCCGTTCATTCCATTCGCGAGAGAATATACTTATTGTAATAGTTTTGTATTTTGACATCCAACGTTTTATCAATAGACATTTAATGATATATAAGAAACGCTTTTACCTCCATCTGGCTGCAACGCTTTGCGATTTATCGAAGTTGGCGACTTTTTTCAAAGGTGCCAAATTGATAAAAACATTACAAAAATTGCAAAATTTATGCGTAAATGATTCAACTGCTGAATTATGAAAATCTTTCAATATATGGATTATATTGTTTTTGGCAGATGCTACTAATATAGATAATTTTCAGGTCATTTTCAGGTAAGTTATTTGGGTACATTTTTACTTTCCCTGCAATGCATGGTAGTGCATAGGGAAAGTATTAGAATCATGCCGAAAATCGCAACTCGAGTTTTCGACGGTTCTACACGTTTCGAGACCGCTAGATTACGAAAAACTATTTTTAGCGTGACGAATGTCTGTCGGTCTGTGCAGATTTTGTATCCACTCTAACTAAAAAACTGTTGGACCGATTTAAAAGAAAATTGGTAGGTAAATCAATAGTGGGTGAATCTGGTGCTTAGTTTTGGGTGCGATTTGGGATAAAAGAACCCGCCTTGTTTGCGAAATGGCCCGTAAAAGCTTATATCAACTTTAGCCAAATACTAATGGACCGAATTTCACAAAATTTGGTAGATAAGTCACTTGTTGGTCACCCTGGTGCTAATTATATTTTGGTAGGATTCGGAAAACAATATTATGTCTTTTTTTTGCAAAATGGCCCTCAAAAATCGCCAAAATCTTAAATAAAAAACTACGTATGCGGAAATATATCCAACAAATACTTGTTTAATTTTTAACGAAGAAATGAATAAAACCAACTTAATTAAACTAGGACTAGCCGTTCTCGAGATATTTTAGTTTTTTCGTATTTTCTCTACGCCACTTTTGAAAATAAGTACAGTTTTCAAATGAGAGGTGGATATAAGTCTGCAGGGAAAGTCATGTGTTGCCCACGTCAGATTTTTACATGTTGTAATCTAGAAAAGTGCCAAATGTTAAAAGCATTGGACTGTGGATCTTTAACATTATTTTTTCGCTGTGAAAAAAGTAAATTTAATACGTTATGTTGGGAAAGTAATGTGCTGCCTACATAAGATTTAATTTCTATCAAATGCATTATATCCATACGATCTGAAAACTTCGTTTAGTAGAATTCTTTGCAATGTCCTTGTACTCGTAAATAATCAACAGAAGCATTACTATATGCTTATTATATACTAGTATTTAAGACAAACTAACACTTTCATAAAATTAAATTACAATTTTATAATTAATTTGTGTTTGTTTAAAAATGTCTGATTTTCAGAGTTAAAAATACTAATTCGAAAATTGACCCAGTCTGGTTCAGCTCCGTGATCGAGTTTGAACCTTCTAAATCTCCGGGAGGCTACGATAAACCTATCACAGACTTTACCCCCCCCCCCTCAATTCTTATTATCAATCCCAGGGGAAAATTCGAAAATTCTGCTCTATCAGTTTCGGTCGTGCTTTCTAATCCATGGGATGGCAGCTTTTTGAGATGTTAAATACATTTTTCAAAACAACCTCATAAAACCAAATTAAATGCACCTTAAATGCATTTTTAGGTATTTCGCTGAAATTTGAGGTGTCCGCACAGGCATACGACTAACTATACGGAACTGCTGGAATTCCCTACGTATTGTGCGGGTCGAGATCGATTGGGACTAAAGAGATCGGGAGATCCCCTTGCCTACCGTACAAGTCACCTGAGACGCCGCCGATCATTGGCTTTATTGATGGTTTTTGATCCGCAATTCCGCCTTTTCGACTAAACCTAAGGGGTTCTATTTCCAACTGTTACACACTTGGATAACTAATTGGATGGCACTTCCCGGCCGTCCAAACAGTTATCTTACACCTTTCTGGTAGATCGGACACTCTGGGTCTCAACAACAACAACACTTTGATAACTGACCTGTCAAGAAGCCAGTGAGTGGCTCTGTTCTGGCAATCGTGGTTACTGCCAAACGGGTCTCCACAATAAAACCTATTTCAAACGGTGGCAAATCTGTCGTTTTACCCATTTTGATCCACTTCTCCTTAAGCAATCACTGACAGTATCTATACAGCGGTGTTGCGATCCTACCTCTAATAACCACCGTAATTTGCATACATCCACTTGTGACCTACATATGCATACATCTACCTGTGACCTACATATACATGCATCAACCTGTGACCTACATTTGCATACATGGGCCTAGGTTTCTATTTCATCGACTTGTGTGTGTACATTATGAAGGATCTCTTAGAATTTTAATTAATCGATTGAATTATACATCAACTGGACAATAGATGGCAGCACAAATCAAGATATTTAAAACAAGAAAATAATATATATGATTTAAAATTTGATAAAAATGTGTTTATTATTCGTATAAATTCCTTTCAAAGTGTGCATTAAAGTGAAGTGAGTTTTTCGATCTCCCCGCTGGTCTTTAAATATAAAGTGCATAGTAATATTTTTAGTCAATATAATACAAGAAATGTATATATATTATTTCAAATTCATGAATCATTTCAATAGAATAATATAAATACCATGCAAATTTTGTTTAGATGTGAGTTTTTCTATCTTTTTGATGATGTTAAGATGGAAACCATATGATTATAATTTCGGTCTCCAACAATTTTACATTGTATTGTTGAAAATTCCGAACACCGAATGCCTGAATACATTATTCATTGGATCAAATGAAATGAAATTGTTTCCGATAAAGAACTCAATTACTCACAGATTAAAATATATATGACGGATGCACTCTCTTTTTGTCCTACAATGGTGGCATCAGATGGCGCCAACAGCTACCGTACCATAGAAAAAGTAGTACAAATCGACCGTGAACTGGGATTTATTTTTACAAATAAAATAAAATTTGTACAAATAAAATTTGATACAAATAAAATTTGCAACCAGTTTTGTAATAAGTACACGTGAAAGATTTCTTTATTTTCAGAGATTTCAAATTTTCAGTATACTTTAAGCTGCTGAGACGAGTCGAATTATCTGTATATTTTAAATAAACCTTGAACAGTTTGCAAGAATTTTTCTCCATTTTTGCTTTCCCCGTAAATAAAATAGTTCAACATATCTTAGCACACACATTTATTTCATTAAGTTGATTGATGGTCCCACTGTATCAAATGTTATCAACTATGCGCTCAAACGACATTTTTCATTATACGTTGCTAGATGTGATGATAAATTATGCTCTCGATATAAAGACTGCGGCTTATTATAATTACGGTTTTGGACTTGATATCTTCCTTCTCGACCATTTCTTCGATGATACCTATACACTATAATGCTTACAGCCTGTATTTAAAATGTATTTTGTGGTATTGGATGGACGTATATACATACATTGCATACCAAAATGAAAACGAAATTTGAGCATTTACTGTTAATATATAAAACTTAAGGATCTTAAATAGAAACTGTATTTGGTCTAAATTTATCACAATTACTAATTTAAAGTTGCTTTGTATAAATCCACAGAACTCACTTATCGGTTTTGTCGTTTGTAACAATTTCTACAAAAGTTCAAAATAGTTTGTCGAAAAGTTGTTAAATTAAATAATAAAAGAGAACATTATTTTTAATTTAAATTTCATTTATTTTTAGAATAGTAACATTAATAGTTACTAAATTTTGCATTACAAAAATCTTCCAATATGTATCTAATTTTTCACATGAAAACAATATTTTGTCAGCTAAATGAAAAAAAAAAAAAAAAAAAAAAAAAAAACCTCGAATATTTCATTATTATTTAAATTAAAAAATATGTCTTAGTAGTTCTACAAAAATTTTAAAATTTGCCAAATTAGTGTGATAAAGATTTATAAATTTTTGCATTAATTAAAGATGGCCACCAAGATTAAAAATATTCAAATCTAAATAAAATTTTAAAGACTTGTTTCAACAAAACTCCCCAATAATCATATATAAGTCTATTATTCGATTATATATTCTCTTTGCTATCTTTCATTTGAATTATAAGGTCTTTTATCCACCTTTTGGCCAAATAGGATTTCCTGAACCCCTTTACTAATTAACCCGAGTAAACACGTGTTAGTATATTTTGCAAATAAATATTATCCCGATAAAACCGAAATTTTTAATGATTTAGTCAACAAACACACACCACACACACATCACCTCAAAAACGTTTGATTCGTGTTCATGGATATTTGATATGTTCTCTCCCGTGGAAAACTGTAATTCGAATTTTCGACCCCATCAAAATACTCTCCTTATACATTTTAAGATATATATAAGGAAAGTTATAGCACTTGCGAGCCGTTTGATATTTACTGTGCTTCTTGCCAACTCTTTTTACTTTCCTTATATACATAGTATAATAGGATGCATAGTATAATATATACATAGTATAAGGAAAGAATTCTGACTTGGTCGAAAATTTGATTTCGAGTTTTGGAATGGAGAGCACGTTTCAAGCATCCCTGAATACGGATCATCCGTTTTTGAGATGATATCTGTGTGTGTGTGTGTGTGTGTGTACGTGGAATATGGTACCACGAGAATGATGTCACCAAATTTATCGGAAGACATTACAAATGAAAAGTTAATATATTTTACAATAGATAATATTTTATTTTTTTATTTTATGGGTTTCTTTGATAAATTTATTTGAGGAATGTGTAATATCACGAGAAGTATTCATGTCAGCGTTCTAAAGTCTATGTCAATCGTTTTCTAAGAAAAAAATACATAAAATACGACTATATGCATAACTTTGTTAAAGGTATTGATTTTTTGATGATTTTTTTGATATTTTACTCGAAAATTCAGGGGGTACTGAGCATTCGATTACGTTTCAAAACAATTTTCGACGTCAATTTGTCGTCATTTTCATTGCTTTATAGTCATTTTTATCAATTTGGAGACAGTTTCGTTAATTTGGCAACATTTAAAAAAGTCGCCAAGTTGTCGAAATTCCACCAAATTCGTCGCCAAAATCGCGCCAAGCGTTATGGACGGAGAAATAAGTTATTCTTACAGCAGATACATCTACAGTTGACACTTTAGATGCTTATTTTACATTTCAATTGTACGAATAGGTACACAACACACGTATATACATAAACAACAGTTTCTCTTAAAATAGTTTAATCGGAATCTAATATCCACAAAATGTGTAAAGCTAACAAGAACTCGATTTCCAATACTTGACTCTGCTACAATATTCTGCATTGCAGAATATGTGTAAAAATGAGTTAAATATTGGGAAGTAAATTGCTTAAAGCTGTATAGCTAAGTTATCGGATCAAAAAATGCTGTTAAAAATATTAAAGCTAAATAAGTAGAAAACTATTTGAGTAAAGGATAACGGAAACTTGAGCAACGCACTCACGCATAAATTAAAATAAGTGCAGACTACAATTTTTTGAGCTGGATTCCATTCGTCAGTGCTATAGAACCAGCAACCTCGAAGTCAAAGATGCGAAATGGGCCGAATCTTGGCCCATTAACGAAATTAACATTGGCAACAGTTTAAGCAACACAACACCTATGTTACCTCAATTCATCATAGACCAGCCAACGTTGCCTACAGAGTCTTTTCCGCAGATATTTCTATGTCTATATTAGTTAGCTACGGCCTTATTCGGTGTAGCTATCTGGATGATACGACATTAGGTTATTATGACCTCCCATTCAAGTATATAATAATTGTTTATATAAAATATTACTTTAGAATATCTTCAATATATATGGACGGTTAGTCAAAAATATTTCATTTTAATTTTTGGAAAACGCATACTCTGTGGAGATCAAATATTGTTATCCGTTCCACTAAGATCTGCCCCCAAAACTGCCTTTACTTATGACATGTCGGGCTAAAAATAAATTCAAACGAAATTTAGACTTAAATTAGCAGCATAAGTCTTAATAATGAATCAACACCGAAATGCTATTTGAATTTCATTATTTTTCCTTCGTAATTTTATTACCTGTGGAAATAGTAATTTGGAATGAGACTATCTGCAGAAAATCTTACCCCCCTCCCCCCCCCACAACACACACACGCACACACACACACACACTCTTCTTTGATATTATTGCAAATAAACGATATTTCAATGTCCCAAGAAAACTCCTAATACTAAAATGTGAGTGAACAAATGTGGACGTGGCCATATACCCATTTTATAGTTGTCCGGCTATTCACAATTATATCTTGTAGATATTTTCTGTATAATGCAAATTTTCTATTATTGAACATAATGTCTTGTTTTAAATTTGAGAAAATTATCAAAGGCGTCAAGGCCGTCATAACCCTATACAAGTGTTCCATACAGAAAAAGGTTTATATTAGCTTAACGGAACGGATTGCATGGAATTTCTCATAAATAATTTTTCAAAAAACTACCATTCGATAATTACCGATGTGCCGCCCTCTTTTACTTATTATTTCATTTTTTAACTTTTTTTTCGGCTCATAATGTAAAAATCACTACTTTCTTTACGAATTTTTTACGAAATCCTAATGAAATCACCAACTGAATGTTTCACGTATCTCTGAGAAATCGAGATTTATTCGTGCATTGCATCTCATTTGCCAGAAACATACGCAAGCACAAAACATCCGTAAATCATGCTCTAACATCCGCAAGGAATCCTAATTTTGAATACTCGACTCTGTTACAATATTTTCTACACATAGCATATTATACATATATATATATATATAGAATATAAAACATAGTACATATAGAAATATTATTTACATATTACATATAGATATACTACATACTACATATAGAAACAATACATAATATATATAGAAATACTACATACAACATAAACTATACATACATATAGAATATTAAATATACTACATACAGAAATTCTACATACAACATAAACTATAAAAAATATTAATATCAATGAAAAACATGTCAGCATGCTCCTATTAATAGTCACTTATAAATGTTGTTAATTTATTATAGAACTTCATTCAGAAATTATAAAAAAATATATAATTAAATTTGTATAGAACATGTTAATTAGAAATGTATTTTTTTCACTGATTACAAAATTATTTCACAGTCCAGATGGAACCGGCAACTAATCCTAACGTGCATATAATATGTGCAGTATATATAATATTTCAAAGTCTTAGCAAATAGCAAAGTAAAAGTCAATTGCTCAAAATTAAAATTAGCGCCATATTAAGCTAAACTACAAAGCGCTATTTCATGTCGTGCAACACCAATGTTACTTAACAGGTTTCCCTATAGCTAGCTGATGTTGACTGAAGTGTATTTAACAAAATATATACTTCCCGTGTGTTTAACACCTCCGCGAGTATTATATTGCGATTTTTCTAATTTAACAGAAGCTCCATAAAATAATACGCACTGCTCCAAAACGAAAGAAACATCATGAAGCCTGTCGTTCCTGAATCATACGATTTTAAAAATTCAAACGAACTTTGCCGCCACCCCGGCAAAATAAGAAATTTTCTCAAGTTTAGACATGCACTTAAGGCCTTCTTTTCTAGAGGAATTTAATTTATTTTTCCTTAATCGTAAATAGAAAAATTGTAAATGAAAACAGTAAGAATATTGAGATAGAATATTGTATAGTTTTCGCTTTTTTCTAATAAATCCATATTAGCCATCGTTCCTCATATTGGTCCGCTATGTTGTGTTGCATGCTCAATAACTTTTTCGGGGATCCAACATTTTGATTGGACCAATGTGAGAAATAACTTTAAGCTAGTCCCGTTTGCATTTAATATAAACCACTACAATCCAACCCAGTATTTTTACCTTAAAACCCGCCACACTAACTCGAGCATTTAAACATTTCTTAAATAGTGTTTTCGACAGAATTCCGCTTACTGAATATCGCACTGTAACAAACATCGGCGATGGAGGAAAAGAACATTTTTCTTTACACATCTCTGAACGTGACAATACATTCTAAGACAGGATAAAGAACTCTACTGACTCTCCGTACAATTCTGAAATATACGCCTTTCCTCTTATAGACCATTTACCCATTACGTTTTCGCTAGATTACTTCCATAGGTCTTTTTAATAGTATTACGCAAAATTCTTTGCTATGTGAGTGTGTGTATTCACTGGTGGAAAAGCATCAAAATGCTTCAATCAATACTTTTACAACTATGTTTGCGACAAAAAAGTTGAGGTGTTTAATTTTCGTATTAAGCTAAGTTTTTATTTTTACCTTTTCTATAAATGTTTGGAAGAAACATATATGGAACTTGAATGACATTAGTAAATGATGTCAGAAATGATTTATCGTTCTACAAATCTGTTTGTTTCATTATTACACATTTTAAATTAGATATTCCTTGTTATCTATCAGATATTCTGTACAGATCGGTCCATTAGTTCATACACCCTCATACTACTACTACTGCTTTAAAAATAATAATAACAAGAATGATAATAATAATAATAAGAGTTACAATATAATAATAATAATATTAGTAATAATAATAAAATAAAAATAATAATAATAAAATAAAAATAATAATAATGATTATAAAACTAAAATAATAAAAATACAACAGTAATAATAAAATAATAATTATTTGCTACAATTCTGTAAAATGTTCGCAATATATAGCACGCTATTAAGTGTTATGTTATTATAATAAATATAATGTGTATATTATAATTATAATGTGTAAGTTATTATAAATATATGAATGTTGAATTATTTGAAGCTGAAAATGTTATTGGAAGAACAAATTACTACACATTAATTATTTTATGGAATTTATACAATTGGGTAATATATAAAACTGAAACTTAATGAAAAATAAAGTAATTATGGAGTAGTAATGAAAGAAAACACTCAGTAATGTTTAAAAAACTCAAATGTCTTTTAGTATAAAAATGTAGAAAATGTTTGGCAAAATCATTAACATCCTATTTTTTTTAATGTAGGTCTTAAAATTATATTTAAATTTTAATGTAAGTCGTCATTTGACTATCTCATGCAAACAAGGTCATTACTACTTAATTACATTCAATATCAAATAACAAAAAGTAATACTTTTGATATCTTCTTCATAAAGCTTCTTTTTAAAATGTTCGTTATACTTATTTCAAGACGGCAACACGATTTTAAATATTTTTAACTTGTCCGAAATAAGCTCTTGCAACTGAAATAATACAGATTCTAAAACAAAATTTCAATCTCCACAATTCACCTGTTCGGAAGAAAAATCCTTCTCTCGCTCAGTTTGTTGCATGAGCAGCAATGCTAAATGTACAACGCGTGCATAATACGCCTAAATAAACTCATTTTGTCCAAAATAAGTTTCAAGAAATTTACCGGGCATGCGCACAAATCCCCGGTTCTTCGATCGCCGATCTTTGGCCAAATGACGCAAAAATATTTCAACATGCTTTTTTTTAACACTTTACAACATAGTTGAAAAGTGTTTATGACTTTGTTCATTCTGTCTGTCTGTCTGTCTCTCTGTCTGTCTGTCCGTTATCACGATAACTGCCGTAAAAATGACTTTATCAAAATGAAATTTTAGTATGTTTTTCAGACGGTCTGTGGGACCTACGGGAGTATAAATAAATAATATCACCCGATTAGTTTTTTATTGAACCCGGGTTGAAAACATGAAATACATTGAACCCTATGGGATCGAATTTTCCAAACATTTTTTAAGCAAATTTAAAATTCGCAAATCGCTTCGAAATTTTTAGGAAATATTATCCCATAAAATATATAAAAAAAATTTCAGTACAATATGTTAAGTAGTTTTTTAATTAAAAATTATTTAATATAGGAAATATAACAAATTCAATTAAATTCCGACTTTTGGGATATCCTCCAGAAAGAAAAAAGAGATATATTATATAATAAATATCTTTCCAAGACTTTAATAATTTTGTATATGAGAGAGGCTTCACATTTTAAAATAAATTTGGTAAATAACATTTTTTCAATTTTGTTTTAATTTTACATGACTCTTCATGAAATACTTATTTGATGGCATTTTTAATGCACTTTCCTACGTCCTAGAGAAATAAAATTTGGTACACAGCTTAAATTTGTTGAACATTTTATTCCACAAAAATTTGGTGGATCTTTAAATATAGATCATACCCTTTTTTCGAAATGCCTGCAAATAATCCCCGTTCACTTCTCTAAATAATTGCTGTAATATTGTTAAAAATTCTGATGTGGGCAGCACATGTCTTTCCTTGCAGACTCATATTCACGTTCTCTTTATTTCTTCAATAATAATTTGAGTTTATCTGCACAAAATAACAGCCATAAGTATTTTAAATAACATTAAATTTGCACGTTAAACTTAAATTTGGTTCTCATTTGATAACTGAACTTATTGTCAAAGGTGGCGTAGCGAAAACTCGAAAAAACTAGAATATCTCAAGAACGGCTAGTCCTAGCGTTATTCATTTTGCTGTCAAAAATCACGTACTAAATAGGAATTGAATTGATGCAATTGAGCACACGTAGTCTTTTATTTTTGTATTTAACGATTTTTGCGGGCCATTCCGCAAAAATAACCCGTTCCTTTTTCCCGAATCGTACTAGAATAACCTACAACTGATTTATATACCAAATTTTGTTAAATTTGGTATATAAATCACTAGTAGGTTATTGAAATATTATACACCAAATTGTGTTAAATTTGTTGCATTAGTTTTTAGCTAGAATGGAGAAAGGCAATTTCTGCCGGCCATTTCGCAAAGAAGGCAGATTCTTTTATTACGAATCGTACTATAATCTAATGAACATCAGGATTTCCCACAAAAAACATACC
This sequence comes from Amaurobius ferox, assembly GCA_951213105.1. Taxonomy (NCBI): domain Eukaryota; kingdom Metazoa; phylum Arthropoda; class Arachnida; order Araneae; family Amaurobiidae; genus Amaurobius; species Amaurobius ferox. The sequence goes on from OX578147.1 coordinate 62,087,389, forward strand.
TACCAAATTTTATGAAATTCGGTCCATTAGTTTTTCAATTAGAGTGGATGTAATATCCTCACAGACACACAGAAACATACACAGATGCACCCTTACACAGACACCCTTACGTCTTCCTAAAAATAGTATTTTCGTGTTCTAGAAGTCCCAAAACGTGTAGATCCTTCGAAAATTCGAGTTCCGATCTTCGGCACGATTCTAATACTTTGAATACACACACACACACACACACACATAAATGTTATCTGTGTATCTGTGTATCTAAATTCCGTGCCTATGCAATTACAATAGTTGTGATTTTAAATGATTCCTAACTTTTATTATTTCTTCAACGAAGCCTAATTTTAACATATGCAGAATGAATATATCTCAGACGATTGTAAGGTGAGTTACATAAGAATTGCTGAATTTTTTTCACACAAAATTATTTAGGTCTGGAGTCTGGAATGAAATATTCATTGATTTTGCATAGAGAATCAGATGATTTATATTTCGATACAGTTTTAAATATTTAAGTATAATAAATTACTGTAGTACTGTGATAATGTAAAAGATATCACCACTGGATATATCACATTTTAGAAATTTTTAAATGAAATCGCATTTGAGTTGGAAAGTGTTTCATAATCAATGCTTATGCATGATTGATCTTTCTTGTTTATATATCTCCTAAACTCACGGAGTTAGGAAGTCGATATTCAAGAAGTTAGAATTATGGATTGCCTAAGATAAACAGTAATAAATAAAAATACATCGAAGTCTCAAAAAATGAAGAAAAAAAATGTAATTTTTCCCGAGACATAAAGTTCATAAAAATTATTGGTATGGTTGCAAAGATCTAAATGGCGGCTGTTAAACTCTGAACACTATAGACGGACTACAACCTGATACAGTAAACTCCTAGGGGTATATATAAATATATATATATATATATATATAAATATTATATATATATATATATATATATATATATATATATATATATATATTCAGGCATTTTATTCTTCAACGGTTTCTAAAGCTTTGAGAGTTTATCAGTTTCATTGTAACAGTTATTATAAACTTCCCAGTTTAACCATGGTTTTGCAACTAACTAATTCGCATTTTTTGCTCAACTCGAATTAATGATTTTATCTGTCGCGATGGGGTGTTTTCACTTTAGTTCAAAAGTAGAATTTCTTAAGTTTCGCAGTTTAAGAAGATTTTTTTTTTTGCTGTTGTCATGTATCTGAATAAAAATACTAAAACCCTGGCATATTTTTTAAAAATACAAATCTTCTAAGAAATAAAAATGTTAATTTAAGCAAATTATGAATGTTCTTTCACTATTTAGTTTTATATAAATTGCAACTGTTTCAATTATTCTAGGTTAAGCTCTTCTCAAGAAGTTGCTACTTCTGCAAATGTTGACGATTCACTGGCATTTTATAAATAAGCCAAACAATTAAGGAAATTATTCAAAAATTGCAAAATTTTAGATCATTTCAAATGTGCAATGATATAATATTAAATTTTCACAAATAAATAGCTAAATTTAATGCCGAGAAAATAACATTTTTTATTAATACTAAAAACTATATGGGGTATTCACACAACATGTTTTTATTCTTCATTCATTTTTATTTACTCACAGTAATATCACTTGTTTATAAATTTTAGAAAATAAATGTGTCGATTATTGCTTTTAAACGTTCATAACTTTTAAAGTAATTTGAATTGAAAGAAAAGCATATTTCCGAGGTGTATCTTCGCAGAACCTCCGTTAAATCTGTATGGAATGTAATTTCCGTTGCTAAGATTTTCAGCTACTTGCGCAATATAAAAAAAAAAAAGTGTATTTTACAATTCTAAATATTGGTGCTGAATGCATTTATTATCCAAATTCAATAAATTGAATTAAAATCGCCATCCTTATAAACACATTTGACATTTTTTAATACATTGGAAACAATTTAATTCAGCTGCTAAACGATATGATATATTCTTCCTCAAATAAAATTTTAGAAAAACAATCGTCTGCTTAAAGCAGTTTCTATGGAAGTTTTAAATTTAGTGTGTGCTATTTTATTAATATCGGCATTATGAATTTGCTTCTATGGTGATGTTAATATTACTTGAATTGTTTTTTTTTTTATTTTATTTATTTTTACATAATGCTTATTATTACATATTTGTATATATATATATATATATATCTATATATATATATATATATATATATATATATATAATTTTATCTATTGAAATATTTCAATATTAAAACATTTTTAATAGTAAATTAAGATTATGTTTAATTCTCTGGTATCAATGTTTTGCTGTTGCAATTTATTTTTCAAATAAAAATCGTCAAACATCGTAAAATAAAAAGAGCCAAATAAAAATCGTCTACATAATATTTTTTCACTTTTTTTTCGGTTTCGTTATATCTTTATGGTTTTTATATAGCTTACGTGTTTTTACTTATGTTTTAATAGAAGGTTTAATTTTACGTTTTTTTTATTAATTTTAAGAACATACAAATAAATTATCGAACAAATAAACATATTTCGACTTTTGTATATATTAATCGATATATATACTATGATATTTGATTATTAGTTTTAACAGTTTACACATATTTTGCCCCAGATATGCATTTAATGGGCGGCAATTGAACAGCATAGTGATTTTGGTATGACGATGTTGACACTGACCTATTTTGACGCAACTAGTTTTATGCCAGTGACAACGTTGATCTTGGCCGAGAGATAGAACAATTTTTTCTTTGCATTTAAAAGCACAATGTAAAGGTTTGAATGGACATTTTCGATAGTTTTATATTTTATCCAACAATGCAAAATCTAGTAATAGAACGGGGTCGAAAAATATAATTTTCAGTTTTTAGCGATATGATATTTTTTGTACATTCTAAAGCATGAATTCTTAGCTTTATGTTTGTGTGTAATGTTCTATATCCGATCCAGCTTCCGGTTGATTTGGATTTGAAGTAGTTAATTCGTGGTTTCCCTGAGGATGATTAGGTTTTGTATTAATAAAAAAAATGCCCGGCCATTTAAAAAAGCTATGAGGTCTACCTCAACTTGCTAAGCTCGTCAACCCCGGGGAGTGCATTTCGTATTCCAAATAGTTAACATTGTGGGATTCCTGTTTCTTGGAGGATTAAGAGCAAAAATGTTTTTATAAAGTGGTTGCAATCTCTACTACTCTATCACAGTAAGTTTAAATGTATTGACTAATGTTGTAATCTAATGTTAATATATATATATATATATATATATATATATATATATATATATATATATTTAATCAAGCTTTATACAGCAGGATAACCATGACATACCAAGTGATTAATAACAGAATCAAAGCTTTATATCTTAAGGCAGGAATTAAGCATACAGAAAGAATAAAATACCCATATTTAATAAATATACCCAAGCTTCATAAAACTCCAAAAAGCTTCAGACCAGTAACAGTTGGATTCAAAACTTACCTCACTAAAGATAACAAATTGCTTCTCGCAATATTAAAACCTATATTAAAGAAAATTAAAGATCGGGGATCATATATTGTTGGGAACAGCTACGAGGTCATAGAGATCTTGAGGAATCATCAAACAAAATTATTTTTCAGAACCTACGATTTTCAAGAACTATTTAACAATATTGAACTCAAAGTATCATACCGAATACTGAACTTTTGTACGGGGAATTTGAACTCCAAAAAGCTTCAGACCAGTAACAGTTGGATTCAAAACTTACCTCACTAAAGATAACAAATTGCTTCTCGCAATATTAAAACCTATATTAAAGAAAATTAAAGATCGGGGATCATATATTGTTGGGAACAGCTACGAGGTCATAGAGATCTTGAGGAATCATCAAACAAAATTATTTTTCAGAACCTACGATTTTCAAGAACTATTTAACAATATTGAACTCAAAGTATCATACCGAATACTGAACTTTTGTACGGGGAATTTGAAATGCAAAAATATATAGAAATCAACAAATATAGATCTCTGATTAAGATAGTTATAGAAGAAAACTACCTATATAACGGACTGAATTTCTATAAGCAAATCAAAGGCATCCCCATGGGTGGGGGATGCTCGTCAATTTTAGCTGACATCTATCTTGATCATTTTGAAAAAAATGTCCCATATTAACAATGAAATAATTTACATACGTTACGGTCTTGATTTGTTAATAGGTTATAAAAACGAAAGTTTTCAAATGAATTTTGAATTTTATCACTCAAATTTAATATTGGAAGAAAATCCACCAACCCAGAATAATGTCGTAAATTTTCTAGATCTCAGTATTGATTTCAGTCATAATATACTGTCATTCTATATATATGATAAAAGAATAACTTATAATATTCCTACAACAGGAATCATACATTGGACATCTAATTTACACTTGAATATATTTAGAAATGTATTTATTGGTAGTCTAGTGAGAACAAAAATAATTGTAAGCAGTGACGTCACCAGAGTGGTAAGTGACAGAAAATTCTTACTACAGGCATTCAGGCAAAGATATCCAATGCAATTTATGATCCATTACATCAAAAATTACTACGGAAAAAATGAAAAATATGGGTTGAGTTTGTGTGAATATTTGAGGTCATTATGAACATTGAATATATGTCTTTGAGAGTAATGACATCACAAATATCTAAACTGCTGAATATGATTATTTTGATGTTATAAAGAAGAATCATAAGGCATGAACTTAGCTGTCTCTGAGGCTTGGACCAATACTTTTTAATATCACTTTCCTTTATACAAAGGTCTTGTGATAATTTTGATTATCACTCCGGAGGTTGGCGACAGTCAGTGCTGGCGTCCAGGAGTGCATGCCGCGGCATTAAAGACATGCATGTTGATAACTGGGGAGTAAGGTCACTACCCCTTACCACCATTGTGTAAGCACTTTACGTTGCCATCCTTCTTCATTTTTATTTCCATTTATATTTTTATATATTAACCCCTTATATATTTTTAGTGTTTTATGCTGCTGTGCGCAAGTACGCTAAAAGTCATTTCAATATTTTTCTTCAGAAATCTATCTTTTATATTTACGTATATATATATATATATATATATATGTATATATATATATATATGTATATATATATATATATATATATATATATATATATAAATATACATATATATATATATATATATATATATATATATATATATATATATATATATATATATATATATATATATATATATATATATATATATATATATATATATATATAACCAATCTTCGACATCTACGAGTTAATATCAACCTGATATTAATAATATGTGTTTATGAGTATAAAATAATCTACGAGTAAATTTAATACTAGTCGTCAAATAAATGTTAGGGCAAGTTAATATTAGGCTGTAAAATTTCAAAACTGTGCGGTCTATACGCAATGCTGTGAAAAATTTGCAGTATTTTATTTTAATATGGAGAGTATATATGAATATTTATCAATAAGTGTGAGAAAAAAGGAACGTTATAGAGTTCCTCCCAGCCAAGTTGTGGCGAGTCCGCAGCTAATAAGTGCATTTTATACTTAACGAGACAAACACCAATTTTCAGGGGTCTATAACTCAACTTCCACGATACCTAAAGATTTAATTTTTTTTAATATGATCACGACGCCCGCAAAACTTTTTACGATTTTCGACTTGACCTTTTATTTCTCTTTAATGTTGACGAATCTGCAGTCTTAAATACCGAAACGATTTTATTGAATGATAGTCCACTTTCTGTATTCTGTTGGGAGGTACATACCTCATACCTATCTTTTGAACCCTAAAGATAAATTTGATTTAGAATTTCCAAAATTCGAAACACATGAATAAATTTTGCTCGGTTCTAAGGTAAGATTTGCAACGCCTTCTATATCATTGTTGCCTAATCATATTGATTAATATTTCTGCAAAATGTTTTCAACTCTCACAAAAGCACCGTTTCATAGCGAAAAAATTCTCAGTAAGTGCAGAAAGTAAAATCCTCTTTCCAAAAATGTTATCAAATCTCGAAATTGTTTGAACCATGTTCCCATAGAACCAGAGCCGTACCCACCTGAAGGATTCTAGCTCTTCTTTATATCACACATATAATATTTTAATAGCATTCGATTAAAAATTGACAACGACTGAAAACGGCTACGTGTGATTACGTGGAGGATTAAGACGACACAGCAGGGTATGCCAGACCGGAATTCGGTCCTGAGGGAACTTGGTGCGAATCATTACGAGTTGCACAGCTCAGCCACCACAGCTCAGTACGCAGCCACAAGTACAGCCACTCCAAGACGAAGGCGGCATATCACCAGCCGCCTCTAACTACTACAAAGCAACCCCACGTGGAAGAATGCTATATTGGTATCATATTGCTATGAACACACACAGTGGACACAGATTTCTACACACAGTGGACAATGCTACTCTCAGTGTGGACGTAAGGGACCTTCGGTCTCAAGGAAGTCCGAAACAAAGCATCTTGGCTTGGCTTATGAGTTGCATAACTATTCTGAAAAGATATTTTTGTTTTTCGCATTTGGCAAGGAATTGTTTTGCATTTGGCAATGTTTTTAACACAAAGTTATGTTTTCGTGAGATATAATATACTTTTCCTTACTTATAATGAAAAAATTCGAAGAAACTTGAAATAATTAATAAAAAAGAGATAATTTTTGGATGGTTATATTTAGAGTTCTAAAGCGTATGTATGCATATTATTATCATAAATTCCATAAAATCGAGCTAATTAATATATAGTTAAGCGTCTAATATTTTTTTCGTCAGTTACCAGGTCATTCCAGAAAAAAAAATTTCATTTTTCGAATTTAGGTCGAAGTTTAATCTGGATCAAGCTTAATGTACTTGACAGTGCCAAATTTCCCCAAAAATCGAACAGTTAATTTCTATGACAGAGTGGGCACACTATAAATGCGCACACAAACACTATGTACTTGATTAATGTCTATTTTATATTTAAATACTGTATACAAATCATTTCTGAAATAATAAATACGTTTTATTTTACACTCATTACAAATGTTATGTGGTTAAAGTATCATACAAGTCCGTTTAGCTGAATGAAATATCTGCATGCAACTTTTAAGAAATTGGCGGACACTAGGACGAAATGTCAATATAAACGTGCAGAACTAAATTCAATATTGCGATGGCATACAAATTACTACGTAAAAATGAGGAAATAGTATAATTAAATATAATTATAGATGCAAAAAAAATGAACTTTTATATATTTACAATTTTGCTCTTACTTAAGATTTGATATTAGCATAACATATACATGTCTTCGTTTTATATATATATATATATATATATATATATATATATATATATATATATATATATATATATATATACATATAATTGAAGATTTTTATGATTACTTGTAATATATATATACCCGAGAATTACCAAAGATATATATATATATATATATATATATATATATATATATATATATATATATATATATATATATATATATATATATATATATATATATATATATATTATATATATATATATATATATATATATATATATATATATATATATATATATTATATATATATATATATATATATATATATATATATATATATATATATATATATATATATATATATATATAAATTTCCAAAAGGATTAAAGAAAAATGAACAAATCGAGTACCGCAAAGTGGCCGTGGGGGGTTGTGACCCCCACTACCCGGTAAAAGCATGCTTAGAGCCGCGACAAACACTCCACGCGGTACCAATTTGAGAAATAGATATACCTGAAGATATGCACTATATAACAGTACAATACAGAACAATACAAAAGTGGAAAAGGCACAAACCCCGATTCAAACAATCAGACACAATTAGCAATACCAACACAATTACCATAAAAAACATTCATTCCCACGTATTACTTACTCTCTTCGATGATATCCATCAGGATACCTACTTTAAAAACACAAATTCCTTGACCTCATATGTATCGCCATAGCACTCCACAAGTAGTCTGCTTTTAGCTCTGAACCTTTCTTCCGCCACTCACTTTATATCCTCTACTGTGATTTGTATCCAAAACGCATGTAACACTCGGTTACAGTTATTCTGAAAAAACAAGTATATATATATATATATAAAACCAGTATATATATACAAATATACAAATTTTACGACGTCTCCTTAAACAGCCTACAGAAAATATACCTTTAGGCGTGATGCAGCCCTTTCAAGTACATTTATATTTAACATAAAGAGAAGAAAGAACGACAATATATCAAAAATTCGCCGGGGGGATTGTGACCCCCACTTCCCGATTAAGCCATCTTGACGTCAAGACAACACTCCCGGAAGCGGATACACTGTCGAAAACCAAGTGCACAAAATTTAAAATTCAATATGAAATATGTAAAGTAAAAAGTTGAAAGACCCAAATAGAAGACCAACTACAATAAACAAAATTTCAAGTTACAGTGTTACCTACATCAACACAAAAGACAACATAAAATATCAAAGAAATACCAATACAAACTGACCTGGCACTCACATTACCATCCTAGCAATCACACTGTTATAGAATCAACTTCAACAAAATCAAATCTAAACACCCTTTAACGTCGCAACTAATACGTCCTTGGTAGTCGTACATCTCCATCTGTTTAAACTGCAAGTGTACTTTTATATAGATATAATCTGTAACTTTCCATTAAGGTTATGCTGTAAAATTTTCTGATGATGTTGCTAAGAAAACGCAAAGGGTAACCCCCTTGCAGTTGCCTCATTCAGGAAGCAAATATCGCTTTCATAACGATATATTGTATTGCTATTTAATCGTTTACTTCTGATTCTTCTTTCTTCTCTTTATGTTATATATATATATATATATATATATATATATATATATATATATATATATATATATATATATATATATATATATATATATATATATATATATATATTATATATATATATATATATATATATATATATATATATATATATATTATATATATATATATGTCTATACATATGTCCACACATACTTTGAATTCATACATTCCCTAACATCACAAACAAATTTCTATTCTTGCAATCTCACAATTCGCTATATTTCGTATTCATTCTATATAGAATGGAATATCTCTAATTTTCAATGTTTCAATTTGACGTTTGAATTGCATGCAGATAAAATATCTGTAACTACTTACTTCTAGAATTAAAAGCAACGGAGTTGAATCTCGTCTTGGAAGCGAGCCAAATTCCTTCCTGGCACAAACAAATTAATTTTTTCGTTTAAAATACGGGCGTTATAAATTGACTATACATTTTGCTTTTCAGTTTACAAGGTAATATATACATGTAACTCTGTATTATACCTTTGATGTCAACTTTGCAGCCGTTGTACCTAATGATACCCCTCCCACACGTATGCCAACTCATACCACATTTTCTACATTTTACAAATAAATGTGGACGAAATCTATATTTAACATGTCTTGTGATTTATATTATTACTTCCCTTATATACATAATGTATAAGGAAAGTATAGTGAAGGGGTCGAAATTCGAATTCGAGTTTTCGACGGAAGGAGCTCGTTTCAAGCATACCTGATCACGAATCAAATATTTTTGAAATGATGTCTGTGTGTGTGTGTGTGAAAGTATGTGTGTGTGTGAGAAAGTATGTGTGCAGGTGTGTGTGTGTTGGCGTATGGTGGGAAGTGGGGACATTCATATGTTTACACACCTTCTAAGTGGGGACGCACCGGCAAGTGGGGACGTCCTCGCTTTGGATTTTTGCAGAAATGTGCTATTTAATGACAGATAATATTCTGAAAAAAGTTTGGTTGACTTTTGGCATAGGTCCCCAGTTAGGTGGTATATGTATATAGTCTGTGTATAACTGTGTATAGCTCGCGAATATCTGTGTGTGTCTTGCAAAAAAACACGTCCGCGGTTTATCAGAATTGCAACATATTGTGTGTATGCGGAACTGGTTTTCAGAGGGAAGGCGTTAACTGCCCTCTAGCTAAATCTGCGAAACACCCGTGTTGGTCTTTGAGGGAAACCGAGGACAACTCATAGAACTATTAAATTGAGGTATTAGCTTCTTGGGATCCCCTAGAACCAATAGAGCCCCCCCCCCCCCCCCCCAAAGAGATATGCATACATTTTTTTAGCAGACACAATCCCCTCCGCAAATTGTTGTAATTTTGATTTGGAAATATATTTCTAATTCGCCAGAAGAGAAAAATATTGCACTTCTGAAACTAATGTATTTTTTTTCTTTTGAGGTTCCATTTATGGTTTGGGAGCTAATGTTATAAGAAACAGATTCTAGCCAGACTGTCTTTTATTATTTCCCATATGTCAAGAAATATTCCCGTCTAGGAAGCTAAAAGTGTTTAGAAATTAAGTACATACAACCATCTCCACAGCATATTTTTGCATAGAATTTATAGAAATACAGTGTGATTCAGTTTTTGAAGAGTTGTGTGTAATTGTAAAATACAGTCTTTCTCTCTGTATGTATATTCTGTATCTGTGTAAGCATTTGCCTGGTAATAAATGGAGCACTGGGTCGGAATTCAAAACACGGATAAACTCAAACCGCGAAGCGTAACTTTTTTTTTTAATTAAATTAAAACTTATATTTCAAATACTTTTTTTTTATTTTCTTTTAATCCTTAGACCCTTGACACTGCATTTTCCCTTTAGTGAGTTAGAAAAACATCTCTCCTGAGATGGTTCAACAGTTTATTTGTTGCTGCTAATACGAGTTTTAAAAAGACTTCAAAAAATCGGGAAAATGGATGTACTTTATTTTAAATGTAAGCAGTCTGAGAGCAAAATTTTGTTCTGACTTTAATATATACACCTTTAAACTTGCTTATACACTTTTAAACCACGGACCATGCATATACACCTTTAAAACGCGGACCATGCGAATACACCTTTAAAACGTGGACGGTGCATATACACCATTAAAACGTGGACCATGCGTATACACTTTTAAAACGCGGACAATGCATATACACCGTTAAAACGCGGACTATGCGTATACACCTTTAAAACGCGGACGATGCATATACACCGTTAAAACGCGGACGATGCATATACACCGTTAAAACGCGGACCATGCGTATACACCTTTAAAACGCGGACAATGCATATACACTTTTAAAACGCGGACCATACGTTTACACCTTTAAATGCGAATTATTTTTCAAAAAATGACAAAAAAAAAATATATCTTAAGTGGGGCGCATATTATCATCTTGTGTTTTTATATTATTTATTTGATTTTTCTAAAATAAATATTCAGAACTTGATTGCTTTCTACTTGGTTTCTTTCCTCCGAAAATTAATAGGTCTTTGAGTGATGTTCATTGATTGAAAAATGCTCACCAAACTTTATTCGATTTATCCAATTTGTTCGAAAGATATGGCACTACATTAAAAAATATATAGATGAATATATGTTTCAATATCTCGAGAGCAGATCGGAATAATTTCTAAATAATGATGTCCATTCATTTCGGATTTAAGCTGTTTGTTTATAAAGCATTCACTCATTTGATAATAGGGAATTTATATTTTTTTTTCCGAATTGTTCCATTTTTGACCAAAAACATAAACTATCTCAAGAACAGTGCATATAAACCTCATGTAAATGATGACATTCGTGTTAAAAAGCTGACATTATAAATACATAAATATTTTTCTAACATTTTAAGTTTACTTATGTTTCCGAATTTGAAAAGCATGATAAAAAAATAAGATCTATTCCTTGATCCGTTTATCCCAACAGGTAATAGGCTTCTAACATTTACCGATTGAAATTATCTTACCAAATTTTTTTCTGTATTATCAACTTGTTCGATACCATTGTACCCACAAAGAAATAGACAGATGGTTAAAATTGGTTAATTCGTATTTAGGGATGCTCCAAAACGCGTATAACCTATAACCATCAAAATACATAAAAGAATTTGATTTTTGACTCATCAAAATTGTTTTTACGTATAGTCGTATACTATGTGCTGAAAGGAAAAAAAAATAGTCATATGGGATTAATTGATTTTAATGAAAGAAAGGGTAGATATGGACATATTAATAAGGGAAAAACTACTTAATAAGAGAATATTCGCCACGTTCATGCTCCATACTAATAAAACCACAGAAACCCAATGAGCAAAGTCTTTTAATGCCATCTGAGTTGAGCCCCTTTCCACAATTATGCATATCCATTTAATTCGAAAAGTATCTATGTTTTAACAATGGAAGCCAAAATATGGAACACTAAACGCAAAATACATATGTTTTAATATGCGGAAAAAGTACAAATATTGCTAAATTTCCCTGTATAGATTTTTAAAGAAACCATATGTACAAATTTGCTATGGCAATTCTGTCCACAATAGAACAGAATATAGAAATACGTATATAGAGCAAATAGCTGAGGTTTGAGAAGTTAGTCGGTATCAGAACTGCCTATTGCACTATAATTTATATGAGTATTCTACCAACTAACCAAAAAACTACTTTCTGACAAGTGAATAAGATAAAACTGCATACATTTGACACAAGCACATTCTCCTGATGGTTTAGAGTGCTTGTCTCGAGATCAACAGGCTAGGGTTCTAAATCTTTATAGTCGGTACAAGACTTCATACAGACTCATGTTCGGTATTGTCGACTCTGGTATATTAAATGAATATAAGTGCAAGTATGTGATAATTTTTAAAAAATTAATTCATTTGTTAAGGCCAAGAAGTATTTTCATCGAATTAGTAGGAATATATTCTGAAGTGTTCGTTATGCGGTCAGGATAGTATAGGCAGAGGCATATATGAAAAATATTTTTAAAAAGACTGAGTCACATGTACGTGACCTCAATTTTTGCATAATATATCCAAATAAAACATGCTTTTCTGGAATAGTTTGTTTCCTACTGTAAACATATAGCATATATATATGATCATTGTATAGGAGTGGAGAAAATTTTAGTCTCAAGTTCCAAACAAATATATCGATTGACTGGAGTAGCACAATGTACCCCAAGTTAATTTCCAGTTAAAATTAAGACAGGAATGTTCTAATCTTAATTCATTTTTGGTTCGAAGTACTTAAAAAGCATCGACTTATTTTATAATACCGAAAGTATTTAAAAAACTTTCATTTATTTTGTAATACTGAGCATTTAATTATATGATCTTCTCATTTTAGAACAAAAAACGTGCAATCTTTTAAAAACGGAACATCTTTACATCCTAAATGATATTCACTTATAAGTGAATAATTTTATATAAAATGACTAATTGCAAAAAGCTTTCAATACAATTATTTTGATAATGTTATTTTAATTATCGAAACAAAACATGTTTGAAAGATTGAGTATACCCCTTGTCTAATCTCTCTGAATGTCAACAATCTAAATGTATCCATATCTGTTATAGATTATATTTTTATTCAATTTATGAAAATTATAGTTAAATAGAAATATTTGATCTTGTTTACCTGATACTGGAACAAAAGGTTACACGAAAATTTTGTGAAACTAGGGTAAAATAACTTTTTCTTCCTATTTTTTTATATAAAAAGAAAAAGAAAAGTGCAAAATCATAAAAGATACAAATTATTGTGTAAAATTAGTTGATCAGTAAAATAAATAGGCCACTAAGTTTACTGATTAAAATAACAGTGCGAAACTTCGTTTGGAGCACATAATTTGTTCGAGAGATATCGTGTCTACAGGGAGACATCGTTTAATGATTGATTTGTATTCAGGAAGACTCAAAATGTTTAAATTCATCCAAATCGAAGAGTCGAATTATTTACCAGTACGTTATGTATAGTAGGATAAGTGAAAACAAAGAAAATCTTGATAGATTCTGTGGAGAATCACTACCTTGTATTTTCATACATAAGCGAGAATTACTTTTCTATACATGAAATGCTGTGTAGTCTCGATTGTACAAGTAAAACTATTTGATTCATAAAAATGCTAAATATCATTTTCATTTAAGTGTCCAAATTCAGTTTACTTATTTGACTCTAAAAATGCGCTCAATATTAATGATCAGAATTTTTTCAAAGAAGCTTTAATAGTTAGAATTGTAAAAATTTTGGGAGTTTGTTTCTTGCTAAGCCAGCGAGGTGTTTTAACTACAAAGGGAGATAGAGTGTTCAAATTTTTGTATTGTGAACAATGAACTTAGTTTGAGGGTGATGGCCCTTTCTTCTATCCCGATTCATATGGTGCTTTAAATGTGTGAAAGTTTAATTATTTTTTTCGAGCAATGTTAATTTTTATTTCTATCCTTCATTGCGCCTTAAATTGAAAGGAAAACGATATCATTTAAATGAATCTGTTTCCTGAAATCTGGTATTAATTCTCGGTGCTTTAATTTAGGTATTGTCTTGAATCGAAGAAAAAAGCAATTTACAAAAGTTATAATTTCCTGAAGGATTACCTTTTTTATAATTATTTAATTACCTAATTCAAGTTGAATCTTAGTTGTTAGAGGAAATACTATTAAAATTATGTTTATATTTTCTTATTACTAAAGCACTGTATTTTTGTTGACGTTCCGGTTTTAGAACTAGAGAAAGTACAGTGCTTTGTTTAAAAACAATTTTTAGTTTTTTAAACTAATAATAAAAATTTCAATTTCGGCGCCCCTGTGAGACGGCGCCAGAGGACGTCGCCTCGCCGTCTTATTCCTTGTCACGGCCCTGACTATTAACACAGAAGTAGACTGAAACATCTAACTTTAAAATCAGTATAAAGCTATAAATTTCCATATTTGTTTTTTGTCTGGGTGTGTGAGTGGGGGAGAGTTACATACAATAGCATTTTACAGAAAGGTTCAGAAGTTCTGAGGGCAGTTTGTTGCCGTAGATTTCATGTATAAGAATTTTTTCATGTAATCTAAAATATTCCATGTGTGGGAGACTTTTAGTATTACAAAAGCAAAATTTGGAAATAAGAGTATTATTTTATTATTTATTCATGGATCTACGAGAAAAATTCTGACATACAAAATAATTAATTAATAATTTTATTTTGTTTCATTTCCACTGATTAGAAATACCCATAGTTCATATATTTTTATCTCACGTAGTAAAATAAATTGTCTTGTCTCATGTGCGTGTCGTCTGTAACCGAAAATCGAAGTTTCGGACAACGGCGAAACTTTGTGCGGTACTAAAGTTCTCTGAATAATACGGTTCGACGAGATTTTTTTAATTCAAATTAGCTTAACATTAGGGGGCTGGACAACCCAGTGGTTAAAACATCACTTAGAGGATCCACGTTCGATTCCTGACTCTGACCAAACTGTTCCCGTGTTCAGAGTACATATTTGTATAAGTGCTTTGTACAGTCGCGCATAAGTAACATTCAAAAATATCGTCGTTTTAAATGTCAGCAATAATCAACGGATATCCATAAAAATTCTTCTTTCAGATCCTTGTGGAAGAATTCTATGGTATGTTTAAAAGAGTGTTAATCATTTTTTAAGATATTCACAGAAGAAAATGGAAAATATTTCAAAAATGGCGTCACCGCATCAAAATAAAAAAATGACCTGATCGCATCAAAATAAAAAAAATAATAATTAATAAAAAAAAACTGGATTATTCTATGTAACACGTGAATATTAACTTTATGCTTATTTTTATGTAAAAAAAGAATGTATTAGACGATTTTTGGAATGCTAGAATTATCTGCTTTTAAGCTGTTATATTATCGGACACTTTTATCGGACACTGCTGTTATATTATCGGACACTTTTATCGGACACTGCTGTTATATTATCGGACGTTATGAATTGAGTAACCCTTTTTATTGTAAAAATTCCCCAATATGTTTATTTCATAACAATTAAATAAATTCTTTATCCTTTTGAAGGAATTTCAGTTTTCTTAATATTTCGACGTTTATGAATTTAAAAAATATAACTTTGTATCGCTGAACGCATATGACATTTTACTAATTTACTCGAATTTTACCGATCAACAAAATAGGAGAGGGGGGAGGGGGAATAAACCAATTTTGTCTGCGTATGCAGGCAGTTGAAAATCGATCGAATTTAATTTTGAATTGCTGAAATTTCTCTGAGCAAGAAACTGTCGGACACCAAAACTTGAAAAAAAAAAAAAAAAAGAATGCGAAATTCTTACGATCTATAGCTTCAAGATGAATAGAAAGTATGGCTGGGCAGAATAGTAGCCTTTAAACGCGCTATTTTTACCACCATCCTTCATATTTACCATATAGTTGTTTATGGACAGTACATAGTAGGATAAAGTAGAACAACAATACTTCGTCACAATATCAGCAATTTGGCTGGGAAAAGTCCCCCCCCCCTCCATTCCCAAGGTTGATGTCCTTTATTTGCTTTCTGCTCCGTCAGCTGCAGCGTATATTCAAAACTAAGGTGCCTTATTTAAATACAGGAGTCTTATAACGAAACTATTGCATATAGATTAATTTTTTTTTAATTTATCGTAATGCAAAATATGTTACAATGAATATTTAACCAATAAATAAATTTACAAGCCAAAACTAACGGGTATGAGTTTCGCGCAATATTTTAATTTTGATACACAACTTTAATTCCGATTACACATCCGTTTTCGGAATCCCTTTAAAATTTGAGGCAGTTGTATAAACGATGAAAACCCTTAGTACAGCGTGTGAAGTTCAGCAGGGCGCTGGTGGGGGTCAAAGGATAGAATTGCCACCTCCGCGCCAGGTCATGTATCAAAACACATTCTATATATCTAAGGCGTTAGACGTCTATAAAATATAAAACGGATATATTAGACGAAATATCTACGGATAGAATATCTAAGGAGTTTGGCCGGTCATTTCGTTAATCGCTAGTTTTTCAAATTGAATCGCCGACGTGGGAATTTACGACGTGGGAATAATACCTTAGAGCAGGAATAAGAAGTATGTCTTCTTATCCCTCCTCTAAGGGGGGCCTGGGAAGAATGAATGCTCCACCCCAGGCACGGGAACTATGAAAACCCTTTATGATAACGGAGTGTGTCGCCCGTATGTTTAAAATACCTTGTGTGTCGCCTATCTTGAGTGGTCATGCTCAGAGGGTTATGATTTCACCCTGGGGGCCGTATGAAGCCGACAAAGGGCCGTAGTTCACAACCCACTCTTTGGTTGTAAATATTGCTGGACTTTGCGTGGCTTTCAGCGATCGATAGGTATCCTTACAATTCTTTCTCCCAGATACTTCTGCAAACATTCTATTGTAAGTCTTAAAAGTGCTGATCATCTTAATGATCTAAGATGTTTACAGAAAAAAAATTGACTAAACGACAAATGTGGCGTTCACTTTAGCCGGTTCACATCAAAACTAAAAATATCAATTATTCCTATATTTAGCTCGAGAAAATGTACTTTATGCATAATTTTATGCAAAAAAAAAATAAATGTGTCGATTTTTAGAATGCTAGAACTGTCTATTTTGTAGGAATTCTACACTTATAGACATTTAGAAAAATAGTTAATGTGACGAGATCCTTCAAAAGCAAAATTCGGCAACTATAAATTCATTTCTGCAGTGCATATGCTTCACAAAATATGATAGTTTGAACTGTCCTGTTAAAAATTCGTTAAAAATCCATTTAAAATTTGTTTTAAAAAGTCGTTTAAAAACAATCACAGTTAAAAAAATTTATAAAAATATTAATTTGTAAAACTAATATATTGATTATGACTAAAACTCGAATTCTATGAAATTTCATATTTGTATATGCAATTGCATATATGAACACTTATAGAGCATGTAAATGCATAAAAGGCCTTTAAATACATATTTCAAGTACTTCATTTTCTTTTAGCTTGCATTTTTTTTCATTTTAACTATCTTTTTATCTTCTTTAACACTTTACAACAAAGCTGAAAAGTGTTTATGCCTTTGTTCATTCTGTCTGTCTGTCTGTCCGTTAGCACGATAACTGCCGAAAAAATGAATTTATCAAAATGAAATTTTAATATGTTGTTCAGACAGTCTATAGGACCTACGGGAATATAAATGAATAATGTCACCCAATTAGCTTTGGATATACCCGGGTTGAAATAATGAAATGCATTGAACACTATGAGGCCTAATTTTTCAAACATTTTTTAAGCGGATTTAAAATTCACAAATTGCTTCGAAAGTTTTATGAAATATTCAAGTTGTTCCATAAAATAAATAATAAAAATTTCAGAAAAATATATTCAGTAGTTTTTTAAATAAAAATTTAAATAATGATTACACCTTTTATATGAAGCCATCACGTAACCATTATATATAGAGATCACATTACCCACTTCAAAATAAACTATGACATCCATCTTGTGCCAAAATTGTGATTTTTAATGTTCATTGTAAGTCATATTTAGTGTTTAATTCGTCCTAAAACCGCTTTATTGTTGCTTAAATTCTGTGCATCTGCATCCTGAAACACTGCAATTACAATATATTTGAGTTTAAATGATCATCCAACTTTGACTATTTCTACAACGAAGCCTACTTTTCACTAATGGAAAATGTAAACACCAAAATGTGTAAAATGAGTTGTATAAGAATTGTTGCATTTCTTTAACGCAGAATTATTTAGCTCATGGAGTCTGCAATATAGCTGATATGAATGAAATATTCATTGATTTTAGAGAGTAGGACGATTTTTTCGATGAAGTTCAAAACATAGAGTCTAATTCCTTTACCTCCATGGTCTTAAGTTTGAAATAAAATAAATTATTATAGTATTGTGATGAATGAAATGAATGGAAAAATGTTTATGAATGAAATGCTGATTTTATAGAGAGAGCCATGTGTGTTATATTTCGATGGCGTCATTTGAATACATTTTATTTGTTTTTGATGAAGTTTTCAAATATAATAAATTATTGTAGTATCATAATAATTTTAAAAATATTATTTAGAAATATATCGCATTTTATAGATGTTTAAACCAGGCAATTTATATTTCAATCCCGTCATTTGAATGAAGTTCATTTTTTTCGATGAAGTTTTAAGTTTTCAAATTAATGTAGTATTGTGATAATTTTTAAAATATTACCGAGGAATGTATCGAATTTTAGAGATGTTTAAATAAAATTGCATTGAAGTTGGAAAGTGTTTCATAATCAATGCCTTAAGCATGATTCATCTTTCTTTTTAAATAGCTAGATAAGTTAACATCGGACGAAGCTAAACATATTTCTCATTCATCACCCAAATTCCGTGAGCTACTAAGGCCATGCAATTATCATAAGAAATGGTGAAATCTTTTCAGGGTAAAATATCAAGAGACATGTCTGGTAAAAGAGATGGAAAGTCACGTTATACGAATATCTGAAGTTTTGCATACGTCGTTTTCAAAGAGCTGTTCTGTAAAATTTTCTGTATAAGCATTGTGAGTAAAAATGCCTAAAATTAAATCTAATAAATCAATCCGAATAAAATCATGTATTTATAATCATAGAAAAATCTGAATACAGATGGTGTTTTTATATTATGCAATATGCGAGAAAAAAATTATTCAGAAAAATATCAGATCAACATGTAAAAACTGCTATTCACATTTCAGAGAGAAAAAAAAAAAGAAGAGTAAACACGCAGTTATAACTAAGCCGTTTTCAGCATGGAATACCCAAGAACTAAATATGACTTTCAGTTCAAAATATGACAAGTACTGTCTAATAATATCAGTTGGTTTAAAAGAACATTTTTAGCATTAAAATGTTTTTAGATGATAAACGACAAAGTCTACGTGTCAAGAACTTAAAAAAGCACATTAGCTGGTTACAGCAATAAAATTTACTCACTATATGAAAATTTTGACTATATTTGAACAATGATATAAAAACTTTTGATTTGCAATAATAGTTTGCTTGAGTTTGGTTGAAATTCCCCGTTTTTAAATGCTTTCAGATGCATTAATGATATTCGAACAAAATATATAAATACATGTATTTTATGTTATAAGTAATTAATTATTAAATTTTAGGTGCATATTTGCATGCATATTTTGACAAATTTTAATGCATATATTAGTTATGATATTAATGTAGTATCAAATGAGACATATCTGTGTCTGCAGTTACGTAGGAAGCGTCATAAGCATTCATTGATAATGATTACGTTAGTTCTCCATATATAATTGCATTATATTCTTCACAGAGTATTGGTGTATTAAATCCGACACTGTAAACTACCACATTTGATCTTCGACCTCCCTTCCCTGTTCAAGATCCTAACGACACCTATATACCAATCTTGACACTTTTTAAAAAATAAAAAAATTGTTGATTTTCATAAATTTCATTGTAATGTCGGCAAAAAAAAAAATCAATATTTTCCCTCAAAAGGTTCTCTCTCTCCCAAGAATGCCTTATCAGCAAGCACTATTGAGAGGAAAATTATACACTCTTTTTAAACATCGAGTTTTTGCAATAAATTAATTTTTAGCATTTGGCAACAGAAGTTTGAATCCTTTAATTTCTATTCTTAAATTATTACAAGATATTTTGAGCTATCTATCTATCTATATATATTAATTGTCAAGTGTCCGTCTGTTCGTCTGTCTGTCACGTTATTTTAGGCACTCCCCGGATAAATAGAGACTTGCAATTCGGTGCACAGGTCGATCGTTCGATAAAACCCCCTGGAAAAATCGAATTTTTCGAAAATGTTCCGTCGAGGGTATGCTCCACACCAAAACTTTCGAAAAGTGAAATGATAGAAAAGTATACTTTGCGATGAGATAGAGATTTCAAATTTAGAGTATGTAAACCATTCTAAAGGAAGAAAGTGTGCAATTTTGGATTTCAATATTTGTTACTTTAGTGGGTGCCGCGCACTGAAATGTTCGATTTTCCGAACAAATGAAAAACGCTTGCTTTAAATTTGATAGAGGCTTGAAATTTGGTATACGGGTTAATCATTTGATGAAAACACTCAAGACAACATTGTTTTTCAAAAATGTTCGTTTAAAGAGGTTGCTCCAAAAACGAAATGATGAAAATTCATGTTTCGAGATGCAATAGAGACTACAAATTTGGTGTGCGAGTAGATAGTTCGAAAGGAAAAACACGTACAATTTCAGTTCTCCGATATTTTCTACTTTATGGGGGTACCGCAAACCCAAATATTCGATTTTCCGAAATAAATGAGAAACGCCTCCTTTCAAAATGTAATAGAGGCTTGATATTTGGTATTTGGGACAATCATCTGATAAAAAACACAAGAATAGAGTTCTTGAAATCTGTTCATTTAAGAGGGTGCTCCACTCAAGCAGAGATGTGTATATATACCCAAGTCAGGGATTAAATAATGCTCAAAATTAATGATAAAAATCACATCAATGCAAAGTTAAAATATTTTATTTTTGTATTTATATTTTTTTATAAAGCTTACAACCATATTACTGAAAATTCTTAAAAGGTTTTTTCTATCGCATGCAAACTTATTATCATAGGCGAATCAAGAACGTTGAAGCACAACGTTGAAGCACATCTATTGACCTAATGAGTTTACGAGTCGCATTTCATGACCAATAAAATATAGCTTACAACCCTACAAGAGCTATTTATAATTTTATAATTCGAGAATAGACCAGATTCAGAACTGTAATCCCCATTTGATCGTCTACACCCCCACACACTATTTTTGGGATCCTATGTACCGAAATTAAGTGTATGTCGGATATCCTATGCCTATGATAGGATGTTTGCATATGAAAAAAAACGCTGCAGTAAGAATTTTTAGGAATCTGGTTGTAAGTATCACAAAAGAAAACAGTTTTTTTTTAAATACCAAAAGAAAATTTTTCATCTTTGCCCTGATGCAAGTTTAGGCATTAATGTTTGGCATTATTCAATCCACGACTTGGGTATATATACCACTCTGTTTATTTTATTTGTAGATATTTTACCTTTTTGATATCAGGTTTGTTGGTTCTTTAGCACTGGTGAAGGAGATCCCGCGTATTCTCGAAACAGTTGTCAGCCGCAATTTTATTTTTTTTACTTGAATATCTTAGATTTTTTTCCCTAATCCTTTGCACAATGTGTTTTAGTTTTTTATTGGTATAAGGAAGAACTGAGAATAAACATTCAA
The DNA here is from genome assembly GCA_951213105.1 of Amaurobius ferox. Classification (NCBI taxonomy): domain Eukaryota; kingdom Metazoa; phylum Arthropoda; class Arachnida; order Araneae; family Amaurobiidae; genus Amaurobius; species Amaurobius ferox. Next base: position 62,109,579 of record OX578147.1, read on the forward strand.
AAAGTTAAAAGTTAAAAAAGAAAAGCGAAATGTGTTTTAAGGAAAGTTAAAAATAAAATGTTAAAATTATTTCCTAATTTGTTATTAAAACCATTTCATTACTCAACCGTTTATATTTATAAAGCAGAATTTACTATACTCCTTTGTAAGGAACTCACACATTATTGAAAAATTAACTTGTATGGAACTCGCTCGTTGTTGCAAAATTTTACTTCATATGTACGTAAATCGTAAGAAATGGCACAAAATTTCAGTTGCACGGAAGCCAGTCATTACCGTATTTAAGAGTGGTCGCACCTCTCATTTTCCCAGGCCGATCTCGTGCCAATTTACCTCTGTACTACTCTATGTCACTGGGAACCAATATTAAAAAATCGGTGCAGATTATGGGTGGGACAACGGTAATCTAAAAGGACGAGTCTCTCAAAAAGACAGGTGTATAGCATAATACTATCCCAAACATCTTGAGCCCAATTCCTTCGAGAGTAGCTATTTGCCTATTTCAGATCCTATTACTTTACGAACCTTGGTTGAAGTTCACCCTCTAGGTTATACCCTGAGGAGTGATACCGCACAATAGATCAAAAGTAGCGCCTTTGGCCCGCTGGCTGCGGTCAAAGAATGAGGAGGGGACTCCTTTCCTTGGTACAGGAAAGAAAATACTTCCAGAAAAAGGGGTTTTATTTTAGACTCGTCATATATGATAATCTTGATTCATCTAATATACTTCATTTTTTTTTCAATTCAGGCTTTTCATCTTAAAATAATGAAAGAAATAAACAAAACAAAAGAATGAAAAATGATGCGTTTAGCATATGACTTTCTCGACAGATTAACAAATCTCGATTTTGTTGGAAAAATAACATAACCTAGTTCCTGTTTACTATTAGAGCTTACTAAAATTAATAGACCTATTGCAGTTACTAATTAAAAAATATGCATAAGAAATCTCATGTAAATTGCTTTAATATTTCGTTAGATATCGTGCTCTCGGTGGAAAAGCAAAATATCTAATATCTCGATAACGGCTCATGATAACTACTGAAAAATAGTGTCCCATAATTATTAGTTAACTGTATTTAAAAATCATTTTGTCATAAGATAATAGTTAAAATATTTATTGCTTGGGGTTTTCTCCATTGTGGATCAAAAACGCGTAATATCCCAAGAACAGCTTACATTTTCGGTCCAGAAGTTGTGTTATGGACTTCTAAATACAGAATTATATGTAAAATGGTAACTCCCCCCAAAATATAAAAATATAATTATGTTTAAATATCCTTCGAAACTTATTAATTCGTTAATTTCTTTGATCCTATAAATTTTTGGTCTTGTATTCAGTTTTTTCCATTATCTTAAATATAATGAGCCAATTTTTAATTTTTTTTTTTTTTTGTGTTGCATTTATTTCTTGTTTTCAATAAGTAATTTAGTTTTGACAGGTTCTAACATTATTTTTATTATTTTATTACATTAGGTGATTCATTTCATTGATTCTGTAATATGTTCATTACATAGGTATATAGACCATTTCTTTAAAACTATTTTACGAAGGAGACCCTATAGATTTTCATTAAATTTTTAATAAATTTTTATGTAACTTATATATTATGTGTTTTAATATTTTGAAGTCCGCAAATACCGGAGTCCCGGTTTTGAAAATTACAAATGTCGAGATACCTGATTATAATTTTGTCCCGAAATTAATTGCCCAACCCATTTCTATGCGTTTAGTGAAAGTTTCATTTATGCGCATATGGACATACCGGATATTAAAAATAAAGCCAACTAGTAATTTTAATTCTTCCAAAGATGTAACATAGGGAATTGTATGCTAATTTATTCCTTCGTAATATTAAGAGAAATATCCTGCTTATTTAGAAATCACTTACTTTTAAAGTTGTGAGAATTGCAAGTAGTTATTTGCCATCGTGAAAATATAAATGAATAAAATGGCCACCTCTAATCGTAAGGTAATGTTTCGTCAACCTTCATTTTACATTAGCATTCAAATATCCTTAACCTTAACATTTGTTCTTGATTTATTATTTTTTAAATATCCATTGCATTTTGTACACAAGTACTTCAGGACCAGAAAAGTTGTATGAGAATTAATATCAATAAGTTGTACATATTAATTTATTGAAAATGTAAATATTAAAATAAATTACATTTTAGAGCAGATTAGAGGTTTACTGATGACAAATTGGGCAGTTATGTATCAAAATTAACATATCAAGTGAAAACTAAAGTGCAATGCTGATTTAGGGCAATACAACTTTTTGAATTTTATGGAATTCTATATACAGAGAAGAAAGGATTTTTTCAGACCCCTGAGGGTGTTAATACCCTCCCAGATTCCCGAGCTGCGAATTTTTTACTAAATCCTTAAAAGGAGGGTGTATGAGAGTACTATAAAGTCTCCTAGAAGTGAGATAAAAAACAAATTTAAAAATATTACAATTTTAAGTAGATTGACATTCATTCGTGTCCAGTGCAAAAATGCAAATAGTCCAATTTTAGGAGTGGCAATTTAAATAAGGCTGGCTTGGGAAAGTTATGTGCTTAGTCTCCATCCCATCTTTGCTGAAATACAAAAGGCCACCGGATACCGGAGCACTTCACCATCAAGTCTGAACAACCTCAAGAAATCACTGTAAGCAAATACAATAAATTTATCAACACCTACCTTTGTGGTTGTAGATTATCTTTGAATACTACCGGCCATATGTTGGTTTGTAAAGAATATGTATAACTAATTGTTGGTACATATAGCTTAAACTGCTGCTACAGCTCAAACAGCTATTTATTGCACAAAATAACACATAAAATGAAATGTATCTATCTATCTATCTATATATATATATATATATATATATAAATTCAATTTGCTGTTAAAAATTATTATAATCGTTTTGCAATTTGGCAGCTTAGCACATTTTAAAGTGACACCAAGTCGCAGAAAATATATCGGGATCCGTTTACTGTATATGAGGTTGATTTTATTCCTTTAATCATGAACAGAAATGTATAAAACAAACTCTTAATTATTATATTTAAACATATTATTTAGTCTTTAATTTAATATTTTATGGATTTTTGTGGAGCATTTAAATGAAATGGCTGACTCTTTCTAGTGCATGACTGTCCTGTGTAAGCACATACAGAGATTTAAAGAAGAATCACGAGATGTTGACAATCTACTGGTGGAAGCAGACCTAAATGCATAAATTTATGCTTAGGAAAGGTTAAAAAAGTAATTTGGCTGATATCCATAAAGGCAATAGGGTACAATAATCTCCCCAACCTCATAAAAATAATAGGGCTGATCTCTATGAAAAATTTTATTAATAAAAGAAATATCTTGATCAATTGGTCATTCAATAGATCAAATTTGCATTAGGCGATATTTTGTGGTGCATTTGTTTCAGATTCTATTCGTGTCACATAACATGTACTTGCTTCTAGTAATATTTTTTCTGTACTGAGAATATTGGTGTTTAAGTTGGATAATCAAATGTTTTGTTTGTTGCGAACTCTGCCTACGCTGATATTGGGGATTCTAAAATCTCACATTCTTTCGAAGTAGTGTAATTTTCGAAGACTTTGATGAAACATGAAGTAATTTATTAAAATAAAAATTGTTTCAAATCGCTTCTGAAAAGAAACTGATGTTATATATTATCGTTAATATTAGCATTGAACAAATTAAAGGTGTCAACCAATTTTTCAGAGGCAAAAAACAGCCTCCTTTCGTCAAAGCAAAGACTGAGAAGTTATACCAGCAAAATAATTGCTAAATGAAAATTAGAAAAAATGAAATGAAAGAAACTAAGAATAATATAAATAAACAGAAGAAAGATTAACTTGGTCATGACCAAGACTACAAATTTAAGTACGCCATGATGGAAAAAATATAAAATAATCTGTTTCGGAAAATACATCACGAGCACCATCATCAACTAATTTAAAATATATATTGGCGCAAACCATTATAAAAATACTTATGAATAATCGACTAGAAAATTGTGTAGTATGTAATAAAAAGTATATGAAAGAAACAAGCTACTTTAAGATATTGAAGAATTTTATGTGCCGGTGTCCCCCCCCCCCCCCCCACACACACAAAAAGAAAAGAAAAAAAATCAAATTTTAAAATTTTGTCCTGCTTGAAACTTGTCATTATAAATGCAAACTAAGCGATCCATGTGGCAACCCACATATTTGCAAAACAAGATTATAGACAATAGTATTCAGCTGAAAGTGATAGAAGATAGTACATACAAAACTCTTTACCATTACTCAAAATAAATAATATAGTATACATTATATAGTTTATCAAAAGATTTGAAAAAAATTGTAATTTTGGTATCTGTTTCCATTGCTCAAGTAAAAAAAAAAGAAATAAAAATAAAATAAAATACATGACTCTATAAAAGGGTGAAACTAAGGCATCTCGGGTCTCGTCTTCAAACACACAGCTCGTATATATGTAAAAGAGTATACTTTATTTCACGTATTGTTTATTTCATAAGCATATTTGCACAAATAATATTTTTAGCACTTGCTTTTATCCATCAAATGAAAGTAAGACATAGATTTTTGAAAGTAAATGCAGTTGAGGTACAAGACATTTTGACTAATGATGATGAACTATTTTATAAATTTTCGACTTTTTGCCATAATTCATTATATTGAGGTACAACTCTTCAATGACTACTATGCTACTGTCGAGTTTATTCCATATACTATTACATTTTATTTACTCTACCTCAATGAATTCAACTGATGAGAAAAATGTGATGGAAACAAGAAAGATTAATCTTGCAAAAAGCAATGATTATGAAACACTTTCCAACTGAAATGCAATGTTATTTAAACATCTCTAAAATGCGATACAATCAGCTGCGATGCTTTTTTAAGTTATCATAGTACAATATTTTTTTTACTTAGAAACTTAAAACTTCACTAAAAAAGGCAATGCTATAAAATCCCTTGCTTCTCTATTTAAGGAAAACCGATAAATATTGCATTCATATCACTTATATTCCAGACTCCAGAGCTAAATAATTTTGCTTTGAAAAATTCAGCATTTCTTATGCAATTCATCTTACAATCGCTTGTCTTGTTTACACTTTGCGTACGTTAAAATTAGGCTTCGTTGTAGAAATAATCAAATGTTAGTGTTCATTTACAAAATTAAAAATATTGTAATTCCGTAGGTACAGAATTTAGAAACACAGATAATATGCAAAATTAAAGCGGTTTTAGGACGGATGCAGCACTAAATATAAATACAAGAAAGATCAATCATGCATAAAAAATTGATTATAAAACAATTTTCAACTACAATTTTATTTAAACACCTCTAAAATATGATACATTCAGAGGCGATATTTTTAACATTTTACAAAGTTAAAACGTGTTTATAACTTTGTTCATTCTGTCTGTCTGTCTGTCTGTCTGTCTGTCTGTCCGTTCGAAAGATAACTGCCGTAGATATGACTTTATCAAAATGAAATTTTGGTATGTTGTTCAGACGGTCTATAAGACATATGGGAATGTAAATTAATATTATCACCCGATTAGTTTTGGATTGAAACTGGGTTGAAAAAATCAAATACCTTGAACCCTATGGGACCTAATTTTTCAAACATATTTCAAGCGAATTTAAAATTCACAAATTGCTTCGAAAATTTTAGGAAATATTTAAGTTATTCCACAAAATGTATAAAACAATTTAAGCAAAATATATTCGGTAGCTTTTTAAATAAAAATTAAAATAAAAATGAGACCCATATTATATGAAGTGGTCACGTGACACACTTCAAAATAAAATATGGCCTCCATCTTGGGTCAAAATCGTGACTTTTAAAATTCTTTTTAATATATATTTAGTGTAAGAAAACCGCTTTATTTTTGCGTTTTTTCTGTGGCATCTGTATTCTGCGCCAACGCAATTACAAAATTTTTTAGCTTAAATGATCATCAAATTTTGATTATTTCTACAACGAAACCTAATTTTAGCCTATGCAGAATGTAAACACATAAAGCTGTAAGATGATTTGTATTAGAATTGCTGAATTTTTTTAACGCAAAATTTAGTTCTGGAGGCTGGAATAAAGCTGATATGAATGAAATATGCATTGATTTTACATGAAGATGCAGACAATTGTTGAGTATTGCTTTATTTGAAAAATTTTAAGTATAAGTTTTAAGCATAGAATTAGAAAGTACTTTTACTTCCAGGCTTTTATGTTTTCAAGTAAAATATATTAGTGTGATATTGTGATGAATGAGAGGAATGGAATAAAAATGTTTGAATAAAATATTCACTGCATTTACTTAGCCAAGTGACTTATATTTCAGTGACGTCATTTAAATAAAGTTAATTTTTTCGATGAATTCTTAAGTTCTCAAATATAATAAATGATTGTAGTATTGTGATAATTTAAAAAATATTACAGCTGAATTATCGCATTTTAGAGATGTTTAAATAAAATTGCATTGTAGTTGGAAAGTGTTTCATAATCAATGCCTTATGTATGATTGATATTTCTTGTTTAATTATCACAGAACTACAATCATACTACGTCATCGAAATATAAATAGTCTGGCTCTCTATGCAAAAACAGCGAATATTTCATTCATACACTTTTATTCCAGATTGCAGAGTTAAATCATTTTGCTTGAGAAAAATTCAGCAATTCATATACAACTCATCTTACTTGTTTACATTTTACATTCATTAAAGTTCGACCTCGTTATAAAAATAATCAAAGTTTGATGATCATTTAAGATAAAACATATTGTAATTGCGTTGACTCAGAATATAGATGCACAGAAAAAACGCAAAAATAAAGCGGTTTTAGGACAGATGCAACACTAAATATAAATTAAAAAGAGCTTAATTACGATTTTGACACAAGATGGATGCCATATTTTATATTGAAGTGAGTCATGTGATCTGTTCATATAATGGTCACGTGATCTCTTCATATAAAGGGTGTAATTATTATTTTAATTTTTATTTGAAAAGCTACAGAATATATTTTGCTGAATTTTTTTTATATATGTTATGGAAAAATTTGAATATTTCCTAAAATTTTCGAAGCAATTTGTGAATTTTTATTTTGCTTTAAAAATGTTTGAAAAATTAGGTCCCATAGGGTTCAGTGTATTTCATTTTTTCAATCCGGATTCAAACCAAAACTAATTGGGTAATATAATTTATTTGCATTCCCATATATCCCACAGATCGTATGAACAGCATACTAAAATTTCATTTTGATAAAGTCATTTCTACGGCAGCTATCGTGCGAACGGACATATAGACAGAATGAACAAAGTCATAAACACTTTTCAACTATGTTTAAGTTATAAAACTATATGTCAACTATGTTTAAGTTATGTATGTTTAAGTTATGTAACTATGTAAAGTGTTTATAAAAAGAATTTCATCATCTAAATGTTGGATACTATTTTACGAGTATATCTACTTAAAGTGTGAATGTAAAAGAAACTAGCGCAATAGAATTTTGCAGTATAAACTAGCAATTGTAGATGGTAGTTTCATTTTAAGAAGGATGCATGGTTGGAAACTTTCTGTTGTCAAAGAGCGGGCAAGCAGGTTTCAGATTCTTATGGGGTACGGGTGATTGTTCTGAACGTCGAGAGCCAGATACTAGATATATTATCAGCAGTATTGTTCAGGCAGACATCTTCTACTAAAGGGACTATGGCCTGAAGGCATGCTCTACCTGATGGCAGGGCTGCAGGTGTAATGGTTTAGGTATTAGCATCTTCTCCCTTGAAACCGGAAATGTTTGTGAATGACGTCACGACATTGCATGAAGAAAATTGACATTCATAGGGTTTAATGGAAAGTTTACATTTCAAACTAAAAATAAGCTGATGAAGAACACCGTAAATGAAAATCAAACATTTGTAACGAGAGCTCAGATTGAATTTTATTGTTTGGGCAATATAACTTGCGTTTACTTGACACAAAACAATATTTTTAAATGTTTCTTTTGAAACTTTTTCAACATTTTTTTCAATCTGGTTGTTACAGTTAGAAATCAAGTTACAATTTAAAAAATATCTAAAATGTGGAGATATATTGATGCAAGTAAAGAAAAACATATATGTTTTAAATTTTGTATCCAAGTTATTCTTCTGAAATATAATGTAGAAATGCTTTAAAAGTTATGTTTTTTTAATTAGAAACAGCTTAATCGCGTCGATAAATGTACGTTTATTTGTGTAATACTTAAACATATACGATATATACATTTAATATAATTTCGGAAATAAAAATTATATTCCAAACAAAATATTGCTATAAAATCTTAACTTCCTAAAAGGTTGAGTTCTTATTAGGAAAGTTAAAAAAAGCATTGTATCAGATTCCACATAATAATTTGATATTAGTAGGTGCACTCCTTATTTTCGTGTTCTCATCTGACGCATTCTATAGCATTCGGGATGGGCTCAAAAAGTTTTGAAACCTGCTTATTTGTTAATATCTCGAATTCGAATAATTTCGAGGGAAAGAAATTCGTTTTATACAATTAGTATGAGAAAAAAGATGTCATTTAAAAGGAAAATTATTTCAAATAGAAGATTCGTTCCGTTTTTTAAATATAAAGGATATGGAGTTTAAGTGTCCACTGGACTTTTTATATATTCGTAATATCGCATTGGTTAAGTCTACTTCTGTCGCAATCGTCATCAGAAAACAAAAATATATTTTATTTGCACACACTATTGTATAGAATAGGTATTGTTTTCTTGAGAATTTTCGAATTCGAAATTTTGATGGAAGATATCTTGACTGAAGACAGTTATTGAATTTGATAATTTGATTACATAATTTTTGAAAATAAATAACATATTAACACTAATCAAATTGTTTCTGGGCAAAAATATAATTTTGAAAAATATATAAAAGAAAAAAGGGCAAAATAAAATATTCTTTATATAAAAATCCACAAAAATTGAATGTTTTAATGACATATATTAAACTAGTTTTTATTATTTTTTATGCTGTTCTGAAAAAGAAACTGAAAATATCCAATTGTTTAAAGAATGCGATAGCTCACATGGATGAAGCAGAGACTATGGTATTTAAATGCCAGGTGTTATAATGATTTGGAATATAAATGGAATATACAGAGAGAGAGAGAGAGCCTGATTACATACGCAAGTATATAATTTTATTTGCTGCTATATTAGCTCAAATATTCAGTGGGACGATCTGTTTTGACGTCAGGGATAGTGCCACCCAATTTAACCATAACCCAGTGGGGGAGACATTCACAGGGACCGCACCCTCCTTCCTCTAACATCAACTTCTCCGAAGAACTTTCAAATCCACATATTAAACGTGCCCGTATTCCGCGTGAACAGAGGGTTCGTTTAGGCAGAGCTACGAATTGAACTCGGGTCCCCCGAGTGCAATCTTTGTGCCTTAACCACTGGACTATCCCACCCTAAAGTTCATCAATCTGTCTTTCAGACCGTATGCAATACAGAAAAATCCACTGGGTTCATGAATACTAATACGTATATAGAGCATTTAGCGAAAATTTTGTCATGCCAAAATAACATTTTTTAAATAATTATAAAATTTTAAAAACATCTTTATATGGAAGACACTTCTTATTGCAGATACTATCTTCCATGGACGGGTTTCACTCTTATTCTGCGCTGGTCAGCAGGGAATAGCAGAAATCTGTAATGATAGTAAAAGCCATGTCACAATGTTTTGCGAGCTTCTATGGGAACTGATAATTTCGGTCCTTCCACGTGGTTGGCATAACGTTTGCTTACAATTTAACACAGGCCACACGGAGCGGCAAAAACAAATTTCATAAAACACAAATCCGCCTATAAGAGACGCTCCCAAAAATATGAAATACACCCCAGCGAGAATTTTTAATCAATTTCATGCTGGTCATATGGAAGGATTGAAATTGTCATTTTCCATAAAAGCTTGTAAAAATTGTGGATTTTAGCAAGTTTTGTATTGCCTTTGCAGCTGACGAGCTGTGTCTTCCATATTGACGACCGCATAATAAACGCGAAACCGGTTCATGGATGTTAGTTTCTGCAATGGGAGATCCATCCTTATTTTGGTGGGCGCCCGTTATAAATCGGTTTTGTGTATAATACACTTTTATATGTTTAATCTGTTTTTCTCAATTTTGCATTCATTCGGTTATGTGTTAGGGCATGTGTTACAGAATGTATAATTTCTTACGTTTCTTCTCTTCTAATTACGAATGCATCTTTTTTGGGGGTAATTTTAGCTCATTTTTCAACTAGTTTCGAATGAAAGAAGTTGCAGCACATATAGCGTACATATATAAATATTACACAGTTATCAGTTTTAAATACAGTGCCCTCAGCAAAAATGTGTATTCACGATCCTTAGTTAATAAATATACGTACCCACGTTTTCTTAGTTATTAGATATACTTACGTTTACTCTCGGTAAGAATATATATATCTAATGCCAAGCTATGCCCTCATTCTAACGGTGTATACGCATGGGCCTCAGTCTAACGGTGTATATGCAGCGTCCGCATTCTAACGGTGTATATGCATCGTCCGCATTCTAACGGTGTATATGCATTGTCCTCAGTCTAACGGTGTATATGCATTGTCCGCATTCTGACGGTGTATATGCATGGTCCGCATTCTAACGGTGTATAAACATGGTCCTCGTTTACCTTGCAAAAATACATACTTGAAATAAAACTTTTTTTTAAATTTTCTTGTCACATATGTGATTAGCTTCCTTCAAAGATGCCTAAAATGTGAAAATTATATCAGAAAAATCATTATTTCTGGAGGTCCTCAGTTTGGTGGGTTCCCCGCAGCGTCCTCGTTTTACACCAAAAACCAACCTGTGTGTGTGTGTGTGTGTGTGAAAGTATGTGTGGAGGTGTGTGTGTGTCAGTGAGTCTGGAGACGATAACTCACGAACGAATGGACCGATTCGAACGAAATTCGGTACAAAAATCACAATCCATAAACACTGGAAGCCTATTGTTTTTATACGCAATCGAATGTTCAGAATCCCCCTAAATTTTCGAGTGAAATTTTGTAAAATCGTCCAAAAATCAAAACCGCTAATAAAGTTACGCAAATAGACATTCCTTATGTAATTTTTCATTAGAAAACGATTGACATAAATGTTTGAACGTTAACATGAACCGTTCTCGAGATATTGCACATTTTTCAAAAAAATTATCAAAAAATCATAAAAAAAAAACTTCCTATTGAGAAACATGTCCACTTTTCATATGCAATACCATGCGATAAATTTGGCGACATCATTCTCGTAGATCTTGCTCGTTCCATTCATGAAAAAGATACTTTGAGTAATAATTTTGTATTTGAACGCCAATAGTCATTTATCTGCTGTAAGAATAACTTATTTCTTCGTCCATAACGCCTGGCTAGGTTTTGGCGACGAATTTGGTGGAATGTCGCCAACTTGGCGACTTTTTTGAATGTTCCTAAATTAACGAAAAACTCGCCAAATGGATAAAAATGACGCTAAATCAAAGAAAATGACGACTGATTGACGAAAATTCACTTTTTTGGAAAGAATATAAATATCTACTATAATAATAATCTATTTTTTCTTACTGTAAAAGTAGGAAATTCATTGCATTATATAAGGAAAATTATGTGCTGCCCACATGAGATTTTTTTATTTGTATTTAAGTTTTTCAAAGACAGGGAAACTCTCTTGAGAATTCAAGCACTCTTAAAAATTCTTAAAAAATAATTTTGGATATTCTTAAAAATGTTAGTAATAGAAAAATTAGAACATAGGTTGTGCAGAGATAATTGCGCATTGCCTCACCAATAAGAAGTATGTCATTATTTCCTTTTTCTTTCATAACAGCATAATAATAATAATAAGGTAAAGAAGCTTACCTTTTCTGTACAAAGGGCGTAGTTTACTATTTCGATCCAATTCCTTTAAAGTTTTAAAAAAATATTTTATTATGTTTGGTTTTTTCTTGATGTCAGTCATCTTTGTGACACGGAATAATTGCACTTGATTAAAGGGATTATTTTATTAAATTCTGCATTAAAAGTTACACTTAAAAGAAACGAGCATTTTGCTCTGTAGTAATAAAAAAGCAGAAGAACGAAAAAAAAAGGAACTTAGAATTCACGCAAATGTAGCTGTATATGTTTTTATGAAGCACGCGCAGATCACATGATATAACCAAATTCCTTTTTTTACGGAAAGGAGAGTGGGGGATGAAGAAAAATGTCAAAAAATGCATGAACGTTTTTCGCAGTACGTTTTTCGCAGTACGTTTCGGAGTACGTTTTTCGCAGTACGTTTCGGATACGTTTTTCGCAGTGATAAGAGATCATTCATTTCTAACAGTTAGTTGTATCAATTTTATTTTAAGAAGTTTTATTTCGTTTAACAATACATGATTCTTAGCCTTATAAGTCATTTTAATCAGAAAATCCCACATTTAGTTTCTGTCCTGTGCTCAGTATTGTAAGTGTGCAACGTTACACCCTTCGAGGTCATTGTGTGTGTGTTCATCTGAAGAGTCTGTAAATTACTTTCGATCTTTTTTCTATACTTTTCATTCTCAGGAAGAAAATACCTAAAATCATGGTTAGATTCTGTCCCGCTGACGTTACTATTAATGCACAAGATTTTCAGTCTTTAAGACCACCGGACAGCTTGCGAAGATTTTGAAAAGTAATTTTAGAAAGAACATTTTCCTTCGGTGGGGACTTGGATCAAAATTATGACTACTCGGTTAACTTCTATCTCCTGGTATATATAATATACTATAAGTATGCAATGATTCTGCCTACTAGATCACCAGCGAGGTTATGGAGATTCAGGAAACCATTTCTTCAAGAAATCCCATTTTCTGCACACACTCCGAGGAGGAAGGAGGATAGTGTATCCTGGTACATTCAGTTCTATCCCATGATCGATACTAAGAGTGCACAAAAATACTATGATACTTTGTGTATAAAGCCTTCTAGGTCATTGGGGTCTTATTGAGGATCCGGAGTGACAAAATTACAGTAAAAATGTTAAGCATATATTACTGACTCTTCGCCCAAAGAGGGTACATCGAAAATCCGGCTCTGCAATAAACTCCCGATTTTCCGCGGAATAGGGCGGCGCGATAACCACGGATAAGCGAATTTCGCGGATAATCCGCAAAATTGCTGAAAAAGGACAAAAATCCACACACAAATGCATTTAAACCATTTTTAAGAATCATAATATAGTAGCACATACTTACAGACATAGAGTTGTGACTTCATAAACGGTATCCTTAAGTTTTTACAAAAAAGTCGATTAATTGTTTTTGTTTTCTCGTTTCGATGCTCCTCTTCTTTATTTGCGATTGAAGTTTTTTTAACAGCATCTTGTCGCAAAGTGATGAATCGTCCTGCTCCTCTAAGTATTTAATGATTTCCATCAATGTGAGTTAGCGCTTCATCATGGCTCATTTTTTTCTGCATCCCTTTTCCTTCATCTTCCCCATCTTCATCGTTCTCAGCCAAAACCACACCTTTTTCTCCGGCTATGATTTCTTCATCGGTAAGATGTTCGAAGCCTGACAAACGGCATACTCGTCCATTGTACAGGTTTGGGTGACCTTGGGGGGGGATAGAAAGGAATTGGAACAATCCGATTGTTGCTCTAAAATTAGATTTTGCATTTGTTGATCATGGAAGGCGTGTTGCGTGTTTATGTCTCTTTTGTTCATATGACCCCTGTTTCTGCAGAGCACGAATACAGGTCCAGTGACGCCAGACCAAGGACAGAGAGAATGACACACAAGACAAGAGTACAAAGTTTATTAATACATGCAAGCATCACTGATTAAGGTCTGAAGGGTGCAGCTTCTCATTTAACGTGGACCCAGAAGGCGGAAGATTGACTTCATCCTCAGGTAAACAACCATGCATTATTTCTCAACATTCCGTAAATGATTGTCGCAAAAAAAAGAAACATCGCGGAAGACCGCGCGGATAATCGGGAGTTTACTGTATTAACTTTATAACTTAGATGATACTATAAGTGAGCAAGAATTCAGATTTTTAAGAAAAATACGGGTAGGGCCACTTCTATAAGGTTTGGATTGACTATCAGAAATCTCTCTTTTCTTCACATCAATGGGATAAACTGAAAATCCGACTCTATTACTTTCTAACAGCTAGTTGATACTTGTGTGGAAAAGATATGTGTGGCAATATACAAATGTGTATATTCCGGGTCACGAGGGAGGGTATCTGTAAGATGTAGTCGATACCATAAATGTGCAAAGATAAGTGTGAAGAGGTATGAGTGTACCTGATAGGTGAGTGACTTCTGTAGGGTCTGTAAAGACTTTTCGAATATTCCATTTTTTTGCCTCACAGGGATAAATCCAAAACCCGGCTCCATAATGTTTCGTATCGTCGTCCATACTGTAAGCGGCCAAAGATATAAGTGTACCTTATAGGTCCGCAAGTGGTTTCTGTAGGGTCTGTAAAGACTCGAAATTCGCATTTTCTTCGTCCCAGGGGAATAAATCCGTTACGGATCCGTTAGGTTTTGTACCGTATTTTATACCATTAGTGTGTAAAGATATATGTGCACGTTCCAAGTCTCAAAGTGGCTACAGTTAGGTCTGGAAATACTTGTAACAATCATTTCTTTGCACTAGGGGGATAAATCGAAGAGCTAGCTTAATTAGGATTTGCATAGTGGTCGATATTATAAGTGTGCAAAGAATATTGTGAAAATATATAAATGTGCTTTTTATGTCTCCAAGGGGCTTCTTGAGGGTCTAGAAAGATATAAACATACAAAACACCTTAGACAGTTATATATTATCAATAACATATGTTAATCCGTTTTACTAGTCTGTATGATCATTAAATCTATGTAGATATTTTTGCTGCTTTTGTTAAAAGCAAGTAAATGAGGCTTCATGTAGTACTAGTTAAAAGTACACAAGTTCCCCTTTAAATCCTGAATCTCGTTAAATGCGGGCTCGGTATAAGCGAGTTTTTCTAAATCCGATTCATAGAACTTATGGATATCTCAAAAAAACTTTGATTCGGATTCTATTAACTTCTCGGAAAAAATAATTGATATATAAGTAAGTAATTTTAAAAGATTTAACGTTTCTATATTTTTAAATTTTTCATCAACTTTTATAGCGGGTTTCAAGTTATGGCTGTCAAGATGGAGAAAAATGATAATATCTGTAACCAGATTTTCTGAAAACGATTTCTTTGAGGAGGATGAGGAGATGACAACATTATTTGGCAAAATTCCAATATTGAAATCCCGCATTGGAATTTCGGAGTGAAATAAAAATATATTCACCTTCGTTTTCTGTAATGAATTAAATTTATCCAGATATTGTGACAGCTTGTGTTTCTAAAAGAAATCTGAAGCGGGCAGCACATGGATTTTTCAACATAATGCAATAAATTCACTTCTTTAATCGCAAACTAATGATGCATAACATGCATGGCACATAGTTTCTATACGACCCCCGATCGAAAGTATAACCCTTTACAAAATGTAAAACTCCAAAAAATCTTTGTTCCCTAATGAAAAGTATATGTACCCAAAAGAGTGAAACGCATTATTTCGAATTAAAAATACCCGTTTCCCTAAAGCGACAAGAATTATCAAATGAATTGAACTTCAAATTCCAAGATATTAAATTTTCATCAATTTTTGCGTCATATTTGCCGATTTGGTAACATTTTCGAAAAATTGCCAAGTTGATTATATTTTTCCAAATTTATACTCAATGTTGACGTTTCATGCTAGCGTTCTAAAGTTGGTACCAATAATTTTCCCATATTAAAATTTTCTAATGGCATTTACAATTAGTGAATGTTCTGAAATGATTCCTTTTAAAAATTCAATCTACAATTTTGGTGTCTTCCGATCATATGAGTGTGGTTAAAAACAATAGTATTCCAGTATTCTCTTCGGTACGAAATTTTGTTTTAATCGTCCCATTCGTACGTGAGAAATCGCTTCTACACTCTCACTGACGCACACACACTAACTTACACACGTCAATGTACATACCCACTAACATACACACATTTTAGCATACATACACACACATATACACAGATATCACCTCAAAAACGTTCGATCCGAATTCAGCTATGCTTGAAGCGTGCTGTTCCGTCGAAAACTCGAATTCGAATTTTCGATCCCGTCACATTACTTTCCTATACCTTATACCATGCATGTAGATAATGTAAAATATATTCATTCAATTCCTATTTTTTCTTCCGTAAATTTGCTTACAAAAGGGGGCAGGATGTTTTATTCTTCAGATCTGATCGTGAAGATAATTTTGCATAGTGAGAACATATATTCTTAAACTTCTCTTTAGGAGCAATAAATTTAATATTTTAACAGAATTTGCACATGATTGCGAACTATAAGTTTCTATAAATTATACACTCCGTACGAATAACGGGTGTGCTGTTAGTGGTTAATAAATTTTAGCATTTTAGGAGGATATATCATGTTGCTCGGCATCGCAATTAAATTAAATGTGTTTGTTAATGTTTTTATTATTTTTTTTCGATTTAAATAATAAATAAATGGATAAATGGATATAAAAGTATATCTTATGAATGGACGGTTTAATTTTTCTTTTAATTATATTAATTGCTGACTGCGTACATCAATTTCATTTATTTTGGCAAAGAGTTTTCAAGCTTATATCGTATTTAGCTACTAAATTCATATATTGTGTTTAGCCAATAAATTCATATAGCCGATTGTTGAAACAGAAAAAGAGTAGAGCGGGTATATCTTCTAATACAATTGTAGTGTTTTCATTTAGTATATTGAAACGGGATAAGAATGTTTCATTCAGATCTGCAAATTCAAAGCTACGAATTTGGAGGGATATCGCTAATTTGACAACTTTTCTTAAACTTTGCCAAAATGACGGAAATGTCGCCAAATTGATATAAACGACACACAAACAGCTGCCATAAACATTCGGGTTGGTCGTGTGGCTTGGGTCTTCTACATATCAATGAAATTTTTTTTTGTTTTGTTAGAAGAGAGTACTGAAATGATGTTTGGTTAGCATTTATCTGTCAGACCAACCATCCTACTTAGTAATACATTTAGCGAATTTTTAAAATGTCACCAAATTGATAAAAATGTTTTCAAATCTATAAAAATATCTTGAAATTGATAAAATTGCGCTACATAAATGATATTAATTGTTTTTTTTAGGGAGGGGATATTATTGTGATGATATTTCGTCAATTTGTCGCAAAGTGGAACTGTCAGTTCTACAGTCCCACTTGGCGATAAATTTGGCGATTTTTTAAAACGTCGCTAATTTGACGAAACTGTCGCCAAATGTTCCACAGAAATATAACTATTTAGACGATATTTTTTCTACCAATTTATTTGAAGCAAATGATATCATGTCGCTTAGCAACGGATTTAAATCCAATGTGTTTATGCGGCAGACGATTTTTATTAAATCCTTTCCGATTTGAATAATGAAGATATGTATATAAAATAAATTTCATTGCCATTTCATTTTGGACTGGATAATATCAATTATACTCTTCAGGTTTAAACATTATTATTATTGATATTTTCCGGAATTATTGATTCAGTGATTATTGATATTTTTAAGTTATTACGCCATTGTTTTATTGCGGCAAAAATTGCTGACACACGCATATTGTACGTTGTACGAGTAATCTTCTAGGAATGCACGGGTATATCTTCTAACCTACGAGAATATAAGTAGTACAGGCATATTGGCATATATTTTGACATATATTGGCATATATATTGGGATCAAGTACAGTCTTCTGGTATGAAGATTACGGGGATTAATTATATATTCAATTTATTACGTCGTCTGTTGTATTTTACCAAAAAACATTTGAGCCTCATATTGCAAAACGGGTAATCTTCTACTAATAATCGGACATTATAAGTAATACGTGTATATCTTCCCATATAATTTTAGCACTTTAATTTTGACATATATTGAAATAAATGACTGTCTTCAGATTTAAAGATTACGGGTTTATTGGTATTTTCAATTTATACATGTAATCTACTAATACAGGTTATATTTTCTAATATTCGCGTATATAATTAGTACGGGTCCCATACAATTTTAACGCTTTTATTTTGCATATATTGATTCAATTCCATATTTTTTTTTTATATTTGCTTACATAAGGGGTCCAAGATGTTTTATTCTTCAGATATGTCCATGAAGATAATTTTATATAGCGAGAACAGAGATTCTTAAACTTCTTTTTAGGAGCATTATATTAAATATTTTAACAGAATATTTTGATTAAACATGTCATTTAGTATACTATAAGAATTTGCGCATGATTATGAATTTCAAGTTTCTTTATATTATATACTCCGTACGAAGAACGGGTATGCTGCTAGTAAATAAATAATATCACCCAATTAGTTTTTTATTGAACCCGGGATGAAAAAATGAAATACATTGAACCCTATGGGACCTAATTTTTCAAACATTTTTTAAGTAAATTTAAAATTCACGAATTGCTTCGAAATTTTTAGGAAATATTCACATTATCCCATAGAATTTATAAAAAAAAAATTCAGTTAAATATGTTAAGTAGTTTTTTAATTAAAAATTATTTAATATAGGGAAAAAACAAATTCAATTAAATTCTGACTTTGGGATATCTTCCAGAAAGAAAAGAGAGATATATTATATAATAAGTATCTTTCCATATGTGTAGACGTTTTGCATACTGAAGAGGCTTCACATTTTAAAATACATTTGGTAGATAACAATTTTTTATTTTTTTTAAAATTTTATATAACTCTTCATGATATACTTAATTGATGGCATTTTTAATGCACTTTCCTACGTCCTAGAGAATTAAAATTTGGTACACTGCTTAAATTTGTTGAAGATTTTATTCCACAAAAATTTGATGGATCTTTAAATATAGATCATACATTTTTTTCGAAATGGCCTGAAAATAATCCCCGTTCACTTCTATAAATCATTATTGTAATATTGTTAAAAATTCTGATGTGGACAGCACATGTCTTTCACTGCAGACTCATATTCGTTCTCTTTATTTATTCAATAATAATTTTAGTTTATCTGCACAAAATAACAACCATAAGTATTTTAAATGACATTGAATTTACACGTTTAACTTAAATTTGGTTCTCATTTGATAGCTGGATTTATTGTCAAAAGTGGCGTAGCGAAAACGCAAAAAAACTAGAATATCTCAAGAACGGCTAGTCCTAGAGTAATGGGGTTAGTCTTATTCCTTTTGCTGTCAAAAATCACGTATAAAATAGGAATTTAATTGATATAATTGAGCACACCTAGTCTTTTATTTTTATATATAACAATTTTTGCGGACCATTTCGCAAAAATAGCCCGTTCCTTTATCCCGAATCGTACTAGAATAAGCTACAAATGATTTATATACAAAATTTTGTTAAATTTGGTATATAAATCACTTGCAGGGTATTGAAATATTATACACCAAATCTTGTTAAATTTGTTCCATTAGTTTTTAGCTAGAGTGGATAAAGACAATTTCTGCGGCCATTTCGCAAAGAAGGCAGATTCTTTTATTACGAATAGTACTATAATCTAATAAACATCAGGATTTCCCACAAAAAACATACCTACCAAATTGTATGAAATTCGGTCCATTAGTTTTTCAATTAGAGTGGATGTAATATCCACACAGAAACATACACAGATACACCCTTACACACACAGACGTCTTCCTAAAAATAGTTTTTTCGTGTTCTTGAAGTCCCAAAACGTGTAGATCCTTTGAAAATTCGAGTTCCGAACATCGGCACGATTCCAATACTTTGAGTACATACACATACACACATATATTATCTGTGTATCTGTGAATTATCTGCGTATTTAAATTCCGTGCCTATGCAATTACAATAGTTGTGATTTTAAATGATCCCTAAACTTTTATTGTTTCTTCAACGAAGCCTAATTTTAACATATGCAGAATGCAAATATCTCAAGCGATTGTAAGATGAATTACATAAGATTTGCTGAATTTTTTTCACACAGAATTATTT
Organism: Amaurobius ferox; assembly: GCA_951213105.1. Classification (NCBI taxonomy): domain Eukaryota; kingdom Metazoa; phylum Arthropoda; class Arachnida; order Araneae; family Amaurobiidae; genus Amaurobius; species Amaurobius ferox. Next base: position 62,129,734 of record OX578147.1, read on the forward strand.
AGCTCTGAAGTCTGGAATACAAGTTATATGAATGAAATATTCATTGATTTTGCATAAAGAATCAGATGATTTATATTTAGATACAGTCTTAAATATTTAAGTATAATAAATTACTGTAGTACTGTGATAATGTAAAAGATATCACCACTGAATGTATCACATTTTAGAAATTTTTAAATGAAATTACATTTCAGTTGGAAAGTGTTTCATAATCAATGCTTATGCATGATTGATCTTTCTTGTTTAATTTTCTGTGGTTTATTTTTTTTATATTTTGTTAAAGTGCATCACCTTGAGAAAGGATTGTGCTAGCGATCAAAAGTGTGTAGAAAGCCCAGACCACACGACCAACCCGAAGGCTTATGGTTGCTGTTAGTGTGGCCGGGTTCAAAAGTGTGTCGAAAGCCCAGACCAACCGACTCGTCCGAGGACTTAGAGCAGCAGAATGGATGGCCGGAAATGAGATCAAAAGTGTGTTGTTGTTGTTGAGACCCAGACCGTCCGACCTACCAGAAATGTGTAAGGCAACTGTTTGGGCGGCCTGGAAGTGCCACCCAATTTAGACCGGAACCCAGTGGAGGAGGCATCCACAGAGACCGTACCCTCCTTCCCCTACCACCAACCTCTCGGAAGGACTTACGGACCCACATGTTTAACGTGATCGTACTCCGCGTGAACAAGGCGGCAGTTTTGTCAGTGGCTGGAATCGAACCCGGGCCTACCGAGTGCAACTCCAACGCGCTAATCAATGGTCTACCGCGGCCCGATCAAAAGTGTGTTATTGTTGAGACCCAGACCGTCCGACCTACCAGAAAGGTGTAAGGCAACTGTTTGGACGGCCGGGAAGTGCCACCCAATTTAGACCGGAACCCAGTAGAGGAGGCATCCACAGGGACCGTACCCTCCTTCCCCTACCACCAACCTCTCGGAAGGACTTACGGACCCACATGTTTAACGTGATCATACTCCGCGTGAGCACGGCGGTAGTTTTGGCAGTGGCTGGAATCGAACCCTGGCCTACCGAGTGCAACTCCAGCGCGCTAACCAATGGGCTACCGCGGCCTGATCAAAAGTATGTAGAATGCCCAGACCACACGACCAACCCGAAGGCTTATGGTTGCTCATGCATTTTTTTAAAATTTCATTCGAAAATTTGGAAGTCTTCCGAACATTTTATTGCGATTAAAATCAATAGGCTTTGATATTTATCGATTGCAGTTTTTGAACAAAATGTCGTTCGAAATGCTCCATTCGTTCGTGAGATATGATATCCATTGACTCACGGACACAGCACAAACACACTGAAACACAGGCATCACCTCAAAAACTATTCGAGTTCAGGGATGCTTGAAGTATATTTCTCCGTCGAAAACTGAAAAATTATACCTATACGCCATCTTATTATGTGTATTAGGAAAGTAATAAAAGTGTAGTTTACAGCTATTTAGGGGATATGATAGATTCCATGCGTCACTGCTGGAGAGCTAACAAAACCGAAGGCAAAAATACGAAATGAACTGATTCTAGACCCTTTAATTTATTACATTAACATTGGAGAAGTTTAAATCTACTTTAACAGATGATTTGCATGCTGCTCAGCACCCAGATCATCCTCTCATATCTAGCCAACGTCGTTTAGAATGCAAACTGTCCCTTCTGTCTATTTTAATCAGCTGCAGCCTTATTCAACGCAGTTTCCTGATTTATTATTACCATCCACAGAAAATAGTTGACTTATGAAATAATTTATTATATATAATATAATTTAAAACAATTATCGACACATATGGACGATACACAATATATTTCACCTTATATATTTCGTAATCTTGTACAATCAACACCGGGAAGTTATTTAAATTTCCAAATTAATGAAATCGACATCGAAAAGTTATTTAAAATTCCATATTTTGCCTCTGTTATTCTATCACCTGCGAAAACAAAGACTTGGAATGAGAGGATATGCTTCAAAAATTGCTTACATCCTGCTCTTTTATATACATCACCATTAAGTTGAAATCTCATCTCAGCGACACCTATTGGTCGATAAATTATTCAATATCCTAGTGAGTGCTATATGTTCAAATAAATTTTTTGCATATAAATACAAACATAATTTAAAAGTTTATACATTTTTTTCTATTAATCTGCAATAACTGTAAAGAAATTACATACAAAAAAATACATAAGTTAGATATTCTTAATTACCAATTATAATTCGCAAGATAAATTGCATAATAAAAACATACAGTTTTTATCGTTATCGCTTCAAGGCTCTTTGAGCTAAGATCAAAAGTGTAGTATCTGTTCTTATTAGCTTAATATCTAATAGGGAGTCTACTGACTCCCATGATGTTGAACTAATTTTTGAACTTTGGCATGTGGTTTGGAATTTATTCCACCCGAGCCATGGGTTGCTTCGCTATTGCACTGCATGCGTTAGTGGCCCTTATAATATACAAAAGTAGAAGAAACGCACTTTTTTTTTTCAATTTCACATTTTAGCGGTACATGCACTTAGTAATACTCCAACAATTTATTTTTTCCATACCGCCCAATTAAATGTTTAAGTGTTAGTTATGTTATGTGCTTTCGTCTAAATAAATGTGTTTGTGTGAAGTACGGATGTTTTAATTACAGTTGGCCTTTTGTCGAGTGCTTCTATTCAAGTGTAATGAAATGAAAGTTTGTGAGGTTAGTGTTCCAAAAATAAATGGTGCATTAAAGAAGAACTTCGGAAGTTTACTCACTTACTTCCATTTATATATTTTTTTATGACGGGTACGTTGATAATTAAATTTTTTTTAAACTATTTCAACCATTCATGAAGAGTTACTTTGCTCTGCTAATGTCAAACTATTCTCTGAAAATATAATGCAAATATAACCCTCTTGTTACGTGTAGAAGACCCAGACCGTCCGACTCATCCTGGGGACTTAAGTATCTATTTGGACGGACGGCCTCTTGTTACGTGTTGTTGTTGTTGTTGAGACCCAGACCGTCCGACCTACCAGAAAGGTGTAAGGTAACTGTTTGGACGGCCGGGAAGTGCCACCCAATTTAGACCGGAACCCAGTGGAGGAATCATCCACAGTTACCGTACCCTCCTTCCCCAACCACCAACCTCTCGGAAGGACTTACGGACCCACATGTTTAACGTGATCGTACTCCGCATGAACACGGCGGCAGTTCTGGCAGCGGCGAGAATCGCGCGCTAACCACTGGGCTGCCGCGCCCGAAAAGAGCCAACAACACGCGGTGTTCCCAGGTGGTCACCCACCCAAGTACTAACCGCGCCCGATGCTGTCTGACTTCGGTGATCTAACGAGAACCGGTGTTTTCAGCACGGTACGGTCGTTGGCCTCCTCTTGTTACGTGTTGTTGTTGATTGTTGATGTTGAAACCCAGACCGTCCGACCTACCAGAAAGGTGTAAGGTAACTGTTTGGACGGTCGGGAAGTGCCACCCAATTTAGACCGGAACCCAGTATGGGAGGCATCCACAGGGACCGTACCCTCCTTCCCCTACCACCAACCTCTCCGAAGGACTTTCGGACCCACATGTTTAACGTGATCGTACTCCGCTCCTCTTGTTACGTGTTGAAGACCCAGACCGACCGGCTCGTCAGCAAGGACATGAGCAACCACCTCTTGTTACGTGTTGTTGTTGAGACCCAGACCGTCCGACCTACCAGAAAGGTGTAAGGTAACTGTATGGACGGCCGGGAAGTGCCACCCAATTTAGACCGGAACCCAGTGGGGGAGGCATCCACAGGGACCGTACCCTCCTTCCCCTACCACCAACCTCTCGGAAGGACTTACGGACCCACATGTTTAACGTGATCGTACTCCGCATGAACACGGCGGCATTTGTGGCAGCGTGCAAATCTAGCGCGCAAACCACGGGGATACCGCACCCGAGATGGCCAACAGCACGCGGCGTTCCGAGGTGGTCACCCACCAAGTACTAACCGCGCCCGATGCTGCTTGACTTCGGTGATCTAACGAGAACCGGTGTTTTCAGCACGGTACGGCCGTTGGCCCCTCTTGTTACGTGTTGAAGACCCAGACCGTCCGACTCGTCCAGAGGACTTAGAGCAACTATTTGGACGGCCGCCTCTTGTTACGTGTGTGCTGATCAAATGAATGTAAATAACGAGGTAAATATTCAAATGTCTGTAATTACATCTGTTACTGATTATGTTAATGGTAAATGTGAGTTGAGTGTTCTTCTATCAAGTGATAATATCAGCCAAAAAGTCACTGAGAGATAAGGATCACATTTTGTACGCCTATCACCTTAAACTTTGTCCCCCGTCCTATCTCCCACTGATGAAGAAATAGAAAACGTAATAGGATATTTTTTGCACTGCCTTATTCGTGTCAGTCTGTATGGCTGCTTAAGTGCTTGCTGTCATATAAAGTCTCGGGTATTTCGTATTTTCGGATGTACTATTCGGATGGTGATCCATATTTCACCCTTACATCCCATTTTATACTGCTCCCCTTTTCTGGATTTGCCGCATTCAAACACCCACCTACTCCGTTCTTTTTTCAATTTAACGGTGTTGATTGATTTCCTTGAGTTTCAAACTGTTTATTCAGCGGATGGCTGTTCGTATGACTCTGTCTCAAAAATTTTGAAACGCCGTCTAACACCTGTTGCTCATATATATATGTGTATCTCTGTTGCATACAGATTTTTTTTAGATCTGTTCTCATCGACTTAGCGTCCGATTGGGTAGGGGTGTACTGATCTATCACGTGATGTTAAACTAATTTTTTACAAGAAGCTTGTGGTCCGGAATTTATGCAGCTCGAGCCATGGGTTATTCATCGATTGCACTGCTTGTGGCAACGGCCTTAATAATATTAAACAATAATATACTCACACTGGTCATCTCGTACTCATTGCGTCTTTGCAAAGTAATTGAGCTTGTTTAAATTCCCATTTGTTTTTTAATCAAGAGAGTTTTACATAGTTTGAAAATATGGGTTAAAAAAAATTCCATGAATTAATCCTCACATGTGGCCCCTGTCTTTAAATGGATTTCTTTACACTTAACAGCATTCTGAATTGTTTGTCCTATACTCACGGCAAGGGAAACTTGAATACACTTTATATTTAATGATCGACTATTTATTGAATGTTGTCATCATAAAAGTTACAGTGTTTTTATAATATGTTTAAAAATTGAACTTATATTTATAATATATATAAATTGAAGATTCTCGTAGCAACAGAAGTAATTTTTAATATCAATTTAGAATAAATTTTTTATTGAACTGGTAAATAATATATATATATATATATATATATATATATATATAGAAAAGGACAATCAAAGTATCTAATACAAAATAAAGTGGTTAAAGGCGCAATATATGCAGCACTTAATTCTCATTCATAATGTATACCAAAAAGGAACACTTAAATTTATGATTCAAGTGTGAAAGATATCAAAAGGAAAAAAGAGTGCAAACGAGGTATCATTAACGTCTAGGAGGATTGTGACCCCTATTCCTGACTAAAAGCGTGCTTTTTATTCCTAGGAAACACTCTCAGAAACGGTGATCGCTCGTAGCAGTTCCAAAGTGTGTATGGGAAAAACAGAATCCATGTGGAAACAGAAATCCGGATTTAAAGACCAAGAGATAGCCTGAACCGGCTCGTAAAGAAGTCAAACATCATACAACGAAAGTTTGAGAAAGTTGCTCAAGGTTCCAAAAGAAGATACTTCCATTACACTTAAAACTGCGAAGAAACAGTCACAGTTAATACAAAGTTACCGTTTTATCTAATGTCAATAGATCGTGAAAATCTGCATAAAATACATTGTCCTTGTCAAGAGCTTTACAGTAAATTAAATAATCAGTTTTTAGGAATCCAATAGGATATCCGTTTTCCAAAGCCAATATATATATATATATATATATATATATATATATATATATATATATATATATATATATATTCACAGGGTGTTCCAAAAACATTGACCTCGGCTGCAATTCCTTAAATATTAATTTACAACGTATATAATAAATTACAAAGCTTCGTAAAGAAAGATACAGAATTTTATGAAATCGATAAAAATTTTCAGGGGTTGAAACTTGAAGAAATACAAATTTAAGTTTTTATACAGCCCCCGTACAAAAACATTTGCAATGAGTAAAATGCGTCCCATACACTAATAAGGTGATGTACAAAATTTCAGCATTTTATCATAAAAAGTCTCGGATATGTGTTTAAACAAAGCTGGTGAGGGATTAATCACAAATTAAAATGTAAATCTTTACAGCAAGAGTGCAAATGACGTAATGCCGAAATGCATCATAGGCAAATAATATCTGCCTCTTTTCTCTTCTGGATCTTTGGCATAGATGGAAAACATTTTGAACAAGCTTTGTAATCTTTGTGTAAAGTTATTATTTCTACACAGTGTAGATACTTTTGTACCAATAAATAGCAAAATTATTACTTATTTTTGTAATCATTGTTTTCATTCGTAATTTGTGTATGCCCTTGCAACGCGATCTGCCGACATGATTTTTCCCCTCTGGAAACCCATGTCAATGCATCGAAAAGTGGTTTAAGTCAGCATTTTTGCTTTTTCATATCTCTGGGACTTTTTATGATAAAATGCTGAAATTTTGTACAAGACATTATTAGTGTTTGGGCACATTTTACTCACTGGAAATGTTTTTGTACGGCGGTCCTATAAAATTTTTAATTGTGCATTTTTTAAAATTTAATACCCTTGAAAATTTTTATCGATTCCATAAAATTCTGTACCTTTTTTTAAGCAACTTTGTAATTTATTATATACGTCTAAGATCAATATTTAAGGAGTAAAAGCCGAGGTCAATGTTTTTGGGACACCCTATATATATGTATATACAAAAGTGTAATACAAAAGTGTTTGAAATAAATTTGAAAGTAATCGTATAGTCGGATAAAAATCATCATATATTAAAATAGTAGGCGCATAGCAGCACTATCACGTATATGTACAATAAAAAATCCAAATGGAAAAATGAAAAAGTTAGAAGTACCAAAAATAGGCTGTGGAGGGATTGTGACCGACCACTCCCCGGTTGAAGCATGCTTTAGAGCAATCCCGGAAGACCGGTTCCCGGACAACATTCCCGGAAGACCGGTTCCATTCAATGTATGTCTACTAGACCAATTCTTGTGCCGAATTAGAAAGACTCGTTAAAGGAAATACTGCATAAAACACTATATAAATGAAATTTTACAAATTAAAACCATAGGAATTAAGATACACCGATAAAGCAAAACAGAACACTACTACATAGCTCATCCAAACAAAACTACGTTCTTGTATCACCAAATGAACCACATTTTCCCCAAACACTCAATAAGTACTCATGGAATTGTTGCCACCGGAAAAGAAACCCATTCGGAAATCCAACCTTTCTTGCCCGCTAAAATTAATACTTCAGCTGACAAGAATACTGGTACACACACGAATTCTGATCCTCCGTTCGTGTATTTAATCTCTTACTTCTGATCAAGTAATTCATGATAATATTTCTGAACGCTATTTTATGATTGTTCGAGGACCAGGGAATGAGATAATTGATTTTAAACTTAAATTTGTTACGTTTGTCATAAATGCAAAAAAAATGTTTTATGGTGTTTGCCGCACCATTTTTTATTTACAATGCTTAGATCTAAGAAATTGATCACACCTTCATCATTTTTCTCGTTTTCTACCAATTTTAAACCACTAGCGTAAAAACTGAAATTTTCTTCTTCACAAGCTGTCAACACATCGTCAACGTATCTAATGAATATAATCTCATTCAAAATATGTATGCCAGATTCATAACAGTTTAGATAGATGTCTGCTAATATAGACGAACAGCTTCCACCCATTGGCATTCCATACTTCTGTTTATAAAAGGTTATACCATTAACCAACACAGTCTCAAAACGTACCAATCGAACCGAAGTTTTATATTTATTAAAGTTCAATATTATTTGTAAATCATATTTCTCGAAAATTATCATCAAAATATCGAAAATATCGTTAATATTAATATTATTAAAAATATCTGTAAAATCATAACTTCTGTAGTACACCTCATCCGACACACTTTTAAGCGTTTTTTTAACTTCAAAACTGTTTGAGACAATATGGACATCCTGTTTTCTTTATTTTAGGTATACCTGTTTTTAAAATAGCTAGTAATTTATCATTTGCCGTAATTAAATACGTCTTGAAACCAACTGTCACTGGCCGGAATTTTATAGGTTTCTTAACTTCGGTATAAGTGTCAAGTACGGAAATTTCACTTGCTTCAAATCGTAACCAATTTTTCTATACATTGCCACAATACGATTCTTAATAACTCTTCTTGATTGTTCCAAGTGCAGGTACATAGTATTATTTTTATAGCATTCCAACAATGAACTGTGGTATAATTTCTTACGCGTAATTGCATAATTTGCATAATTGCATAATTGCATAATTTGAAGTCACCTTGTCCAAGTGCTTTATAATATACTTAGCTTGCAGTTTTTTTAATTCGTCAATGTTCAAATATTCACGATGTATGTGATCCAAATGTTCGTTATAACATGCATCAAACATATTTGTAACATGATGTTTCCACTCTGCAAGAGTATTAATTGGTATACTATACTGAAATCTGTATTACGTACCTTTTTCCATAACCTCTCTTAACCTTTTCCTTATGGGAGGGACAGACTCAATCCCTAATGAAGAACCTCTCAAAAAGACAGATATTTGACATACAGTATCCAAAACAGTTCGATCCCCCCTTGCAGGCATTGTCAGACATGGAGGCCAATGTCTGCAAAGGAGGATCGAAATGTTTGGGATATGGTATGTCAAATACCTGTCTTTTTGAGAGGTTCTTCGTTTGGAATTGACGATGTCCCACACGTAAGCAAAAGGTTAAACCCGTAGATCGTACCAGACCAAATTTCCCATAATGACATGTTGATGAAAAGGTTCAATGTAACATGCCATATTTTCATATTCGCAATTTTCTATCTCTTCCTTCTTCATCCTTCTCCATTTCACTACATACTTTATTGTAATTAAATATTATCCTACATACTGGTGTATTACATTTATATGTAACGCATGATTTTATATTAGTGATTGATAGTAAATCCTTGCAAGTACGTACAATACGTGATAATATTATAGTGTCGTATTTTTTATTGCAGAATTTTACCATAAAAAACTCTCTGTACATTTTTTTCTTGTTTTCTTTTCTCAAATCTATATTCAAGTTCTTTCGCACGTAATTTTATCTAATACCGCAAGACAACCAAGTTGGTATAATCCGTATTTTTATCAAAGATGTTTATATTCTGATACACAAAATACCATATTTTATTTATATATTTTGTTCTTACACCATAAACCAAATTCTGGATCCAACCAGGAGGTATAAATTTCAGATTTTCATTAGTATGGAAGAATACCTCAAATTATTCACAGATTCCTTAAAACCTATCTTTCGCCTTCTTCCACTCTTTTTCTTAGAATGTTCACTCTGTTCTTAGAATGACCAGCTTTTCCCTTAGCAACAATATCATTAATTTGATCACCATGGTAATAACTACTTTACGTTGTTTTATAATTAGCCGTATTTAGTCCATATGGGAATATAGTACCCTGTTGTATCATATGGTGTTTTTCCTACCATAATCTCTGTATACTGTCACTTACAATATCTACAAATTGACACTTCGATATTTTCAACGTCGTGGTCGGCAAATTGCCTTAACATTAAAGTAGACTCATTAACGAGGTCATCGAGCAATTTGTAAATTTGACTACGGTGAAGGTCAATACGAAGGTTTAGAATAATTTTAGTCCGACCAATATAAACCAGTTTACATTTCGTACATGTAATGCCATATAAGCAGTTATATGTCTTGCGAAAGGTTTATTTTATAATTAATTATTAAATTCACATCCCTTTAATTACGACGAGTGTTGAGGTGCATGTTGGAAAATTATTACTACTTACTTTCACTTTTTTAACACTTTACAACATGATTGAAAAGTGTTTATGACTTTGTTCATTCTGTCTGTCTGTCTGTTTGTCTGTGTGTTTGTCTGTCCGTTCATATGATAACTACCGTAAATCTGACTTTATCAAAATAAAATTTTAGTATGTTGTTGAGACGGTCCGTTAAACATACGGGAATGTAAATGCATAATATCACCCAATTAGTTTCGGATTGAACCCGGGTTGAAAAAATGAAATACATTGAACCCTATGGAATCTAACTTTCAAATATTTTTTAAGCAAATTTAAAATTCCCAGATTGCTTCGAAAATTTTAGAAAATATTCAAATTATCCCATAATATGTATATGAAAAAATTTCAGCAAAATATGTGCAGTAGATTTTTAAATACAAATTAAAATAATAATTGCACCCATATTATATGAAAAAATCGCGTGACCCACTTCAAAATAGAACGTGGTATCCACCTTGTGTCAAATTCGTGATTTTAAAAGTTCTTTTTTATTTATATGTAGTGTTGCATCAGTCCTAAAACCGCTTAATTTCTTAATTTTTTTTCCGTTCATTTATATACTGCGTCAACGCAATAACTATATTTTGGAGTTTAAATAATCATCACAATTTGATCATTTCTACAACGAAGTCTAACTTTCACTTACGGAGAATATAAACACATCATACTTCAAGTTGAACTGTATAAGAATTGCTGAAGTCTTTTAACGCAAAATTATTTAGCTTTTGAGTCTGCAATATAGCTGATATGTATGAAACGTTCATTGATTTTACATAGAGAAGCAGACGCTTCCAAATTATTGCTTTTTTGGTGAAGTTTTAAGCATGGAGCAAGAAATTAATTTTACCTCCATAATTTTACATTTTTAAGTAAAATAAATAATTGTAGTATTGTGATAATTTAAAACATATCGCCGCTGAATGAAAGGAATAGAAAACAGTTTATGAATTAAATATTCACTACTTTTATATAAAGATCCAGGAGATTTATATTAAGATGACGATATTTAAATAAAGTTCATTTGTTTTCGATGAAATTTTCAAGTATAATATATCATTGTAGTATTGTCATAATTTTAAAAATATCACCGCTGAATGTATCGCATTTTAGATATGTTTAAATAAATTTGCATTTCAGTTAGAAAGTGTTTCATAATCAATGCTTTATACGTGATTGATCGTTCTTGTTATGTATGGCTATTCTTATTTAAATTTATCACATGTCTTTGATATTGAATTACATTTTGTATTAAATGTACGTCACTAAGAAAGGTGTGCATAGCACAAATAAATTTGTTTGCGCAGATTATATACGTCTGGATATCACCACTTAAAAATGAACAAGTAGTTTTTAATTGCAAAAATTGGAAAATTTCCAATGTTTTGGCAAGAACTTTTCTGGTTCGTGGCGTCACGAATGACGAAATGCTAAGCTTTCGACGTCACACTGACCTCTGTTTGATTGGTTACCGGGTTAATGACCCAATAATATACTTTGTTCTTGAACCTTGATCGCGACCATATTACAACTTAGTTGAAAAGTGTTTATGACTTTGTTTAGTTTTTGAAAAGTGTTTGTCTGACTGTCTCTCTGTCAGTCCTTTTGCACGATAACTACCGTAAAATTAACTTTATCAAAATGAAATTTTAGTATGTTATTAAGCCTGTCTATGGGACATATGGAAATGTAAATGAATAATATCACCCAATTAGTTTTGGATTGAACCCGGGTTTAAGCAATTAAATAAATTGAACCCAATGGGACCCAATTTCAGGAAGTACTCAAATTATCCCATAAAATATATAAAAAATTTCAACAAAATATGTAATGTAGTTTTTAAAATGAAAATTAAAATAATATGTGCACCCATATTATATGAAAAGATCACGTGACCCACTTCAAAATAAAATATGGCATCCACCTTGTTTCAAAATCGTGATTTTTAAAGTTATTTTTAATTCTTGTATTAATGTTCCATCCGTCCTAAAACCTCTTATTTTCTGTACATCTATATAAAGCGCTAACGCAATTAGAATATTTTGGAGTTTAAATGATATCAAACTTTGATCATTTCTGCAACGAAACCTAAATTTCACGCATGGAGAATGTAAATGCATCCAACTTAAGATGAGTTGCATAAGAATTGGTGAATTTTTTTAACTCTAGTCTCTCCAGTATAGCTGATATGAATGAAACATTAATTGATTTTACATAGAGAAGCATACGTTTTCATATTATTGCTTTTTTGATGAAGTTTTAAGCAGAGTTGGAAAGTAATTTTACGTCCATGGTTTTACGTTTTTAAGTAAAATAAATTATTGTAGTATTGTGATAATTTTAAAAGTAACGCCGCTGAACGAAAGGAATAGAAAAACGTTTATGAATGAAATATTCACTCCTTTTATATAGAGAGTCAGCCGATTTATATTTCGATGACGTTATTTGAATAAAGTTGATTTGTTTTCGAAGAAATTTTCAAATATAATAACTTATTGAAGTATTGTGATAATTTTAAAAATATCACCGCTGAATGTATTGCATTTTACAGATGTTTTTTTAAATAAAATTACATTTCACTTTGAAAGTGTTTCATAATCAGTACTTTATGCATGTTTGATCTTTCTTGTTCTATTTGCATCTAATTAAAGAGGTAATTACTCTAATCTTTGGAGTCGATTTATGCAAGACTTCATGACTTGCACCCATTTTACAGTTACGTGTTTAATTTTTGGAGGACACTGTATATATCCATTGTTATACTTGTAAAATAGTAATGAGGGACATCGACTTCTGTAAAGGAGCCCAGGAAAGCATTCGGTGTCCCAGCTTCCTATAAAATTAAAAAAATAATAATAATTAAAAACATGGCAATTATGTTTAGTTATATAAAATATATAATATTTATAAAATTTGAGTGTGAATAGCTGTGAAATGCAACTTTTTGTATATGGCCACGCCCACATGTTTCCTCCCATTTTTATCATTAAGAGAATTCTTGGGACATTGAAATAATGTTAATTGCAATAAATATGAAAGAGCAGGGGCTGATTTTTTAAGCAATTACACTCATTCCAAGTAACTTATTTCTCGAGTAATATAGTAACTACCGTACAAATATAGATAATCAATTAACTTTTCCTTGTTTATTTCACATGGGTACTAATTGTAACATTTAAAGTATAAATTGCATTTGATTTTATTTATATCTCGACATGTTATAGGTCGAGGCGGCTATTTGTACATCTTCGGGAAATGGATAACAATGTTCCATAAAAAGTCAAAAAATTATTTCTTTGTGTAAAATTGAGAATGAATTATTTTTATGTACCTTCTAGATACCGGTAATATTTTTAAATTGCCTTTTATATAAAAAAAACTAATTTTATGCACAACATATTAGACGTCTTAGGCTTCTTAAAGTTCAAAAAACTGCGCTAAGTAAGATCGCAGCAAACTCGAATAGGTAGTAAAAATGTCTGCGGACCAGAGATCGAGATAACGCCTCTACACTCGTATTTCAAGCTATAAAAAGTGCAAATACGCTAAATAAGATCGCTATATAAGTTAAGTAATGCGTATTTTTACGCACCAATTTTGTAAAGAAAAAATAAAAAACAAATATCTTTTAGAACCGTAAATTATTTGGCTTGAAAATAATCAATTTCTTACTTTATCCGGCATTCAAATACATCCATGGGGTTAGAAAGCGGGAGATAAAACTCTTATGGATGAAACGCTTCAAAATGCCATAATGCTTTGAGAATTATATCTAGATGTCGCTAGTGCTTGTAAAGTAGCTGTTATTATTAGTTGGTACTATAGAAAAGCGTAGTATTTAGTATATGTATTTTTAATAAATTTTAAATTAAAGATTCCTTAATTATGAGTATAATTATCCAGTGCTTTTCATAGTTGTAGGATAAAGTACAGAATATGTGGAGATAAAAATGAATTGGAAAGTAAAATAATTTTGAATACGTAGGAATATTCTTAATTGCTTCAGTTATTCTTTGCGTTGTACTAATAATTAATTTTCACAAAATTGACAGTTTAAATAAATATGTTAGGTCTTTCGCCATAGAAATACATACAATACAGGACAAGTTATCTTATGCCTGGGCCACCTGAATTATTGTCTCACGATATCGGCGTTTTCTTAATATGAAGATTTAACTCCTTACTTTTACCGCCGTGCGTACATCTTTACTAATTCACGATAACAAAAGTTGATTTTTATCCTTCTGCGGAACACGCATCTTACAGGAAAGTAGACGTGCATCAAATTGATGTCCACATGGAGTTAGACGATGGTAAGGACATCTAGTAAAAACATCATCTACAGCACATCAAATTGATGTACACCGGAAGTAAACTGCAACCAGAAGATTGATGACGAAAGAGCGTAGTATCAGTGGGGGCTCTAGTTTTTCTTGTTTATTACTAACTTTCGATGCCGTTTTAAATATTTTTGACACTCTTAAAACAAAAGTGAACTTTTAACGTTCGTTACAGTTTTTGATATTAACCATTGGATTAATTGTACACGCTTAATATTTATTTATAAATGAACTATAACCGCGTTAAAAGTTGCTTTATTTTGATTTCCTCACGACTGCTCAATATTTTTTATCCGAAAACCTGGGGAAAATCTAATCCAATCCAAATGATTTCTTTTTGCATAAAGATGCAAAAGTTATGCATACTATCATTGAAAAATTAAACAGTAATGCTTCAGAAGGGGATATGGCAGTCTTTAAAGGTATTTAATTACTTACCAAGGGGTAATTGCCACAGACAAAATGCAAACCTGTAATGATTTTGATGAAATCATGTGGTTACAAAATAATCAAGGAGCAGCATATAAGCGTAACATTCTATAACACTAATTCAAGATTCTGTGTCTAATATCTTACGGCAGACTTTAAAAATGAGATTGACAATAGTCTTCATTTTTCAATTTTATTTAATGAGTCTACAGATGTTGCTGTGAATCATAAACTCATAATCTACGCAAAATAATGAACCACTTACTAGTTTTTAAGCAAACTTGAAGCGCTGAGTGCAGAATGCAATTTTGATGCATTAAAATATATATTGAAGAAAAAAATTTGCAACTATCCAAATTAGTTGGTCGAGCTACAGATGGTGCAGGAGCCATGATGGAAAATAATAATGGTTTTGAGGAAAAACTGCAAGAACCGACACCAACTCTTTTGAGGCAAACGGCCCTACCGTGCTGATAACACCGGTTCTCGTTAGATCACCGAAGTCAATCAGCATCGGGCGAGGTTAGTATTTGGGTGGGTGACCACCTGGGAGCACCGTGTGCTGCTGGTACATTTCGGGCGCGGTAGCCCCGTGGTTTGCGCGCTGGATTTGCACGCTGCCACACCTGCCGCCGTGGTCATGCGGAGTACGATCACATTAAACTTGTGGATCCGTAAGTGCTTCCGAGAGGTTGGTGGTAGGGGAAGGAGGGTACGGTCCCTGCGGATGCCTCCCCCACTGGGTTCCGGTCTAAATTGGGTGGCACTTCCCGGCCGTCCAAACAGTTACCTTACCCCGACTAATCGGTTGCTCTTGTCCTTGTTGACGAGCCGGTCGGTCTGGGTCTTCAACACCTTTCTGGTAGGTCGGACGGTCTAGGTCTCAACAACAACAACCAACTCTTTTGCACTACCATTGCATTTCACACCGTTTAGCATTTGCCATATCGCAAGCTGTAAATGGTATAGACCTATTTCAGAACTTACAAAGAACTATGCGTTCACTATATGTTTATTTCTACGCATCTACAATAAATTTGGAAAAACTAATCGCAATTCCAGAAATATTGCATAAACATTCCATTAGCTTTTAAGAGATTGGCTCGTTGGCTCTTTCTCGCAGCCGTGCTGTTGATGCTCGCCATGCAAGTTATGATGAATTAGTGATAACATTAACTGATATCGTTGAAATGAAATTTATTTTTGAGAAAGCTGTTCATTTATGGAAAAGCCAAAAGCAAGGAAGGTTGTAATTTTAAAAGAAGAAAATAAAGATTATTTTACTTAATAGGTTTTTAATTTTCTTTCCCCCGTTTTAACACTTTACAACAAAGTTGAAAAGTGTTTATGACTTTGTTCATTCTGTGTGTCTGTCTGTCTGTCCGTTAGCACGATAACTGCCGTAAAAATGACTTAATCAAAATGAAATTTTAGTATGTTGTTCAGACGGTCTGTAGAACCTATGGGAATATAAATGAATAATATTACCCAATTAGTTTTGGATTGAACCCGGGTCGAAAAAATGAAATACATTGAGCCCTATGGGACTTAATTATTCAAACATTTTTTAAGCGGATTAAAAATTCACAAATTGCTTCGAAAATTTTAGGTAATATTCAAATTGTTCCATAAAATATATAAAAAAAAATTCAGAGAAATATATTCAGTAGTTTTTTAAATAAAATTTAAAATATTAATTACACCTCTTACATGAAACGATCACGTGACCATGATATGAAACGATCACATGACCCACTTCAAAATGATATATGGCACCCATCTTGTTTCAAAATCGTGACTTTTTTAAGTTCTTTTTAATTCATATTGAGTGTTGTATCCGTCTTAAAACTACTTTATTTTTGCTTAAATTCTGTGCATCAACATACTGAAACAACGCAATGACAATATATTTGAGTTTAAATGCTCATCTAAATTTGATTATTTCTACAACTAAGCCTATTTTTCACCTATGTAAAATGTAAACAGCAAAATATATAGAATGAGTTGTATTAGAATTCCTGTATTTTTTTAACACAAAATAATTTAGTCTATGGAGTCTGCATGGCTGATATGAATGAAATATTAATTGATTTCATAAAGAGAAGGAAGATTTTTTTCGATGAAGTTTCAAGCATAGAGTTTAATTTTTTGTAGCTCCATGGTCTTAAACAAAATGTTTAAATAAAATAAATTATTATATTATTGTGATGAATGAAATGAATGGGAGAAAGTTATGAATGAAATCCTGTTTTTATAGAGAGATCCAGGCGTGTTATTTTTTCTATGACGTCATTTGAATTAATTTCAGTTGTTTTCGATGAAGTTTTCAAATATAATAAATTATCGTAGTATTATGCTAATTCTAAAACTATTACCGAGGAATGTATAACAATTTAGAGATGTTTAAACCAGGCAATTTATATTTCAATGCCGTCATTTGAATGAAGTTCATTTTTTCCGATGAAGGTTTAAGTTTTCAAATATAATAAATTAATGCAGTATTGTGATAAGTTTCAAAATATTACCGAGGAATGTATTGCATTTTAGACTTGTTTAAAAAAATTGCACTGAAGTTGGAAAATGTTTCATAATCAATGCTTTAAGCATGATTGATCTTTCTTGTTTATTTACAAAGATGTTAAAGTCCCTGATCATTCGCCTGACCCAAAGATTTTCAGTAACCGTTTGAGTGGCCGGATTTACAACCATGTGGAGAAACTAAACCAAAGGCAAGGTAACAATGTTAAGACAATGTTATCAAGAATTATATGATTAGTTATTTTTATGATTAAAAAACATTGTTAATTATACTATGACCAATTTATAATTCAAGATTGCTAATTTGCTTGAAAAAATTACAGGAAATTAATAAAATGTTATTTTAAAGTTCAAAATTTAGTAAACATTTTAAAACTCATTTCATAAAGTTTATAAGGTGTATTAATTATACTATTAGATATACAATGTATTCTGCTTATTAACATAAATAAAGCGTATATTCCACTTCTTAAATCTTATTGTATATACAAAAAACAATAAATTAAACAACTACCTTGAAATTTGAGGATAATTGTACATTTGTTAAAAATTACTCCTCTAGAAAGCGAAATACTCCTTCAAATCAAGTCAGGGAACATTTTTGCTCGTCTGGGAAAATTCTAGTTTGATGTCAGCCACGTACTGCATTCCAAACTACGTTTGATGGCTATCAGGAAATGTGTTAACATTTGTGTTGCGCTATATTCAAATATTCTGTCTCAGGTTTCTTTAAATTTCACCGATATTAATTTAGTTAATGGGCCAAGATTCGGTACATTTCTTCTTTTAGAATTCAGGTCAGCTGGTTGTCTAGAATTGAAGTACGAAACTCAGCGTATCCTCCAAACATCAATATCAGCGTATCTTCCAAAAAATAACATCAGGGTATCCTTCAAACAACAACAAATCAAGCATATCCTCCAAATTGCGATTTTATTTTATCTGTCCGTAAATACGTGATACAGATTTTCCTTATTTTTTACACAGAGTGTGTTTAATGAGCTGTAAATCCCTTTTCAACAGAATTTTTTACTTGGGAACTCAGCTTTGTAGCCTAAATCAATTTACTTCACAACACTTGAAGCATTTTTACATATCCTACTATATATACATAATATACTATATATATATAATAACAAAAGGAAATAGGGTCAATTATTCGAAATCGACATTTTGTTATAGATTTACACGTTTCATAGATGTTAGAATAAGATTACATTACTTTTAGAAGTACAATCGTTTTTTGCGTATGCGTGTGTGACGTGTCTATCAGTGCAATTGATATGTTCGGTAAATAATGTCGATTGTAAATCAAGAACATCAAATTTTCATGACAGTCACAGTTGGCGATATACGCTGGTGTCCATCAGAAATTCAATGAAAATAAAAAATTACACATAGAAATAGTTCTTTTTACTGTTGAATAATAAAATGTTACGATATGCACATCTAGATTTATCAAATAATTTTCTGTGAAACTTACTCCATAAGCAATTCCGATATGCAATCCATTTCGATATGCTAAATTAAACAGTTTTGCGAAGTTTATCGTTTATGCATCCGTGAAAAGCACGGGGCCTTATTGTTGATTCTGAATCTGATTTAACAGACTGATTTATACTGAATATGATTTAAAGATCGGAATTCATAGTGAATATGATTTATAGAACTTATATATTTATCAAATAGCTTTGATTTGGATTCTGCTAAGCTCTTGATTAAAAAAAAGTAAATGATATATACGAAAGTCATTTTAAAAGGTTTAAATTTTCTATGTATTAAAACTGTTATTATCAAACATTATAGTGGTGTTCAAGTTATAACAGTCGAGATAATGAAATTGACAATCTCTGTAAACAGATATTTTGATAACAATTTCTTCCAGGATGATGAGGATGTGATAGCATCATATGGCAAACTTCCAATACTGTTGGCCAATAAATACATAGTAAAATACACTATTTTTCGAATTAAGAATAATTATCACTTCAAAGCAATAGAAATTATTAAAGAAATACAACTTAATTTTCCGATGTTAAATTTTTATCAATTTTTACATCATTTTTGTTAATTAAGCATTTTTTGAATATTTGGCGATATTTTTGTCAATTTGACAAACTTCTCAAACAGTCGCCATGTTGGCGATATTTATATCTCCAACTTTGTTTTCATTTGTTATATTTATATTGGTTATATTTATATCGTCAACCATGATATTTTTCAAAATTTATAGTTACTATCTACCTATTTAAGTATACTTGCTATTTATTTTTTTGTAACTTTTTATATCTTTATCAAAAAACGTACAGTATCTCCAGAACGGTGTGTGCTAGCATTCCTTTAAAATCAATAGGGTTCCAGTATTCACTAATTCTAATAACGGAACCAAATTTTGTTCTAATTGTTCCATTTGTTCGTGAGATATCGCGTCCATAGACAAGTTAGCGCAGATGCTAACATACATACACCTTAACATACATAAACACACATACACACAGACATCACTTCAAAACCATTCAATTCGAATGCAGCTATGCTTGAAAAGCGCTTCCGCCGAGAACTCGAATTCGAATTTTCGATCTCGACGCAATTATCTCCCTATACCTTATACTATATATATGTAAGGAAGTAAATATATTAAGAAAATACAATACGAAAGTCAATTAATGTGATTGTTTAACCACTGAAACTGTGATTCTTAAATTAGAAATTTTAAATAATTTAAAATTGTACTGAAGAAGGTAAAACATTGAAATATGGCAAACACATGGGTATTAATATTTTATATTAACATTTTATAATTAGTGACCAAAATATGAAATCTTGGGATTTGTTGGCATAATTAATAAGTTTCGAAATTTTTTGTTTCAACATTCTTCCAGCTATAACTTAAGAACAGCTAAACACTCAAAATTACATTTTTATACGATTATACACAGAAAAAAAAATTAAATTTTCCCGAATCTCTTTCAATGTACAATAAACCGTTCTTGAGATATTTTAATTTGTATTTATATCATAAGTTTTTTATTCATTTTCTAATTTAATTTTTATACACAGTTACGCTTTGAAAACAAAATTTGTCTGCTGGCTATACTTCTAGGCAAACTGTTAAACAATTTATGTTATTATTAATTGAGTTTTTGATTAAAATTTCTGAATATGGTGAAAATATGACTATCGAAGGTGAAATATTTTTATACATACCGCAGTTTCGTTGTAAATAGAACTATAAAATGCACTCCATTTGTACGTCACCTGCAATACATTGTAATGTATCGGGAGAGTATTGGTGTCATGCCAAAAATCGCAACTCGAGTTTCAGATGGATCTACACGTTTTGCGACCTCTAGAATACGAAAAAACTATTTTTAGCGTGACGTCTGTGTGTGTGTCTGTCTGTCTGTATGCCTTTCTGTTTGTACAATGTATGTATCCATTCTAACTAAAAAACCAATTAACCGAAATTCCTAAAATTTAGTAGGTAAGTCCCTTGGGTGACCCTGGTGCTTATTAGAGTTTGGCACCATTCGGCATAAAAGAACCTGCCTTATTTTGTGAAATGGCAGCGAAAATCGTCAATATTTAAATAAAAGTATGTTCAAATATATCAATCAAATGCTTGTTTTATACGTAATTTTTAATAATGGAAAAAATAAAACCAACCCCATTACACAAGGACTAGTCTTTCTTTAGATATTTTAGATTTTTCTCATTTTCGCTACGCCACCTTTGAAAATAAATCCAGTTACCAAATGGGAGCGAAAATTGAATTAAAAGTGCAAATTCAGTGTAATTTAAAATATTTTTGGGTGGTATTTTATGCAATTATACTCAATAGAATGAATTATTGAATTAATAAAGAGAATGTGAGAGATGTAAAACAGATGTAACGAGAATGTATAAGGAATGACTTTTCAATGAAAGTCATGTGCTGTGCACATCAGATTTTTGCATTCCCTACAATATATGGTAATATATAGGGAAAGTATTGGAATCATGTCGAATATTGTAACTCGAGTTTTTGACGGATTTGAAAATTAAGGACAGTGTAGAACACCAATTTTGTCATTTTAGTGTGGCAGCTGTCTACGTGTCAGTCTGTCCGTTTGTGTGTCTCTGTATCCATCTAGTTCAAATGTATTCAAATACATTTTACAAAATTGGGTAAGCGAGTTACCTATACGTTACCCTGGTGTTAATTATATCTTGGCTTAAATCGTAAAACATGACAGACAGTTCTATTGCAAACTGGCCCGCAAAAATCGCCAAAATCAGAAATAAAAGACAATATAATAATGACATGCATTAAATAAGCGATTATTTCATTCGCAATTTTTGATGACAAAACGAAAAAGATCAACCCCATTATATTAGGTTAAATCGTTTCCAGTATATTCAAGGTTTTTGGAATTTTGAGGAGCTACGTCTTAAATTGCGCAAAGTAGCCAATTGAAGATAAAGTTTAAAATACAATTTCTGTTTCAGTTTGTGTGATTAAAATCAATATTGTTTTGAACGTGAAAATTATCACCTCACTGGAGTCTCTCTTGAAAGTCAGATTGAGAAAACAACCATACAATCAACCTTCCCTATGTGCTGATGTTCTGAGGGGGTTGCCAGATTTGGAGATATTTATCAACTTTTCGAAGGTTCGAGAAATACCTCGAAATAACGAACTTTCTACGGTATATGAAATATTTCTTGAAGTTTCTAAAAAGAAGCTATAAAAGCACACTCAGTCGGAGGGCAGTTAACGTGATAGGAGGTACATTGAACTGTGATTTTTTCAATGTTTTGAGAATAGCATCAATTGTTTTCTGAAATTGGAAGAGAATGTAAGTGCTGCTTTATTACTTTTCCTACAATACATGGTAATGTATAGGGATATAGGACAGATCTACACGTTTCGAGAACTCTATGATACGAAAAAACTATTTTTAGCGTGACGCCTGTGTGTGTGTATTTCTGTCTGTGTGTCTGTGCAATGTATGTTTCTACTCTAACTCAAAAACTTATGGGCCGAATTTCATAAAATTTAGTATGTAAGTCACTTGGGTATGACCCTGGTGCTGATTAGTTTTTGGTACAATTCGTAAAAATAAAACCTGCCTTTTTTGTGAAATGGTAAAATAGTAATTACCTAAATTTCACAAAATTTGGTAGATAAGTTACTTGTACAATACTCTGGTGCTGATTAGATTTTGGTATTAATCGGAAAAGGGAAGGCCTGCCTTTATTACGAAATGGCCAGCAAAAATGTCATGTATCCACTCTAGCTAAAACACTAATTGACCAAATTTCACCAAATTTGGTAAATAAGTTACTTGTAGGATACTTTGGTGCTGATTAGATTTTGGTATTATTAGGAAAAGAACAACCTGCCTTTTTTTACGAAATGGCCTTTAAAAATCACAAAAATCTAAAAAAGAGCTGCGTATGTTCAAATATATCAATTAAATGTTTGTCTTATACGTAATTTTTGATGAGGAAAAGAATAAGAACAACTCTATTACTCTAGGACTAAAAACACAAAATTGAATTAAAAATGCAAATGTTAGTGTTATTTGGCTCAATTAAACTCAATCTAATGAATTATTAAAGAAATAAAGAACATATGAATCTCAGTCTGCAGAGAAAGTCATGTGCTGCCCACATCAGATTTTTGTATATTGTTCCTGTTTACGATGTGCTTGTAAATACACGTGTTGGTTTTACTTTTAATACACATTTGGACTCATTCTTGTATTCTTAGCATATACCCACGATTCCAAAGAATGCGTCATGGATAATGAAAAGAAAAAATAAATTTGAGTCTGTATGTAAAGTTATGCCCTGCCAACATCATATACTTTATTTTAACTTTTTCCTTGTCACACACTTTATAGATATCTTTAAATTCTTATAACTGCCATGAAAGAAATGTAAATTTCTGCAACCGAATTTTCTAAAAGAGATTTTTTTAGATGATGAGAGGGTGACAGCACCTTTTGGCAATATTCCAATATTAGTATCGCACAAGTATGGAGTTTCATCGTGAAGAGAGTTTTCGCTATAATGATGAAAATTTTTCTCGAACTTCCCAAAGCTCATGTGTAGAAAAAAGATGCCAAGTAAGGGGAAAAAATACCAAGTAGGGAAAAAGATACAAGAGGAAAGGAGTCATTTAATGTGATTGATTAGCTGAAGACGCTAAAACTGTAAGATTTTATTGGAAAAGTTTTATTGTTGAAAAGGTGCACTCCTCGATAGTAATGTTGAAATATGGATATGAAATTTGAAATACGTTTTATTTGAAAATTGTAAATGAATGTTATTCTAGAGTCGTTAAAATATTCTAAAAATTATAAATATTCATAGAATTACTCAAACTATTGTTGGTAATTAGTAAATTATTATATTTCTTCACTCATTTATATATATACTAGCAGAAATACCCTCCGTTGCTTAATACTGAAATAAAATTTCCAGTGTACAAAATCCGAAATATTGTATCAAAAAATATGGTCCATTTCAATCATAACAAATAAGATCAAACTGCGAGTAAACTAGTTGGAGATTTATCAAGTTATAAGTAATCACACACAGACCACTAGACAGTTCCCATTCATCTGTGAGGAGGTGTAAGAGTATGAAACACAGATAAAACATTCGCTGGATTTAGTATCATTGCTTGAAAACGGTTCATATAAATTATGTTTCGTTAATTAAAAGATATGTAGCATGGAAAAGCCATAAAATCAGACATATTTTAGACAGCTGCCTCATTTAAAAAATGCTTTAAATTTATACTATTCCGCACTTCCCTGTAGGTGAGAAAACTTTGATAGAATATAGATTAGAATAATATATTACAATATATATATATATATATATATATATATATATATATATATATATATATATATATATATTATATATTATATATATATATATATATGCATATATTCTGTATATATATATATATATATATATATATATATATATATATATATATATATATATATATATATATATATATATATATATATATATATATATATATATATATATATATATATATATATATATATATATATATATATATATATATATATATATATATATATATATATATATATATATATATATATATATATATATATATATATATATATATATATATCATGGTGAAAACAATCTAAGTACAAAAAAATAGTAAATATAAAAGCATGTAGTAAATAGGCGCAGTTGCAGCTCTAAAAATCATTGCCATATAAATCATTGCCACAATCCCCCTTGACCTTGCTACTTCTCCGTAAGCACACCTCTCTTTTAGATTTTTCTTATATTTGTTTTTATCTCTTATCCTTTTGGAATTATATATATATATACATATATATATATATATATATATATATATATATATATATATATATATATATATATATATATATATATATATATATATATATATATAAATTTATATATATATATATATATATATATATATATATAATTGTGTGTGTGTGTATGTATAGCCAAGGTATTTAAGAAGAACCTAAGGTTCGTCTTCAAAATAGTTAGGGATTGTGTGCTTATTCACAAACAATAATAACGTGAGTCAATTACTCGCTCACATTTAAAATAACTCCTCCATGTTTTCACTTATTAAAAGTATATTGTTTGATGTATGAGCTAGATAGATAAATGATGATATACTGTTATGGCAACGAGTTAAAGAAACATTGTCGTACAAATTATGTCTCTTAGGTTTATGTCTCTGAACTTCGAAATAGTTATTGTGTGCTCTTGAACTGCATGTTGTGCCTCTTGTCATTCTACAAACGATAAAAACTTGCATATTATTCACTCGTCCTTAAAATAACAATTTTTATTTATTTGTTTAACTTATATTTTTCATTGCATTGAATTAGAGAGAAAAATTTTATAATGCTGTTCTATCCGAAGCTTTCTAAAGACTCTTGGCTAATGGTAAATAGTTAAACAAATGACAAATTTGATGTATAAAAATAATAAAATGAAATGCTTATACAAACATATGCTTAGTGGTTGATTTAAGTTATTTTCGAAGTCCTATTGTGAAAATGTTTGCATATGAACTGATGCCTAAAGAACAAATACTCTGTGCGTCTACAGCAAGTTTATATACTTTTTACTTTAATTTCTGTTAATTTTATGATAATTTTGAGCTGTTTCAGTGATGCAAATTTGTTAATTAACATAATGTACTATTAATATAATCAGTAAGGAACACTGTACAAAAACATGTATTAAAAATGAGATATTGTTGTCTGTCGTTGTTCTAAAATTGTTCTATGGAATGTTTCATTTAACTCTGAAAAAATATTTTCTCGTCGTAAACACTTTGTGACTAAAAATACACAAATATTTCGTCCTCTGCCAAAATATGATACTATTAACATCCTCTGCAATCGAGGATGTTCTCTCACGATACGAGAATGAGTTCAAATTTCTGGATAACTAACACGTTTATTCACAAGCACAGCGAAAGGAGGAACAATACACAGTGAAACAGTACTTAATTGCTCCAGTACATAATACTGACAAAATTCATTTCACAAACAGTTGCTACATTCTCAAAACATTGACAACTATCACAGTTCAATTTAGCTCATATCGTTAACTGCAGCTACTTAGTGATAACTCCCTTTTATAGACGCTCTATAAAAACTTCTAGTATTATCTCATATCTTGCAGAATAATCGTTATGTCGCGGTCCATCTAGTACCTTTGTGAAGTCGCCAAATGTCGCCAAATTGGAGATAAATCGCAAAATCTGGCAACCCTTCTTCGACATTCCGAATATGGCATTCCTAGGCTGACATCACAGAAAACGTTCGCAACAATACAAATATTAAAATATGTGTTTCTTCATTTATATTAATCTGTATTTCTGTATATGTTTCAATAAATGACCAGCATATATCTTTGGCATCAGATTTAAAACACTTAATATGTTTATAATCACAAAATTATTATAAATCGAACAATTAACACAGTAGTTTTGAAATAACAAATTTATTATGCAATTATTCATTTTCTTCTACAATTCAAACTGTACACATGATTAATTTAAATAAACGATATTATTTAAAACTATTGTTACTGTAATTATAAATCGCTTTTTCTTTCAATTTACAAGCACTCTCAATTTGTATTCTATGATTCATGTTCTACACGATGCAAATCTAATCCCCGTTTAAGATTTCTAGATGCAGCAGTCAGGAGAATAAATATTTACCTATCATGTTTCTTTAATTAAAATGCAAGACACAGAATAAGAAAGCATTGATCCATATAATTCTGGGTTGAAATTGGAATCGCATCTTTCATGTGATCTCTTCTATTTACAAATGTATAATAACTTGAAAATGCGAATAATGTCATAATCATTCAACTGATTCTTTTAATCGAACGCTCATGTTATCCTACGCCACGTCTTTATCACTGACAACGCTAATCCTTGGTTAAGACTCTCAAAATAAGCCCGGGAAAGAACTAATATTTACACTATGAAGCACGGTTCTGTAATAGATAGTGAATATAAAAAGTAAGGAAGTACAGAAGCTTATAGTTGTTTAAGCGTGTAGTATGCTTGACAAGCTGAGCAAAGAAAACAACGTAGAATACGTCATAGGTGACCTTCAGAATTCTTGCGTTCAGTTCGATGTGGAATATGCAGACGGCAGGTGGTAAAGATAAGATAAGACAATTTTTCATGCAACAATTTTTAATTGAAGGCAAATCCATTAATATTAAATGCATTTATTTAAATATTGCAGATGGTTTAAAATATTTTGGATTGACAGACTTGTTATTAAGAGGAAACTGGAGCGCAACAAAAAATGTAAATATTTTGGGTTCTCCAAACTTTATAGATGAAAATGTAAACTAGTTTTATTTGTTTTGCAGGACATATGGTATGTTTTATAAACATATAAAAATTATTTTAATATTTTGACCTTTTTTTTAAATAAATAATTAGAATAGAAAAAAAGGTTTGTTTGGCCGTGTTTTGCTTGATTTCGCTTACTTTGTAAATAACTTTGCTGCCCCAACTGGGAATCGAACCGTGGATCTCCGAACTGGCCATCCAACTCTCTACCGTTGAGCTACTGTGACGAAATTATAAGCTTATATCGACGAAGAAGAATATGCATTCTCCACCCTCTAATGTCAAATGGACAGGCAACTGACAATCTGACTGATCACCTCCAGCTATTTTTACCTCAGGTTAGCCTCCTGCTATTACTATTTTTACCCAGATTAGTGTCACGTGTGGTCGTTATCCTGTCAATTTGAAATCGATGCTCAATCTTCCAAAATCCACTGAATTCGTACTAGTCGTACGAGAGTAACTTTGAGACCTCCGCAATATTTCCACTAACCTACATGGTTGATTCGTTCTGTCGCCATTGTAAAGAACCTTTCTGCCCCCAACCGGAAATCGAATCCTGGATCTCCGAACTGGCCAACCGATGTTCTACCGTTAAGCTACTGGGACGAAATTGCAAACTCGTATATCTAAGAGGACTCTGCAACTTTCACTCGGAATATCTTTTAACTGCAAAATGTAGATATAAAAAGTAAGTAAAACATGTTTAGAAGGAAATCCGGTTTCCAGATCAATATTTTTTTTACAAAGTTTTTATATTTTACGAGCAATCGTGCTGTCAATATGTAAAATAATAATTTGTCCATTTTTAAAATTTTAATGCTTAAATCTCAAAGAATAAATATGCTGCGAATGATAAACGTATCATTTGTAACCCTTTTAAAAGCTCTAAAAGGGGATATATTGGGATTTTGGATCGAATTTATGATTTCTGAGATATAGTGGTTATAATAGCGACGAGCTTCGATGATCCGATTATACCCATCCTATTAATTGGATATTGAAACTTAGACATCAGTGAAACAAAAATCGTAAGAATATAAGTAGATTTTAATCAGTCGTTTTATAACATACATCTGCCGATCCGGTAGTCGAGCGATCAGGGGCATGCGTTTCCGTCTGATAGCTGGATTGCCGGGTTGCGGGTTCGAATCCAGCCTACGGGCATGGATGTTGTCATGTCGAGGCCAAGTCACCACTTCTGCCCTTCGGGGAGACTCTATATAAGTGAAGCTGCAAATCTCCCCTTCGCCATGGGACAGCCTGGGGGGGTCTTGTGGACATGGTGCGTAGGCGCCCCTTCACCACGGGGGTATTAGTAACGAACGAATGAACGATAACATACACCTTTCATTAGATCCTGTAAAATCTCACTACGTTCGTCCTCTTGTTAGACCGCCCAAAGTGTACATCGCTCTTTCGCTACTTGATATTTGCTGGTAACTTAGAAATGTCATAGTGCTTCAATTGCCCATTGAGCAGTAGTTACCATATATTCATATTATATGCTGTAAAAACAAATGAGGCTAAAATAATAACCAATAAATTTAATGAACTTTATTGGAGTCACATTTTAGATGTTACTCATTAGAGAAATTTCGGACCAATAAGACTATAGACTTTTCTTTTAATGTATTTTATTTAATATTCATTTCCAGGGATGCGTGTTACGAATAAAAGTATTCTAAAAATATTCATGCATCTGTATATACATCAAGCAAAGTGCCATTTTAAAAAGGAATAAATATATTGGTTGTAAATTTAATAAGATGTATGTTATAATATTTTGTATATTAAGTTAGCAGATATATCCGGAATTGTTCGTGGTTAAAAATATAAGCAAATTCTTGTAGTATTCTAAATTAAAGTGAACTTCTGAAATGTGTATTCAAATATGTTATTCCCCTCAAAAGAAATATAATAATTATTGTTCTTGCTATCCAAAATATTCTTCAGGCTGAGCGAAGAGTAAAATATCCTTGTCCCTTTAGTGGATAAATTAAAAAAATATACATATGTATATATATTTAAGATATATATGGTCAACATACTTTAAAGTGAATACTCTAAAATTATATAAATGCATCAGTATTATTTTAACCTGTTTAAATGATTGTTACACACAATATAAAAATATCTGATGTTGGCAGCAGCTGACTTTCCTTAAATAATGCAATGAATTTTCTACTTTTACAGTCAAAATATAATGTATAGGATCCACGGTACTGTGTTTTTATCGTCGAATTGTACATTTGACGAATTTTTACTTTTACAGTCAAAAGATAATGTATAAGATCCATGGCACTGTGTTTTTATCGTCGAATTGTACATTTGACGATTTTCCGGATGACAACACGTAAAACTATTTCAAAGTACCCAATCAACTTATATTTCGCTAAACTCTAAATGAACAATTTTCAACATTGATAGCATCTTCAATAAGAGATATAGTCCATATATTAAAATATTTTAATAATTAATTCGTCAGTTAACGTCATTTTTGTAATTTTGACGATATTTTTGTCAATCTGTGGTGAAATATCTCCAAGTTGGCGATATTTTGATAAATTATTCCCCAAGCTCGCCAAATACATCAGCAAGTCTTACAGACAAACGGAGAGAACAACATTTCTTACAAACTAGAGAGTATGTCAGTCATATAAATGAAATCAGAATTTGCAAAACATTAATTTCCATTTGGCATCTTCTTTTTTATCAATTTAGTGACATTTTTATCGCTTTGGCAACATTTAAAATAGTCGCCAAGTTGGCGACGTCCCACTTAATTTCTAATTATATGTTATGCACGGACGGAATGAGAAATGGGTTATTCTTATAGTCTACTCTTATGTTCTTTACAAGATATTGAACCGTCATCAATTAGTCGTGATTTTTATTGATTTAGCGTCAATTTTTATCAATTTGGAGATATTTTCGTTAATCTGACAACAATAACAAAAATCACCAAGTTGGCGACAGTTGTCGACAAAATCTCGCCAAGCAATATGGATGGAGAAATAAGTTATTCTTATAGCAGATAAATGACTATTGGCGTAAAAATACAAAAGTATCCCACAAATTATCTTTTCACATGAATGGAAAAATAAAAGCTAGATCCACCAGAATGATATCACCAAACATATCGCATGATATTACATATGGAAAATGAACATACATTGACTTCCAAAAGTTAAGCACGCAATGCAAATTTTCATTTTCCGAAAGCGTATTTGAATTTGAGTTTCTGAAAATTGCTGCGAATGTAGATGGCCCTATGCAAATATCGTACGTTACAGTCAAACACGATTGACTGTCCGGATATATGCTAATTAGGCAGTCGCTAAAGACGCCAGATTAAGGGTTTAAGGAGGTGCATTTAAATGCTGATACGAAGTGTTTGTACTTTTTGTAGGATTATTTTTGATGATATTCGTGTTTCTGTGGTTGAAAAAAGGCGAATGACAGATAGGAGCACTGGCATGCTGTCAGACGCATTGAAGCAGGACAGTCAATCAAAGATATCGCTATTTTCTCTGTTGTTGATCATTCGGTAATTTCTCGATTATGAAACAATTCATTCATTATGATCAAGTCAAACAGTTGTCCGGAGACCTGTGTCCGGTCGTCCAAGTATTGCCACCCCCTCTGATGATCCGTATATTGCTATAGTAACCAAGCGGAATCGACGAGCGACGCCTTTACACTGCAACAGTTGGTCCTGGTTTCCTCCTTATGGACGACAATGCCTGTCCTCATCGAGCTAACATCGTTGACGAATACTGGGAAGTACCGTTTCTCGTATGGAGTGGCCGGCGTTTTCCCCCGACTTAAATCCCATTGAAAACCTTTGGGATGCCCCGAACGTGCTGTCTCCCTACGTTTACCTCCTCCATCCACTCTCAGAGATTTGGAAACTGCCCTATTGGAGGAATAGCCATTGCTCGCTTCTGCGATGGTTGATCACCTCATTGAAATAATGGAAAATCGTTGTAATGTTTGTGTGAAGATCCGGGGTAGTTACATACCATGTTAATGTAAGTTACGTTTTGTTTGTTTGCCTTTAAACATCATTTTGTCAATTACCCAAATGTGACGTCATCATATAACTCACGAAAACTACATATTTTTTTCATCTTTGTACATAATTCTCGTTTTCCTTAATGCATAAACACATTTGCTTACCTTCATGAACCAGTTTGAGTTAATCAAAGCTTTACGTTTCCATTTTTGTTGATTTTACCGTCCGTGCTTAACTTTTGGAAGCCAGTGTATATCACAATATTTAATATATTTTTTATTTTATGTGATTTTTTGATACAATTATTTGGAAAATGTGCAATATCTCGAGAACGATTCATTATAGCATTCCAAAGTTTATGTCATTCGTTTTCTACTGAAACATTACATAAGAAATGACTATATACGTAACTTTAATAAAGGTTTTGATTTTTTGATGATTTTTCCAAAATTTTACCCGAAAATTTAGGAGGGTTCTGAACATTCGATAACGTTTAAAAACAATTGACTTCCAGTATTCATGGATTGTAATTTTTGTCTAAAATGTTGTTCGAATCGCTCCATTCGTTCATGAGATATCGTTTCCACAATCTCAATGACATACACACACACACAAACATCATCTCAAAAATGTTTGATTCGTGTTCAGGGATGCTTGAAACGTGCTCTCCCGTCGAAAACTCGAATTCTGAATCTCGATCCCGTCACAAAAATGTCCTAATACATTATAATATGTATATATAAGGAAAGTAATATATGAATTTGAAAAATATTTGCCAGAATAAACCAAAATAGGTTAAAACGGAAAATATCAATAATTCTAGTAATTTTATATCCCAAGTTCTCGATAAAAGACAGATATATATAATTGTCCATTTATAAAATTTATTTTTATATCCATGTCTTACTTACTTTAATCGTATAAATTAAGTAAAAATAATCAGCCGTTTAAACACATTTGAGCAATATAATATAATTTTCATCAAATAAATTCTAAATAAAAAATAAAGTCTGTATAATGTTTTATTTTTCTACTGAAATTTTAGTTTCGAGTTATTGCTAATGCCTCGGCAAGTTTTGGTTCAGTACCCAAAAATCATAACACGCATTGAATAAGAGACTAACCATACCGAATGTGACATAAAATTGTCGTCTGTTGTAGGAAAATAAAAAATGTGATATAAAATACTTTTATTTTGAAATTTTAAAACAATAGAAAACTTCATAACTTCATTGAAAATGAAACTCACACATCAATTTTGAAGTTTAGACTTTTTTTTTCTAAACAGCATACTGAATGATCAAATTCTTTTCGTAAAAAAACTTATTTCTGTCTGAGATATTGAGCCTCTAATAATGCACTGCATAAAATAAAATATTTGTTCTTTGTATGATGAAGAAAATCGTTAAAATCAATAATCACAACAGCCAGACTTGTCATCTTTAAACATGCAGCTAAAATTAAAGAAAAATATGTGGAATATAAATTCTAGTGCATTTACATTTATATAAAAAATGTGTTTACATTTAAATTTTATGACAATTATACGTTTGCGTTTCCTAGCAATATATAATATACTAACAGATAAAATGTGTGTTAATTCCATTATAATTCCTAATAATATAGGTTAAATAAAATTTTATTAAAACAGTAAATTTCATTTACATAGACATTACAAGAATCTGTGTTCTCGTTATACCAGATTACCTGCGTTGGCCACTCCGGAGAATAAAACATTCTGATCCCATATGAAAACAAATTTGCATGAAGTACGAAATTTGGTCAAAATAAGCCAAAATTAAAGATACTAAAATCGTAATTCAAATGACGTCATTGAAATATGAATCGTTTGACTCTCTACGTAAACGTAGTGAGCATTTCATTCATTTACTTTTTTTCCAGACTCCAGAGATAAAATCTTTTGCGTGAAAAAAAATCAGTAGTTCTTATACTATACACATCATCTTACAATCTTTTGTTTACATTTCCCATTCATTAAAGTTAGGCTTCGTTGTAGAAATAATCAAAGTTGAATGATCATTTAAACTCAAAAATATTGTTGTTGTTGGCCAAATGATCTCCTGTTTCGGCGGAACCAATTCAGGACCATTAACCTAGGAAAGAACGAAAAAAGGCACAAGGCGAGAGAACAAAGTTTATTACAAGAAAGCATCTCTGACGAAGGTCGGAGGGGGTGCAGCTTCACATTTGACGAGGACCCAGAAGGCGGAAGGCTGACTTTGTCCTCAAGAAACATCCATGCCATATTCGGGATTCGAACCCGAGCCCAAAAGACAGCAGCCGAAGGCGCTATCCACTTCACCGCCTGGGCGGCTCAAAAATATTGTAACTACGTTGGCGCAGAATATATATGCATGGAACAAACGCAAAAATAAAGCGGTTTTAAGACGGATTCAACACTAAATATAAATTTAGAAGAATTTTAAAAATCCCACACACACATACACACACACATACACACATATATATATATATATATAATTATGTATATATACACGCAGAGACATCACCTCAAAAATGATTGAATCACAAAATTTTTCCTGTACATTATACTATGTATATAGGGAAGGTAAAAACGAGAAAGAATGAGTAATAAAGCATTACGCATTACAGTTAATGTAACAGACTTACTGTAAATTAAATAAAATAAAAATTAAGAGTCTTGAATTGCAAATTTTTACAGAGGAAATCACGCATAGAAGTTGGTATAAATGATTGCGAAAATTTAATATTATTTTTTTTTCCCTCGAACTTTTCATGTCCTTGTTCAGACAAAATCATATATCATCCATATTTTTATATTTGCCATTGCTCTGGATGTTGGCTTTTGAACGAACAAGTCGAGGTATTTTCAAGTAAATTATTAATCTGTCACGAAATGCTGTTAACAGGAAGATTTCAATTAATGATATGAGTGCTGACTTACTTTTACTTGATAAATGTACTACGGTTGATATTGACATAAATATGAAATTTATCTTAGAAATATATTTTATAGTTATTTTAATTTTTATTGGTTGATATTGATGTAAATACGATACTTATCTTAGAAATATATTTTTTTGTTATTTTAATTTTTATTTTACTGGTATATAAATTGCCGCATTTAAAGACTCAATTAACAAAACCATAAGTACAACCTATATATTTTTTAAAGAAAAAATTTTCTTTTACAAATATAACAAGAAAGATCAATCATGCTTAAAGCATTGATATGACACTTTCCAACTTCAATGAAATTTCATTTAAACATCTCTAATATGCAATACATTCCTCGGTAATATTTTAAAACTTATCACAAAACTACATTAATTTATTATATTTGAAAACTTAAACCTTCATCGAAGAAAATGAACTTCATTCAAATGACGGCATTAAAATATATATTGCCTGGTTTAAACATCTCTAAAAGGCGATACATTCCTCGGTAATATTTTTAAAATTATCATAATACTACAATAATTTATTATATTTGAAAACTTCATCGAAAACAAATAAACTTTATTCAAATGACGTCATCGAAATATAAATCGCCTCTATATAAAAGCAGCATTTCATTCATAAACATTTTGCCAATCGTTTCATTCATCACAGTTCTAAAATAATTTATTTTATTTAAAAACTTAAGACCACGGAACTACAAGTAATTAAACTCTATGCTTAAAACTTCATCGAAAAAATTCGTCCTTCTCTCTGTAAAATCAATCAATATTTCAGGTATATTCTAGATTCTATTGTATCTCTAGTATTGTATCTCTAGTATCTCTATTTCATATCAGGTATATTCTAGACTCCATGTGCTAAATAATTTTGCGTTAAAGAAATACAGCAATTCTTATACAACTCATTCTACATATTTTGCTGTTTACAATTTACATAAGTGAAAAATAGGCTTCGTTGTAGAAATAATCAAATTTGGATGATCATTTAAACTCAAATATATTGCAATTGCGTTGTTTCAGTTTGTAGATGCACAGAATTTGAGCAAAAATAAAGCGGTTTTAGGACGGATACAATCAATATGAATTAAAAAGAACTTTAAAAATCACGATTTTGAGACAAGATGGATGCCATATTTCATTTTGAAGTGGGTCACGTGATATTTTCATATCATGGTCACGTGATCGCTTCCTATAAGAGGTGTAATCATTATTTTAATTTTTATTTAAGAAACTACTGAATATATTTTGCTGAATTTTTTATTTATATATTTTATGGAACAATTTGAATATTACCTAAAATTTTCGAAGCAATTTGTGAATTATAAATCCGCTTAAAAAATGTTTGAAAAATTAGGTTCCTTAGGGTTCAATGCATTTCATTTTTTCAACCCGGATTCAATTCAAAACTAATTGGGTGATATTATTCATTTATATTCCCATTGGTTCTACAGACCCTTTGAACAACATACTAAAATTTCATTTTGATTAAGTCATTTTTACGGCAGTTATCATGCTAGCTGACAGACAGACAGACAGACAGAATGAACAAAGTCATAAACACTTTTCAACTTTGTTGTAAAGTGTTGAAAATGGAAAATATTGGAAGCTACGTTGAATAAGCAAGATACAAATTTAACCATGTTTTTATTTGAGGTTTCTGTAACGTGAATCGTAAACGTCATTTTAATAGAAAGGGTGAGTTAGGCGGTCTGGGTTTTCATCCACGTTTATACCACATAGTATTGAACTGGAGAAAAATCTTGAAAGCTTTATCGAGCCGTCTTATAAAATATCAAAAAGAGTATTTAATTAAATTCTCATACATGAAGTATCGCTTAGACTGTTGTTTAAAATAATTTGAAAATATAATTCATCGTTAGTACAGCATAAAGAGTCTATTAAAACCTGGCTTGGAGTTAAAAACATACATTTTCTTCAGTCCGGCCGTCCAAATAGATACTCAAGTCCTTAGGATGAGTCGGACGGTCTGGGTCTTCTACATTTTCTTCAGGGAAAAATGAAATAGCAACCACACTAGCAAATGCGTACATTTTTTAAACTTTTACAATTTTAATAAGTTTTAGCACTGCAGTGTCCAATTTCTCTTAGTAGTGGATATTTAAATCAATTCTCTAGAAAATCGTTCTTAACCCTTTCGTGACGGTTGCGCACTTATATTCAAGGACGGCCGCCACGCATATGTGGCGGAGAAAACTGTACCCTGAAAGACGGGTGCCACGTACGCGCGTTTTTATGTCGAACGTTTTTATTTGTCTACTAGATGGCGTTAAATGTCCGTGCGAACAACTCCAATGTATTTTGCAGATACTTGACCTTGGCATGGGAAGGATCCACTTAATCATTTCTCCATTTGGAGTGGTGAAACATGGTTTTGTAATATAAACAAATAGAGCACTTCTCGTAGCATCAGCAATTTTATAATTGAATTCCGGTTCTCGTTTTGACTTCAGTTTAATGATTTCGTTGGTGAATCATAGGAATATAAGAGAGTATTTTTTTGTTTAGGTTTTAGAGGCAGTGAAATTATTCGTTTATTACGGATAAAAGAATGGGAGCAACTCACGAGTATTTTGTATTCAGATTTATATGAAAAATATACACCAAATAGGAAATTAATATTTCTTTTATTCCTGAAAAAAGTAGATTTCTGTGTTGAATATGTGATTTTTAGTGAATTTTTTTCGAGAGTTAGGTTTAGCGCAAAAAATTTGCCGTCCTTTGGGAACAGTTCGTATGCGAAGCGCTCCGTCCTTTGGGCCGCGGCAGTTCCAGAATGTCGCCGTCGCGAAAGAGATGGATGTTCTATTTTAACGTTATACCATATTAAATTTATTTTAATTTATTTTAATTGACCCATTATTGGCTTAAAATATTGGGACGATATTGCGCCAATATTAGGATTTCATTGGAAATATTTCCAATGTAACACTAATATTAGCGTAATATTGTAATGAAACTATTTTTGCCAATGCACTGAAAATATTTCCAATGTAATGCCAAGATATAAAATATTGCTCTACTATTGGACCAATATAAAATGCTGTTAAGGATGTATAGCTCAAAATTAAATTTTTGACTCTGGTTCAGTACATCCTCGTTCAACCGGGCATTGCGGGGAAACTAACAGGAAAAGTGAATCCCAATTTAAGAAAGATGTATTGCATTTATATTACATTCCCTATATACAATAATGTATAAGGAAAGTATTGTGACGAGGTCGAAAATTTGAATTCGAGTTTTCGACAGGAGATCATGTTTCAAGCATTCTTGATCACGAATCAAGCATTTTTGAAGTCATGTCTGCGTGTGTGTGTGTGTGTGAAAGTGTGTGTGTATGTGTGAAAGTGTGTGTGTATGTGTGAAAGTGTGTGTGTGTGTGTGTGTGTCAGTGAGTCTGTGGACACGATAACTAACGAACGAATGGACCGATTCAAACGAAATTTGGTACAAAAATTACAATCCGTAAGCACTGGAAGGCTGTTGTTTTTATACGCAATCGAATGTTCAGACCCCGCCCCCCCCAAAAATTTTCGAGTGAAATTTTGAAAAAATCGTCAAAGAATCAAAACCTTTAATAAAGTTACGCAAGTAGACATTTCTTATGTGATTTTTCATTAGAAAACGATTGACATAAATTTTAGAACGCTAACATGGACCGTTCTCGAGATATTGCACATTTTTCAAAAAATATTATCAAAAAATCATATAAAGTAATAAAAAAAATATTTCCTATTGAGAAACATGTTGACTTTTTATATGTAATACCATGCGATAAATTTGGAGACATTATTCTCGTGGATCTAGCTCGTTCCATTCATGAAAAATGATAATTTGAGTAATACTTTTGTATTTGAACGCCAAAAGTCATTTATCTGCTATAAGAATAACTTATTTCTCCGTCCATAACGTTTGGAGAGATTTTGGTGACGAATTTGGTGGAATGTCGCCAACTTGGTGACTTTTTTAAATGTTGCTAATTAACGATAATCTAGCCAAATAGATAAAAATAACGCTAAATCAATGAAAATGATGACTCATTGACGATAATTCAATATCTTGGAATGAATATAAATATCTACTATGAAAATAATCCAATTTTGTTTACTGTAAAAGTAGTAAATTCATTGCATTATATAAGGAAAGTCATGTGCTGCCCACATCAGAATTTTTTACATCATGGTATTAGTATGTACTATTTTATTTTCAATTAGCGCATTTTTAAATGTATTTGCACCAAGATAAATATATATCAGATTAATTTTGTAGTTTTTTCCTAGTCAAAAAGCAAAACAAGCAAGCAAAGATTTCATAACTAATAATAATTTATTTTTCTTGCCTCAAAAAAGGAATATTTTCAAAGTGAGACGATTCAAATAAAATGGAACAGCTGTTGCTGCAGAAATACGAACTTTTATTTATATGTGTCTCGTGAAAATGGTTGGCTCTTATAATGGACATTTCACATCTTTGCTTGCGAGAAAGCTATATTTGCAACATATGGACACATTGGTGTATTTTTTATGAAATTGTTACTTGCTTCCAACATGATGGCAGCTCGCATCTTCATCAAAAGAGAAATATATTGCCAAAGTCAATTTTTTTTCCTGATCTTCAACATATGTGCATAACATTAAAGTTTTAAATTACTAATAGCCAGATGCATATTGTTATTGAAGATGTTATCAAAATAACGTGTTGGGTTTTTATTAATTATGTATGCATTGTTTATGCATCAGTTTTTAAGCATGCTGTTCTTATTTACTTAATTATTCAGAAAAAAAGGACTAAATACAATACATAATACAGAAATATTATACAGAAAAATCATTAATTTTATGACATATATGTTCAGCTATTTAATCGTATATATACTTATAAGAGAATTATAAAATAAATAAGTATTTATATATTATTATTTGTCATCCATCTTATGCATCATTGTTTCACTGTAAAATAAGAATTCATTACATCATATAGGAAAAATTGTACACATCAGAATTTTATAATTTGTCAATTTATGCTTTTTATGGCAAGTCCTGTGTTCAATACTTAAATGGACAGCATTTTTGTTTTTTTATTTACTTTTATATAAGCATCTAATGCACCATTGTTTCACTGTAAAATAAGAATTCATTACATTATATAGGAAAAATTGCACACATCAGAATTTTATATTTTGTCAATTTATGCTTTTCATGGCAAGTCTTGTGTTCAATACTTAAATCGACAACATTTTTGTTTTTTATTTACTTTTATATAAGCGTTTTAACTCACGGTAGTTATGAGGTAGTATTTTTATTTAATTATTGTTTATTATTTTTATATTTTGTTAATTATAATTTATTCATTTTACAGCATAACTTCTATTCAACATTGAAGTCATATAATTTTGATTTTTCGTTCACTTGATCCATATACTTCAATGTACATTAATTCAATTACTCGATATTTGTTAATTGGTCTTATTTTCGTGTATTTGATTTTGTTAATTAATATTCATGCTTTCTATCGGTTCAAGATTAAAATCTAGAGACTTAATTTTTATTTCGTTTAGATGTAACATTTTTCATTCACAGCAGTAACATTCTAGTACCGTTGATTTTGCATTGTTTCTTTAATTTCAAAACTTTGTAATTATTTATTGAAATCTGTAGAAGATCGATTTCATCTTGAAATCAATTAATCTTGATTTTTATTTTATTTATTTTTCCATTGACGTACCAAAAATATTTCTTAGTATAAGAAAAAATCCTCTAGTTTACAATCATAATATTTTTTAATTTAGGCTTTAAACATGACAGATAGCAACGGAATACACATCATGTTATTAATGAAATATGATTTCGAGGTGAATTTCGAGTTTTTTTTATTTAATAACAAGAAAATATTTATCATGAAAAAATACAAGTTAATACTCGGTATTTCTATTATTAATTGAAATCGTGTTCCAGGAATTTTGTGACAGATTAATCATTTCTTGTAGATATCTTGATTTTTTTTCTAATTCACTATTTTTTACTTATATAAAATGGCCATCCAAAGCGATGTTAAATATCAAAAATACAGATAACATGTGGTTTTGTCTTACGAAGGATCTGCAGAAGGCTTAAAAGGATATCTTCCGCCCAAAAGTAATTTAAGAACAGAAAAAAGACAAGTAGTGGTGCAATCATGTAGAAACTTTCCAAAAATACCGAGAAATATTTTCTTGTAAGAAAAGGATTTTTTTTTCTTGTGAAAAAAAGGACTACCCTGTATGGAGGCCTACTTTTTGAAGGCGAACGGATATTGGCTCAGTAGATGCTGACCCTCCTCGACTCTTCTAGGTTGAGAGAAGTGTTGGCCTTTATCACCATACCTCCTATTCCGTAAGCGACTGTAATCGAGATTCTGTGGGACCACCTTCCGGCTCCCGTTCCGATAACTTCGCTTCCCGGGTCACAATCTCACCTGGTGCCGGATACAACATCTTCGGTTTTCTACTCTCAGCAGGCGTAAACCACCAGTTCGCCGAGGAGGTTCCAACTGAATCTGTAACAAAGGATGATAATTGCATTAATTTTGGATATA
Source organism: Amaurobius ferox (assembly GCA_951213105.1). NCBI lineage: Eukaryota > Metazoa > Arthropoda > Arachnida > Araneae > Amaurobiidae > Amaurobius > Amaurobius ferox. Next base: position 62,170,581 of record OX578147.1, read on the forward strand.
CAGAGTGATTATTATTAAAGTTCCCGGTTTGAAAATGGTCTCAAATAAAAAGCACTGGTCAGAATGATTTGAAATTTTTCGTGAACATTCGTGGAGCACTGGAATTTTGTTTGGTGAAGAAAAAACAGTAGTCCGAAAAGTCGCCTCTAGGAGAATAACTGGCTCTTTACTACACTAGAATGCAATACAAAAGTAATAAAAGTTGACTTATTCATTGGCTAATGACATAATAAATGTTTAATATGCTGTCCTTCGAATACTGAATTGAAAGTCGATCTTTCATCATCATATGCATACAAGAAATGAAAAAAAAAATTCATCCATTGAAACAATGTTAAATTCTAAGCAACGTAAGCCGTAACTTTTTTCACAAAAAAATGGATTTAACATGTTTTGCATAATTGTTCTTCAAATGCTGCTGCAAATTTGCATAAGACACTGACGTTGCAATAAACCTTTGCTATAAAAAAGGAAGGGCTGAACTTGTTTCTCATAACTTAATGAAAGATTTCTATTATTCTGTGGCAATGACTCTATCATTAAAAGATCATGCTCTCCTTGTCAAATTGTTTTATGAGAATAACAGCTCTTGTTTAGTAGCTCTTAGAAAGTTCAGAACGTTGAAAAAGTTAAAATCTGGTCCTCTGTGTGGCAAAAGCTTTAGCAAAATGATTTTAAAATTTGAAGAGACTGGCTCTTTGGACATCAAACCTGGCAGGGGACAGAAAGTAGTCGATGCAGAGATAGTGGAAGACGTAGCTACAGCGTTAGAAGAAGAGCATAACGCTAATGCATCTACGAGTGCATATGAGACTGCCCGATCATTAGATGTACCCTCCAGTACGGTGCAAAAAATTTTGAAAGATATTTTGAAATGTTATCCTTACAAACTGACCCATGTTCGAAAGTTGCTACCTGCGGACAATATTGCACGTGAAATGTTCGCACTTCAATTTCTGGCTCGGATACAAGTGGACAATGAATGGCCCAAGAACGTTTTGTGGATTGACGAAGCACACTTCCATTTCCACGGAAGTGTTAATACGCAAAATTGCAGAATCTGAGCAACCGAAAATCCACAGGAACTACGACAGGTGCCTCTTCATTCCCCCAAAGTCACTGTGTGGTGCTTATTTACAGCAGCGTTTATTATCGGGCCTTTCTTTTTTGAGGAAGTTGGTCCTCATGGCTCCGTCACCTGTTCTGTCAATGGTCATCGATATGAACGTCTTTGAAAAGTCACGTTTTACCCACACTGCAAGAGCGTCAGTGTATCGATAACACCATTTTCATGCAGTATGGAGCTCCACCACATATCGCAAAACCAGTGAAACGGCTACTTCGCAGTCATTTTGGAGATGACAGAATAATTATCCGCCATTTTTCTGTAAGATGGCCAGCACGTTCCCCTGACCTCAATCCATGTGATTTTTGGCTTTGGGGGCATTTGAAGAATGCGGTGTTTAATGGACACATTACCAATTTAGCGGAACTTAAAGCTAGCATCACGCATTACATCCATAACATCTCTACAGAAACACTCAAATTTGTTGTTGAACACGCTATTTTGCGCTTTCAGTTTGCTTCAGAATGCTAAGGACGGCATATTGAACATTTATTACGTCATTAACCAATTAGTAAATCAACGTTTATTACTTTTGTATTGCATTCTAGTGTAGTAAAGCGCCAATTATTCTCCTAGCCGCGACTTTTTGAACTACTGATTTTTTCTTCACTAAACAAAATTCCATTGCTACACGAGTGTTCACGCAAAATTTCAAATCATTCTGACCAGTTCTTTTTATTTCAGACCATTTTCAAACCGGGAACTTTAATTATAATCACCCTGTATATTCATTTTGCAATTTTCATAGAGAAACTATTTATACAGAGCTGTTATTTTATTGGACATATATTATGCCCCATTCGACGAGAACAATTTGGATTCTTGTCCCAGTAACTCAATGGCAAATTACAGCTTTGCAGTTTGAAGATTCACGAATCGGACCTAACTTGGACAGGAAGAACTTGTACAGTGGGGCTCAAAAAATTGAATCACTCAGTACTTCCATTATTTCAATGGAGAAAACACCAAAAGTGACATTCATAGTGTTTAATATTGATGAAATGATTCATTGAAGTATAAGGAGAGTATACAGTTAAGTTGAAAGCATGTGAAATATTCGAAATAATGAGAAATATATAACATTCCTAATTTATTAAATACTCAATAATAAAGTGAAATGTGGGGCATTCTCTTTTTATTAAATATTTAATAATAAATAATTTTTAATAATTAAGAAAAATATTTTGTTTATTTTTCAAGATGACATGGAGTAATGTATACTGTCCCGTAATAATGGCTAGAGGGCGATGATCATTACAGTTTTCATATAAGAGTCAATGCATTAAATGAAGGATACAACATACGTGTAGTGCACAAGCAGTACTTCACAGACATTACTCATGAATGCTTATGGGAAAATATTCCAAAATAATGAGAAATATGTAATATTACTATTTTAGTAATTATTTCATAATAATGCAAAATATGTGGCAATCTTCTTTTATTAAATTTTGAATAATAAAGAGTTTTGAATAATTAAGGGGACAGTAGACGCTGGAATGAGCAAAAATCGACTAAAGAAAGTTTTATTATATAACATTATTTTACACATTTGACATTTGCTTACGGGTGGGGCTGCTGCAGCAGGTGCAATGTTTCTGTCAGCGATTTCCATGGACGCCAAATCCTGCGAAGGGGGTCGACTTTTTTGGGATAGAGCAAGTCAAATACCTGTCTTTTTGGGAGGGTCTTCGTTTGGGATTAACGATGTCCCACCCGTAAGCAAAAGACTGAATGCATTTTTTTTCGAAACGGAATTTTCAAAGGTATTACATTTTTTAAATGCTCCATGCGTCTTAATTTTTATCTGAGATCTATGAAATTTGGCAAGAAGACACATCTCATACTTTGTAATGATACTGGGTATGCATTTTATAGTTGGACTTTATTAAGGTAATTAAAAGTGAATAAGAACCTAATTAAATGATGAAAATTAAGTTTTAATGCAGAAATTTTTTTTTAAAAAATCAACTTTCTAAGGCATTGAAAAATGAATACCCAAATTTGTTCATAATGTGTTTTTGAGTGATCATAATGTAAAATTAATAAAAAATGTGAACAAATGGCACGCAAGGAGCATTTTTGAATTTTCGTTAAAAAAATTAAATTAAAAAAAAATACAAATTTATAACAAAATTGAAACAATATTTAATGGCATTGTATATAGCAATGTTAAGTGGAATATTTATACAATTTTTCACGTTTCTAAGTCAATAAGTAAATAAAAAAAATTCAACGTCCACCGTCCCCTTAAGAATTTTTTTTTTTTTTTTTAATTTCCGAGATGACATGGAGTTACTTTATGTCATCGGTCTCATAATAATCGCTAGAATGCGATCAGCATTGAAGTTTTCATATAAGGACAAATACACTAAAAGTAGGATCAAACATTCCGATTTGTTACTTTATGTTACACATTTATTTTGAAAATACTGAATTTTTAGTGCTTTTGCAATTTTTGAGCACCACTGCAATGGTGTCCAAAGGAACAAACGTTACAGGTGGGCTAGTAGAATCGGTGTGGAAAATACATAAAGGAAAAACTTAATTAATAGAATTATAATTTTAAATATTTATTAAAAATTTCGAATACAAGAGAAATGTAATGCTTTATAGATGGAACTTATTTAGTCATTTCACCTTCATCATTAATTGCAGCCTCCAAACGATCCCGTAAGCGAGAACAGGCGCATTTTATAACCTCAGGTGACAAATCTTGAAATGCCTAGCAGATTATTTTCCTCAGCTCAACTTTATTGCTACAGGCTATCGTATTAGTGATACTTTCAGCCTTGCCCCACACATAATAGTTAAGATGACTGCATTCAGACGCGTTTGGGGCCACATATCAGTGGTGACATGATCAAAAAGGATATTCTCGAGCAATTTCTGAGTTTTCCTGGCCGTGTGTGCTGGTGCATAATCTTGTTTGAATACGTATGTGCTTCCTTGGACAAGTTCTTTCATCCAAGGCTTGACTACGTCTGCCTGAACGTTTTGGTACGAATTTGGTGCTTTTCACCGTCTGTTCAGATCGATCTTTCATCTTTCTGGTAGCCACGGCCTCCATGTTAAAGCCTGAATCCTCCAAATGCTTCCTAATTCTTAAACTAATCTTCAATGGCAACTTAAATTTATCTGCAATGTCATTGGTCATCTCGGCGCAGATGGAGTAGACTATCACATTTTTTCTCTTCTCCTCGGATCACTCATAATTATCCAATATGTTTGGGGTCTGCTTTCTTCGGAGTCTTAAAAATAACCGAGAACCTGGAAATAAAAGCATGGGTCAAGAAAAATATTGTATTGTCTGAATTCTCCTGTTTAAACTCTCTCTAATTCTACTCGCGTACCATGTATATAATAATGATCAGTGTCGGAAAAATACATTACTACGAGTTTTCAGTGAACCCTCTAAATTATGGCGTCATTTTCATTATCACGGCTGTACAGGATCCTAACCTGGATAACACAAAAAAAAAAAGATAATTCGATAGTGATCTTTCGAATCGGCAATTTCTGTGCAATTGGGACTTTTAAATGAAAATATATACAGGGTGTTTCAAAAACATTGACCTCGGCTTTTATTCCTTAAATGTTGATCTTAGACATTTATAATAAATTACAAAGTTGCGTAAAGAAAGGTACAGAATTCTATGAAATCGATTAAATATTTCAGCGGAATTAAATTTTAAGAAATGCAAAATTTAAATTTTTATACGGTCCAGTACAAAAACATTTCCAATGAGAAAATGTGCCCCAAACACTAATAAGGTGATGTACAAAATTTCAGCATTTCTCATAAAAAGTCCCAGAGATATGAAAAGCCAAAAATGACTTGAACCAATTTTCGATGCATCGACACGGGTTCTCAGAGAGGAAAAATAATGTCGGTATATCGCGTTTCAGGGGTCATACACATATTACGAATGAAAACAATGATTGCATAAATAAATAATAATTTTGTTATTTATTGGTACACAAGTATCTACACTGTGTAGAAATATAACTTTACACAAAGATTACAAAGCGTGTTCAAAATGTTTTCAATCCATGCCAAAGATCCATTAAAGAGAAGAGGCAGATATTATTTGCCTATGATGCATTTCTGCGTTGCGTCATTTGCACTCTTGCTGTGAATATTAACAGTTTAGTTGGTGACTAATTTCTCTGGAACTTTTTATGATAAAATGCTGCAATTTTGTACATCACCTTATTAGTGCATGGGACACATTTTACTCTTTGGGAATGTTTTTGTACGAGGCAGTATAAAAATTAAAATTTTGTATTTCTTCAAATTTAATCCCCTGAAATTTTTTATAGATTTCATAAAATGTTGTACCTTTTTCAAGCAAATTTGTAATTTATTATATATGTCTAAAATCAATATTTAAGGAATAAAAGCCGAGGTCAATGTTTTTGGGACAACCTGTATACAGGGTCTACTTCGGTAGCTGAAATCCTGTACCAGTAGCAATGGTTAGAGCTTTGTATAGCCTATTCAATGATTAGCGGTTCGACATTCAACTGGAAAATTGAGACCTTTACATATATTGTGAATTCACTGAAGATTTTGAAGCAGAATTGAAGCTCACACTTTATTACAAAATATAATATAATGGAAGTATTGATTCGAAGATTGAGTAAGAATTGTTTGGTGGTTTGGAAAAATCAAAATTGTATCTCCAAAATTCACGAAGTTAGAATACTGCATTGTAAACCACGGTTGCCGTCGTGACAGATGTTTTGTTTGACGATTGCGCTTGCACATCCTGAGTACGGAAATATCGCTTGCTTATTGAATTTTATTTGAAAACTATAAAATAATCCTTGCGTTGCTTAGAATTAAATCAAAGGTAAATTGAATTTATTAATTTAAAAAAATAAAAAATAAAATAAATTTTATTTATAAATAACAGTGAAAATTGTATACAATCTGTGTACACCGGAGCAATGTGTCGTTGCTCTAGTGTATACCGTCGATAACACTACGAATGTCAACGATACGCCTACGAGCACAAAACCATATTTTGACCTCTCATGAAAACACTGAAAAACAAATAAAACATTTCCTATTTCGCAAGAGCAGACGTTCCACAAAAACGCAGAAATGATACCCCATCCCAAATTGTCTCCTTCAAGCTACGTTTAAAATGTATCCGATCTGGAGCAGGAGGGTAGATTAGACTTCTGCAGCTTTAGGCGCATGCGTAACCTCTGAAATTGAGTGAGAAATCGTCTGGAGAAGAACGCAGGTCATCGAAAAATGTAGCACTTCGCTCGCTTAAAAAGAACTGTAAATACTGAACGGATGGAATCAGAATTTCTTCTTTTGGAGCAGTGTGTGATATATAAAGCAGTTGGTGTTAAAATGTAAAAATTAAATTCTCTGTCAATTTTTTTATATCTCAATTTAAAAATCGATAACGTTTGAACACACGAAATATACATATATATATATATATATATATATATATATATATATATATATATATATATATATATATATATATATATATATATGTAAAAATAGAAAGATTTCTAAAGAAAATTATTGAAATAAGTTTTTAGTGTAATTGCGCACAGCTGCATAAAACACCAAAAATATATAAAGACATAATAGAAATATAAAAGAAGGGAGGTAACGTAAAGTGCTTACACAAAGGCGGTAAGGGGTAGAGACCTTACTCCCCAGTTAACAACATGCATGTCCCTAATGCCGCGGCATGCACTCCTGGACGCCAGCACTGACATTAGCCAACCTCCGGAGTGATAATCAAAATCATCACAAGACCCTTGATAAAGGAATTGGATATGAAAAAGTAAGGACCAAGTTATAGAGACAGCCAAATTCCTGCACATGCTACATATTTATAACATCAAAATATTCAATTCAGCAGTTTTGATGTCTGTGATGTCACAAGCATAAAGATGTTCGATTCAAATTCACAAAGTCTTCAAATATCTACACAAATTCAACCCATAAATTTCGTTTTTTCTGTAGTAATTTTTGATGTAATGTGCCATAAAACGTTTTGGATATTTTTGCATGAATGCCTGTAGTAAGAACTTTTTGTCACTTTCCAGTCTGGTGACGTCACTGCTTACTATTCTTTTTGTTCTAGCTAGACCACCAATGAATACATTTCTAAATATATTCAAGTGTAAATTAGAGGTCCAATGTATGATACCTGCTGTAGCAATATTATAAGTTATTCTTTTATCATATATATAGAATGAAAGTATATTATGGTTGAAATCAATACTGAGATCCAGAAAATTTATTACATTATTCTGGGTTGGTGGATTTTCTTCTAATATTAAATCTGAGTGATAAAATTCAAAATTCATTTGAAAATGTTCGTTTTCATAAGCTATTAACAAATCATCGACGTAACGTATGTAAATCAATTCATTGTTAATATGGGACATTTTTTCAAAATGATCAAGATAGATGTCCGCCAAAATTGACGAACATCCCCCGCCCATGGGGATGCCTTTGATTTGCTTATAGAAATCCAGCCCGTTATATAGGTAGTTTTCCTCTACAACAATCTTTATCAGAGATCTATAACGTTCGATTTCTACATATTTCTGCATCTCAAATTCCCCGTACAACGAGTTAAGTATTCGGTATAATACCTTGAGTTCAATATTGTTAAAACGTTCTTTAAAATCATAAGTTCTGAAAAATAATTTTGCTTGATTAGGCTTAAGATCTTTATAACTTCGTAGCTATTTCCGACAATATAAGATCCCCGATCTTTAATTTTCTTTAAGATAGGTTTGAATATCGCGAGAAGCATTTTGTTAGCTTTAGTGAGGTAAATTTTGTATCCAACTGTTACTTGTCTAAAGCTTTTTGGAGTTTTATGAAGCTTGGGTATATTTATTAAATATGGATATTTTATTCTTTCTGTATACTTAATACCTGCCTTAAGATATAAGGCCTTGATTCTGTTATTAATCACCTGGTTTGTTAAAGTTATTCTGCTGTATAAGGCGATAATTATGCATTTACTTACAAATACCTTTACATAAAAACCCTTATGGTAAATTACGAAAATCAAGCCTTTTTATATATATATATATATATATATATAACAAGTCAAACGTCTTATATATATATATATATATATATATATATATATATATATATGTATTAAAAATTCTGTAATATTTGTCTATTAACCGTATGGATTCTATTCAAAATTAGTTTGAAAGAGATTTTTTTTCAACTTTCCGATGATGTTAAGATCGAAATTCTATTATAATACTTTTAGTCGCCTAGGAACTGATTTGCATGAATATCGTTCAGTATCGGACTAAATCATGCTACGACTTAAAATAACTAAAAATCTAATTCGATTTTTAAATAAATAACGCCAAAGTGTACCGTTCAAAGTGTAGTAATCCTAAAGTGCCTGTGTAACGAGTTTTTATGTCCTAACGAAGTTTTAATTTCCCGCTTCAAACCGCACATATACACACAGACATTTTATTTTATTAAGATGGGGGAATTTTCGCCAAATTTCGACTTTGAAGACCATTGACTTTTAAACTAATTCATCTTTTTAAATATCTAGATGATGCGTAACATTCCCGGAATTCACCTACTCGCGGAATATCCCAATTATTAAAGCAGTGTTTCCGAAACTGTGCGCCGCGAAGTATAGTTGGGTGCGCCGCGAAAGAATTAAAATTATATTAAAAATGAGTAAAATATGAAATAAAACTCTTAATATAAATCATTAATATTAAAATAATATAAAGTCTTGCATGTTTGTTGCGTAGTGCTCGGTTCAATACGAATGTTAGTTTCTTTTAAAAAATTATATACCGTATATATATATATATATATATATATATATATATATATATATATATATATATATATATATTGTCAAAAAGAAAAGAGGTATGGATGGAAACAATATACCAAAAGATAGCCGGGGGGAGTTGTGACCCCCTCACCCCGGTTGAGCATGCTTTACGTCGCGACAACACTCCCGGAGAGCCGGTACATTGCAAAAAGGAATATTTATGCGATTATCGTTTCCTACAAAACACCATCTCACAGGGTTTTCCCAAGAATTTTTTAAGTGACATTATCTACAAATTTTATAAAATAACTGTAACCGAAAGTTACCGTTTATATTTAAATAAAACTGATGGCAATATACATACTGGATTGTCACAGGTAAAGCGTGTGATAACTGATATGGGACCTCTTGAATAGGGTATAATGTATAATACGTTATAGCAATTTTGCATGGTCTTGTATGACACAATATGGGATGTACATCTGCATGTAATATGCTATTGTTTGTCATTCAGGTATATGGTTTTAAAAATAGACTTTGTTATTATTGTTCTATTATGTGTCAATATTTAAATTCTTCTTTAAGTGGAAGCTTTGTAATTTTGCTAATTTATACTTGTGAACATGTTTCAAACATTATTCACACTTATTAACATATTTCAAACATTTACTGTAGATGAATTTCGATAGGGCTGGATCTCGACAATTATATCTTATATTTGTTTATGTATGATGTATATTTACATCTTACAATTTGATACATTCGTATTCCTTTTTGTAATGTACCGGCTCTCCGGGAGTGTTGTCGCGACGTAAAGCATGCTCAACCGGGGTGAGGGGGTCACAACTCCCCCCGGCTATCTTTTGGTATATTGTTTCCATCCATACCTCTTTTCTTTTTGACAATATTTTAATCCTCTTTTTAGTGCAGCTTTGAGCCTTTTAAGTGTGATTTCAGATGATTTTGTAATGTAGTATTTCACGGTGTTTTAATATTATATATATATATATATATATATATATATATATAATGTTGAATTACATATAATTATTATTAATACATATCCTTATGCTTGTTAATTCCTCCAACATATTATGTAATGAATTTACACTTATACGGTATTTTGGGTACAGAAGTGTTTTTAATGATCACAATTGGTACGTCTGTCATGTGTCGCTGGCAGTTGTTCTCATACGTTTTAATATTTATTAATTTTGATTGAAAAATTCATATGATAATTCCTGGTATATTTATTTTATTTATGTAAATATGTTATAAGTTAATTAAAAAATCTACTTATTCATTTTAAATAAAATTCATGGAAAAAGCAAATACGAATGCAAAATTGTAAATTGATTTATTAACAGTCGATGATTCCCAGCATAAATGTTTAATTTTACACACGAAAATCAAGTGGCTATCAAGAGGAAAGGTTTTAAGTAGCATACATGAACTCTAGAAAGAATTACTTGTTTTCTTTGAAGGAGAAAAACACCAACGTTTCTGTAACTATTTAAAATGAAATTTTTGGATTTCTAGACTGGAATGTTTAACAGAGATATTTACACATCTTAATAATCTTAGCACAATAATGCAAGGTGAAACTGAAAATATTTTTTTCTTCGACAGATAAACTAATTGCATTTCAGGAAAAAAAAGCAATTTGGAAAACTAGAGCTAAAAATGGTAACTTTGAAATGTTTTCATTACTTGGTAAAACCAACATAAAAGAAATTACTACTATTGTAGTTGAGCATTTGATAATTCTGGAACAAAAATTAAACTATTATTTTCCATCACTGAATACAGAAGACTGGGTCCGAAATCCATTCAAAAAAATTTTACGTGATATTGGTTTGAACTTAAAGGAAGTTGAAGAATTGGCTTCTATTTCCAGTGATCGGGGACTTAAAATCAAGCATGCAGAATTACCTATTGACGCATTTTGGATTTCTATTAGAGAAGAATATCCCTCGGTAGCTAAAAAAACATTATCCATTTTGATGTAGTTTTCCACACCATAGTTATGTGAATTGGGATTATCTTCACTCACACATTAAATGTAAAAAAAGAGCGAGACTTCATTGCATTGAAGATGAAATGAGGGTCTGTTTATCTGAAATACTTCCAAACATAGAAAATGTGGCGAAAAAACATCAAAACCATGTTTCACATTGATAATTTTTTTTATTTATCGAACAAAAAGTAAGTACTATACTTAATAATCTTCTTTAGTTTCATTTTTTATGTTCATATGTATAAATACTCATTATTTATGTTCGCATGTATATATTTATGTTCTCACACACACACACACACACACACACACATATATATATATATATATATAAGTGCGCCGCAAAATTTTCATTTGTTGTAAAGTGCGCCGCGAGTTAAAAAAGTTTGGGAAACACTGTATCAAAGCATTAGGATTGCATTAGGAGGAACCGAATTAGGTTCCTGACGCTGACCAAACTACCCCCGTGTCTACCCGTAGTACGGGCACGTTCAATCTGACTTCGAAATTACTTAAGAGACGTTAGTGGAAAGGGAATTAGGGTACAGTCGCTGTGGATGTTGCCCCTACTGGGTTCCTGTCTAAATTGGGTGGCAATGCCCCGGGCTTTCCCGTCCAAACAGATACATTACACCTTCGGGTAGATCTTACGGTCTGGGTCCAAAGTAAGAAAGCTACTCCTGAACCGAATTTCGCGGTTGTCATAAACTAAGATTTTTCACTCTAAAACACAGAGGCAGACAGATATATATTTTTTTATTATGCAAGATAGAGGAAGATGTTTCCAGAATATCTTCGAAATTAAGAATTCTGCGGTATAGCTACGGTAATCATACTTCTTTTATTTTAAAGGACTGTCAATTTTTTTCAATTAGCTGTCTTTTAGATTTATTTATTTTCTTCAAAACCTATAAACTTTCTCTTCAAGAAGGATTGGTCAAATACTTAGAGATTGTTTTCAAACATAAATACCTATTGAACAAGGGAAAACAACTCCCTATCACCGCAGCATTGCAAGTTAAAGACAACAGTTCTGAATCTTTTTTTCGTCTAAAATAACTAGGAACGAAAATTTACAATATTAATGAGATTTTTTCTTCTGATTTTAATTTTTTTTTGTTCGGGATTTTAAGACCCCCCATTCCTCTTAAATACGACCCTGATTATATGGTATGCTGTTTAAAATGAGAAGTTCATATTTATTTTAATTGTATATCAAACGTGAACCCCGGTGTCCCAAAGGTTCGACACCACTCTTTTACATTATATTTATAGTATATTTAATAAACATAACAATATTTCTGTAAGACACTGAAAAGACCAATCATTCATTCCAAATAAAATACAGATGATGTTAACTTCTCGACTGTGAAATTTGATATTCATTTCATACTGGCATAAAAATAATTTTCTTATCCCATGTTATTACTATAAGCAGATGTTTATGCTGCCGTGTTTATAATTTTCTACAATTAAATTGAACTTCACTAGAACTAACACAAATTTAATTATCACAAGCTAAATTAGCCTCGTTAAAAGGACTCTATATAAATAAATACAGCATATTTTGAAAACAGTAACGAAACAAGTTGAATTAAGGTTTCAACAATAAATGAAAGTATTGTTTACAAAATAGTTAAACTCACTGAAAAATGCTTTTCACACTGGAATGAATGAGATTTTTGTACTAAAATGTTTTCCAGGCATGATAAAAAATCAAAACTTTCATGAATTTTACTTTATTTGTTGAAGGAAATTTTTGCTTACAAATGAAAAATACATCCTCCAAATTCAACTCCATACGTTTTGAAATGTCCTTGTCGCAAAGAAATGCATTTCGGCAGATTTTTCGTCCAGCGGTCTGTGAAAAATCAATGGGTCCGTATTATCTAGAACACTTTTCAACGTATTAAAGCCAAATTCTATAAGAATAAATTCAATACGAACTTTAGATTTCTTCAAAGAGTGACCCTGTCACGTTGTAAATATTGAAGTGCAAATATTGTGATGCCAAAATACGGACTTATATGCATTTGAAGTTGGACCATAGTGGAATAAAGTTGTCGGCAATAGTAAGATATTACTATTGCCGACATAGGCGTGACTATACATAAGACACAAAATATTATGTGAGATGGATATACTGCGTAATTATGATGCAAAAAATCTCACCACTCATAACAATAATAAAAATGTTCTTATGGTTCTAGTCCGTGATTTTTACCTTAACAGCCTTCATATATATTAGTAAATCGAAACGAACTAAACATCACATATATCGAACATGTTTTCTATGTCTATTGACTTTCTCATACTTAGTAAAGAGAAAGTATTGTTTCAACAAAAATTTTAGAAAATTTTCGTAATTTGGCAGCTTTTATTCCTATATACCTGCATAAAAATGCACAATAACCCTAAAACTTGAGTTTTTGTAATAGTCCGTGACTTTTCCTTGACAGCCATCATATATATATAAAGAAAACGAAGCAAACTAAATACCATGTATATTGAACATGTTTTTATGTATATTATTTCCTCATACGTAGTAATGAGAAAGTTGTGCATTCATAAAAATTTTCGATTTTGATATTTTGATGACAATATATATTTTAAGATCCCCTGAACACGTTTTGTCTATTTTTGGATTGATGTCTGCTTGTCTGTCTGTAGTAGATATCTTTTGTACACGATAGCAGCCACAAATATTAATAGATTTTCACGCAATGTTATATCTGACTTCGTTATCAAGGAACTAGAGCTAGATCTAATTTTTATTAATTCGAGCAAAACTTCAAAATTGACTTGAAATCTTATATTTCATTGGCATGGAAGTATGGTACAAAATTTTACATAATCATGCATGAGCCAACGGCCGTACGGTGCTGAAAACACTGGTTCTCGTTAGTCTCAACAACAGGTTTGAGGCTCAACAACAATTTATCTTCTAGCCAACGTCCCTACCGTGCTAAAAACACCGGTTCTCATTAGATCACCGAAGTTAAGCAGCATCGGGCGCTGTTAGTACTTGGGTGGGCGACCACCTGGGAACACCGCGTGCTGTTGGTACATTTTGGGCACGGTAGCCCGGTGGTTTGCGCGCTGGATTCGCACGCTACCACAACTGCCGCCGTGTTCATGCGGAGTACGATCACGTTAAACATGTGGGCCCGTAAGTCCTTCCGAGAGGTTGGTGGTAGAGGAAGGAGTGTACGGTCCCTGTGGATGCCTCCCCCACTGGGTTCCGGTTTAAATTGGGTGGCACTTCACGGCCGTCCAAACAGTTACCTTAAACCTTTCTGGTAGGTCGGACGGTCTGGGTCTCACCAACAACATAATCATGCACAAAAGGGTTTATTTATGGCTCAATAATTACCAGATTTTATAGTTTCAGTCATTGTTGAGAAAAATAACCTTGATATATGTTTTTTGTTCGTGACATCAGTACCTTGGGATGCAATTTACATCACCGTGACGGTACATTGTCAAATATGGTATGAAATAAAATATTTTCTCAAGCTCTTTAAAGTAAAGGGTAACACGCTATAGTTTTAATTATTTGGATCCAGGATACCGATTTTTCAAAATTTTTCTTGTAAAATTTGAAAAAAAAAATGAATTCTGCTATGGGAAATTTAGTTGAAGTTCAGTTGAAGTTCCATCCAGTTAATTTTTACGACTTAGTTACAAGATAATTTATCAAATGAAAACTCATTCAGTCTAGTGTATTACTAAATGTTTTATCTGTATGAAATACAGATTTTGGTATATCTTGGTCTGAACAGTTGAATGTTATTTATATCATATTCTGTAAAAATTAAGATCTGTTTTTTACTATTAGGGAAGGACATAAACATATCATGAGCTTACAAGGAAAAGGCACGAAGTCCCAAAATGCAGAAAATGAAGTATTTATAATAATAATTTAGAGTTTTTATGTTCCGTCTATAGGATAAAGCACCAAATGATATCTTACTTGCATCACAATAAATATAATAACCCAATAAATCAAAACTAATGATGGTGTCTTTTAAAAAAATTAGTTGCGTTAAAAATAATAGCGCGAAAAACGCAAATTATTAAAATTTAGCTCAATATAGGCATTTTTAAAATAAAAAACTGAGTTTCGCCCATAATCATATCTGTTAGAAAAACACTCAAACTTTGAAATCCGAATTTTTGTCCAATAATCAAATAGTCAAAAACTGTATTTTTGAATTTAGTACCTATACCTTATATTTCACGATATATTGTTCTATATACATTTCGAAACTTTGCATTTCAGAAGTGGTAATATAATAAATTCACAGTGTAAGCAGTTTAAGTGCAGAATTATCAGATCCACTCAAGAAAATTCTAGTTTCAAAAGTTTTATCTTTTAATGACTTCTAGACTTTCTGTCACGAACTTTAAAAACATTCTATACATATTTTACTTATCTATTTTACTAGGGCGATATAAAAACTGGTTATTTCGATAGATGATTGCCCTTCTCTTGGATTACAATTAAATATATTCTGAGTGTTCAATTATATATCAACTTTCTTCAAACTTTAATTTTATACTATCAGTATACCAGTTCCTCGTGTGGAATATATAATGCAAAGAAACTTAAAATTTACAATTATGTGTAAATTCCTATAGTATTCCAAATGATATTGTTATTTAAAACATTCTATTGAAACATTTAATTTAAAATAAGTATAAGAATGCTGAAAAGAATACCTAAAAATCTAATGTGGGCAGCACATGACTTTCCCTGCAGACTCAAACTTATATTTTCTTTATTTCTTTAATAATTCATTAGATTGTGTTTAATTGCACCAAATAACACTCAATTTGCATTTTTAATTCAATTTTTGTTTCTATTTGGTTATTGGACATTTTCCGAAATCGTCGTAACAAAAATGCAAGAAATCGCAAATATCTTGAGAACGGTTAGTCCTAAAACATAATGGAGTGTGTTATATTCTTTTTCTCGTCAATAATAGCGTATAAAATAAGAATTTATTTGACACATTTGAGCATACGTAGTATTTTTTTTTCTCAGATTTTGGCGATTTTTGTGGACCATTTCGTAAAAAAAGCAGATTGTTCTTTTCCGACTTATACCAAAATCTAATCAGCACTAAAGTATCTCACAAGTAACTTATATACCAAATTTTATGAAATTTGGTCAATTAGTATTTTAGCTAGGGTGGATGCATCAAATTTTTGCGGACCATTTCTTAAAAAAAGGCAGGTTGTTCTTCTCCGAATTTTACCAAAATCTAATCAGCACTAAAGTATACTACAAGTAACGTATCTGCCAAATTTTGTGATATTTGGTCAGTTAGTATTTTATCTAGAGTGGATACATAAAAATTTTACTGACCATTCCGCAAAAAAAGTGGGTTCTGTTTTCACAAATCCTACCAAAAACTAATCAAGACCAGGGTCTTATCCAAGTGACTTTTCTACCAAATTTTATGAAATTCGGTCCAGTAGTTTTTTAGTTAGAGTGGATACATACATTGCGCAGACAGACAGACACACAGACACACAAACAGACAGACAGACAGACAGACAGACAGACACACACACAGACGTCACGCTAAAAATAGTTTTTCCGTATTCTAGAGGTCTCGAAACGTGTAGATCCGTCGATAATTCGAGTTGTGATTTTCAGCATGATTCCAATACTTTCCCTATACATTACCATGTATTGCAGGGAAAGTAAAAATCTGACGTGGGCAGCACATGACTTTCCCTGCAGACTCAAATTCATATGTTCTTTATTTTATTTTAATTCATTAGATTGAGTTTAATTGAACCAAATAACACTAAATTTTCATTTTTAATTCATTTTTTGTTTTTATTTGGTAATTGGACATTTTTCCAAAAGTTGTATAACTAAATGCGAAAAATCTCAAATATCTCGAGAACGGTCAGTCGTCGAGAAATAGAGTTGTTCTTATTCTTTTCCTCCTCAAAAATTATGTATAAAACAACTGTTTAAATGATATATTTGAACATACGTAGCTTTTTTTTAGATTTTGGCGATGTTTGAGGGCCATTTCGTAAAAAAAAGGCTGGTTGTTCTTGTCCAAATAATACCATAATCTAATCAGCATCAGAGTATCCCACAAGTGACTTATCTACCAAATTTTGTAAAATTTGGTCTAGTATTTTAGCTAAAGTGAATAAATGACATTTTTGCGGGCCATTTTGTAAAAAAAGCAGGCTGTTCTTTTCCAATTAATACCAATATCTAATAAGCACCAGAGTATTGTACAAGTAACAGATCCACCAAATTTTGTGAAATTTGGTCAATTAGTATTTAACTAGAATGGATACATGAAATTTTTACGGGCCATTTAGCAAAAAAAAAAGCGAGTTCTGTATTTGCGTATCTTACCAAAACTAATCAGCACCAGTGTCATACCCAAGTGACTTTCCTACCAAATTTTATGAAATTCGGCCCATAAGTTTTTGAGTTAGAGTGGATACATACATTGCAGAGACGCAGTTAGACAGACACACAGACAGACAGACACACATACACACACACAGACGTCACGCTAAAAATAGTTTTTTCGTATTCTAGAGGTCTCGAAACGTGCAGATCCGTCGAAAACTCGAGTTGTGATTTTCGACATGACTCCAATTCTTTCCCTATACATTACCATTTATTGCAGGGAAAGTAAAAAGAAGTATTAGTATTTCTGTTCTCCCTCTACAAAATTATTTTCACATTCTATTGGTCCCGTTTGTAATCACATTTACAAAATATATGAGCTTCGATGAATATATGCCAAAAAGAATACGTTATGAAATTTGATTATCAAATGCCAAAATGAAAGTGATGATATCGAATAAATAGATGCACCTACGTAATTTTTATTATATTTCAACAATTGGCTAAACACAATATATGAGTTTGAAAAATCATTGCCGAAATAAAACAGATGACTTAAAGACATTGTACATATCAATAATCATCCTAATCTTTCAAGCCGAACATCGTAACTAATATATTCCAATCAAAAATTGGATTCGGATAAAATTTATTTTTTTTGTATAATTTTTAATTATTTAAATCGATAAGGATTTAATAAAAATCGTCTGCTGTATAATTTCAATGGGTTTAATTCCGTTGCTTAGCAAAATGATATCATTTTCTTTTTTAAAAATGCTGAATAAATATCGTCTACATCATACTATGTCTATGGAATGTTTAACTGTTCGATTTTATTAATAACTGGGCAACCAATGAACCTAAAAACTCAAAACATGGACTAAATTTTGAGTGGGTCTATTACAAAACTGTCCATAAAATTTCTTGAAAATCGGTGCAGTCGTTGTCTCGTGATAATGAGACAAGTAAACAAAATCATCAACACGCAAATAAATAAATCGGTAGATTTTCAAGAGAGACACATTTTCTTATAATTAATATATTAAAACGACTTCATAAATTAGAAAATATCAAATTTTCATTGATTTTTTGCGATATTTTATTAAATTAGGCACCATATGTGCCAATTTGGTAACATTTTTGGCGATTTGGTAACATTTCCAAAATGTCGCCAATTTAGCGATATTTCATCACATTTATTACCAACTTCAATTTATTCAAATATGCTTGCTACTTATTTTAATGTAATGTAACTTTTTCAATAAATTTATCTTTAAATGTGATTCATCTCAACAACGGTTCATCCTAGCGTCCAAAGTGTGTGCCATTCGTTTTCTAATACTATATTATATAGACTTTATTTTATAACTATATAAAAATTCTCAATTTTTAATGATATCTTTCAAGTATTCATTCAAAACTTGGGAGGGGTCTTTTGAACATTCGATCGTGTTTAAAGTAAATAGGGAATAAAAATATTTTGGTAGGAATATTACAATTGCATTCATTGATTGTAATACTCCAATCAAGTTTTTTCTCAAATTGATCAATTCGTCAAAAGCTATCATCCGTTATTGAATTATTTAGAACACATTTTAATTAGCTGCAAAGTATTTTTCACATATCAAAACATTGAATGACACAGGTTTTTATTAAAACGTATCGAACTCAATTCAATATGTCATTTTCTCTTATGAAAATCGAAGGTGTAAAAATATAAAATTGCTTTTAATATGTTCAAATTTTAATTTACTTCAAAAATTTTTATTTAAGTTGTATAAAATAGTATCTCTATTATTTTTTTTAATTCACCTTTTTTTCAACACTTTACAACAAAGTTGAAAAGTGTTTATGACTTTGTTCATTCTGTCTGTATGTCTGCCCGTTAGCACGATAACTGCCGTAAAAATGACTTAATCAAAATGAAATTTTAGTATGTTGTTCAGAAGGTCTGTAGGACCTATGGGAATATAAATGAATAATATCACCCAATTAGTTTTGGATTGAACCCGGGTTGAAAAAATGAAATACATTGACCTCTATGGGACCTAATTTTTCAAACATTTTTTAAGCGGATTTAAAATTCACAAATTGCTTAGAAAATTTTAGGTAATATTCAAATTGTTCCATAAAATATATAAAAAAAAATCAGCGAAATATATTCAGTACTTTTTTAAATAAAAATTAAAATAATAATTACACCTCTTATATGAAACGATCACGTGACTATGATATGAAACGATCACATGACCCACTTCAAAATGATATATGGTATCCATCTTGTTTCAAATTCGGGATTTTTTAAGTTCTTTTTAAATCATATTGAGTGTTGTTTGTATCCGTCCTAAAACCGCTTTATTTTTGCTTAAATTCTGTGCATCTACATACTGAAACAAAGCAAATACAATAAATTTGAGTTTAAATGCTCATCCAAATTTGATTATTTCTACAACGAAGCCTATTTTTCACCTATGTAAAATGTAAACAGCAAAATATGTAGAATGAGTTGTATTAGAATTGCTACATTTCTTTAACACAAAAATAATTTAGCCCATGGAGTCTGCATCGCTGATATGAGTGAAATATTTATTGATTTTACAAAGAGACGGACGATTTTTTTCGATGAAGTTTTAAGCACAGAGTTTAATTACTTGTAGCTCCATGGTCTTAATTTTTAAATAAAATAAATTATTATAGTATTGTGATGAATGAAATGAATGGGAAAAGTTATGAATGAAATGCTGTTTTTATAGAGAAATCCAGGCGTATTAATTTTTATGACGTCATTTGAATGAATTTCAGTTGTTTTCGATGAAGTTTTCAAATATAATAAATTATCGTAGTATTATGATAGTTTTAAAAATATTACCGTGGAATGTATCGCATTTTAGAAATATTTAAACCAGGCAGTTTATATTTCAATTACGTCATTTGAATGAAGTGCATTTTTTTCAATGAAAGTTTAAGATTTCAAATATAATAAATTAATGTAGTATTGTGATAAGTTTTAAAATATTTCCGAGGAATGTATTGCATTTTAGACTTTTTAAAACAAAATTGAATTGAAGTTGGAAAGTGTTTCATAATCAATGCTTTATGCATGATTGATCTTTCTTGTTTAGATGTTACGGCGGACATATTGATAAACCAGTCATATCAGGCGTAGGTTTCGTATTTAGAGAGTATAAAAAAGTGTAACTACGAAGTTTCTATCGCACACAAAGAGTTAATTTCTATTTTTAGATCACATTTGGAGAAATGTTTATGTTGTTTGGTAAATTTTATCTTTCATATATTTTTCAAAAGACCCATTTTCGACGAAGCAGCAAAGTAATGTTTAAAAGTTTGTACAAAAATTCTTAGAACACAAAATATATTTCGAAATAAAAGTACTTACAGTCCATATACTTTGAACAGATCATAAATATTTAGCTAGACCTAAAACATCCAACTTCTAACGTTGTACTTTAAATTTAGAGCAGGAAATACTATTTTATGGCAATTTTAACGACTTCTTTGAAGAGGGAAGTCTTCTGTGATAATGAAACCTGATTACTGAATGCTGACATGGTAAGTTGTTGCTTGTTAAGCGGAAATGTCTAAAGGAACGACTTTAAAATTACAGCTGGCGTTCTATTAAAGGAAATGTGATAGTGCTGAAGTCTTAAAATGTGCTAACATAAAGGGTATTTAGTAGTAAACTTAAAAGTATATTTATGTTCTTCCTCTAAACTAAATTCGAAATATGTACAGTATAATAAGATTAAAATACCCTTTGTCTTTTAATAATGGGATATTTCAATATAGTGTTCAAAATAAGACTTGTGCTGCTTGAAATTAATGTAACTTAAATTGATACTTATTTAGCTGGAAGTAAAATGGAAATGGGATTTTGATATTGTGAATAGGACTTGAATTTCTACATTTATTTTTAATTCAAGTCCTAAATAATTTTTTATTAAAGATTGTATAGTATTATGATTCATATATTAAATGTGATTATTTTAGAAAATTTTGTTCAATTTTCAACTAATAAGTAAAAGTCAAACTAAAAAATGTACTTATTTTAATTAAGGATTTTATTTTATTTCAACTAAGACTTACTATTTTATTTAAAAGTTTTGTAGGAAGACCAGACCACACGACCAACCCGAAGGTTTATGTGGCAGATTTAATTTTAATTTAAAAGTTTTGTGAAATTCAACAACATATATTATTATTATTATTATCATTATTTTACAAATTTTATTTCAACCCAATGCAGCGATTTAAAGAATTGATTTATGTCACTGTCAGTACAATCATAGGCTTTGTCATGCTGTAAAAACACTGGAAATATAAAAATCGTCAGATTTTAAATAAATAGACAATTTTATCTACCGATTATTAATATATAATACAATATTAATTTTATTCAGATAAATGTGAACTATATACATTCAAGAGTAGAAATAAATTTAAAATTAATATTTTACTACACTACCTTGTTTATTCTATTATTTATATTGCATATAGTCAGGTGAATTATATATAAATCGATGCTTCAAATAAAAAATACTGCAGAGAATGTTCTAATGTAAATTACGTCACTGTTTGTTTATGTGGGAAGGTGAATAAACACAAGAGTCTATTTGACATTTGCTAATGTGCGTCATCAACAACCTTTTGAGAGTTTAAGATTCTTTTGAGAAATTATTTCTGTGCATTAAAATCTCACTCATTCTTTATTATAAACAATAATTTTCGAAATTACTGCTTTGCTGCTATATTTTAAAATTATTTTAAAATAAGTATATTTATATTTTCTTCCTTGCGAAATATTAAAAGGCAAGTTATATTTTTCATAAATGTAGATATTTTCATTTTTCGATAAGAAAATGTGATTTGTAATGTTTATATCTTTAAAGTTTAATACACTTAGAACATGCATTCTTCTATATTTTTGGTTTTCCATAAAAAATCGTCACAGTCATCCACATTTGCACTTTTCATTTTTGTAGGCTTTCTGGTATTTCCGAATGCCTCCTTATAGAAGAAATTCCTTTCACGTTTATTTTAGGATAATTAAAGGTTGATATTTAGAATATTTCTGCTAGTTAATTTATGCTGCATTTTGGTTGTTCGATGTAATATAGATAAACCTGCATTTTTACTAGAGTTATAGTGTAATCTTATTATACAAATTTATTCACAGACGACTTTTGTTTATATACACATTTAAAACTTCGCAATTTTAACTTCTCAAGCCATTTGAATTTATTTACATTCATCTGTCTATTTTTGTTACTATATTTCTGATATTTATATCTAAATGTTGTCTCAAGTTGTTTCCTCTAGAGTTTTGCATTATTCCGATCACCAGTTCCAAACTTAATGTTCGTAGGTAAGTATAGTTCACATTTTGTACATTATTAAAAGGTAATTAATTGAAAATAACACCAGAAAATTGCTATGCGCATGCGCACCCTGATGATACTGTATATTTTTGACTTTCAATCTAAATTTACGCCCATTTTCAGATTTCTAGGTTTTAATTTTTGGTTAATGCTTAATTTGTAATCCTTTAAAATTTCAAGTTTCACCTTTTTATATGTACTTTATTAGACTGGTCAAGAAAGTGTAAATGGAAAGGTATTTTGATTTTAATTTTTTGATTAAAATCAAAATTTTTATAGTAAAAACAGCGTAGTGTATGTGAAACGGGATGCTTTTAAATTATGATAAACTTAATTTAAATATATTTTTTAACATATCATCATTGGCCCACGGAGTTTAGAGACCTTCGCCCTACATCATTGAACAGATCTACAAGGTTCATTTTGTCGGGCGCTATTGTTAAAATGTCCTAGCCGAGGCGGTTCGAACTGTGATTTTTTGTACTGGCCAGCTAATGCTCTAACAATTGACCTGCTAAGATGGAACTGTACGCTCTTATCCCTGAAGTGGACTCTGCAGAGGGCTGAAGTGTAAACAGTTTAGAGAATCTTGTTCTACAGGGTATTTAAAAAGATGACAACGAGCATTTTAAACATTGACAACTTAACATGCTCCAGTAAAATATCTTTTAAGGTACATAATTTTATGAAATAAGTTATAATTTTGAGTGGGACTTTGAGAAAATAAATATTCTAATATTTTGCATGTGCTCTGCACAATAGAAGTTCAACTTAACACAATATTATAGAAGCTCAATCATGTGACATTCCGAAATGATTAAAAATAACATAGGTTATTAATAAGAGCATAAGAAGTTGATGAAACACATCAACCTGTTTCAGAGGCGTATAAATGCTTTGGATACATATGGAGAGACAAAATCGATACAGAAAGAGGCAAGAATACATCTACCAATTAGAATAACTTTTGATGGTGATATCTCACTCTTTGTCTCTGTCTATATCTATATATCTGTCTATACTGCCCAAAGAAAGTGTTTTATGGTTTTGAAATCGTTTAATACTTTTAATAAGCTTCATATTCAGGTATTCACAAGTATATTTATTACAGATTAGTATAACATTCCTAAGGACTTCATTAGTTAAAATGAAAACAAATTAAAATTATGAAAGCAGGCATTCATAAAGATATTCGAAAACGAATTTACTGACTTAGGTTACTATGTCATTTCTGCTGCAGACCGAAATTAAAAACTGTTAAACGAAAAATTTTCTGACTTTTAAGATAAATTTAAATATTCCATGACCACGTGCATGAGGCAAATCTGCGAAATTTTTATAGATTGAGATATATGACATTATTTTAATTAATGAAATTGGAAGAAAATTTTACTTTACAGAACACGGAGAAAGATTCAGAGTTCGGAAATTCCTAGAAAGTTCACTAATAGAGCCCAGACAATCCTGATAAAATTTGAAGAAACATTGCAAATACAAATATATGCCTAAGATCTGTAAAGTCATTTACCACAGTTTTCAAAAATGTATATTAGTGTAACAACGTCGGAATTGTCTACTTTAATTTCTTAAAATCTCCTTTGCATTCACAACTAGCACCTCATCCCTGCAAATGTGACATTATAGAAATGAAATATGACACAGGGTGCAAAATATGATTCACCTACAACCTATTTCTTTATTCATGGCTAAGGTGTTGCAACTTACACCACCTTTCCCACAGCCTCATTATTATCACGCTCTGTGACACTGACCCTGTTCTGATTATGCATTTTATCATCAGAGAGAAAGTACTTCGCAAAACTGGTTTCCATTATGGGCGGCGCGCGTAAGCGAAGAGAAGAAATTAATAATTCAGGAAGCGAAACTATGTAGAGGTGGAGTACTTGAACTATCAAAGTAGATGAGTTACATTTATTATTTATCAGACTTAGTATTTATCAAGTACTACACAGTAAAAGAATGTACATGCCTGTGCATCTATCTATTTGTGTCGTCTGTAGGGGGTAATTGGGGAAAGCTTCAAAGGCGAAATTCGATATAGAGGAACTTCCGATCTGCTGGCGATAATGCTCGGCGAAATTTTGCTAGAATTCGAATTAGTTTAAAATTTTGTAATTTAAATGATGAAATTTGACCAAATTTTTGCCATTTTTTAAACCAATTAATAGAGAAGACTATGTTATTCCAGTGCAAACGCTCTCTTTCGTAGGTGTTATGCTAACGGTAGCCAGACTTTCGGTCTAGGTTCTAAGTGATATATATATATATATATATATATATATATATATATATATCAAGCACAGGCATGTACATATATATACATATATATGTATTTTTTACTTTCAATTTCAAAATAAATTAATTCCAGCAAACAAAATATTTTTTTACTCTTTTGATCAGCTCCTACACTAAAACTTCAATCGTAAAAAAATGGCACGATTTGTAAACGGCATATGACTATACAAGTTAATTTCTAAAGGTAAATGTCGTAGTACATTTATTTGCATACACATAATTAAACTCAAACATCACTTGTTCTCATAGCAAGCTATATACGTAATACATACACGCAAAATTTTATATCTAAACCTCAATTACCCGAGGATTCTGCAACCATGTATCACAATATCATTGAACTGTGTGATAATAAGCAATTATAAAATCGACCAGTATCTACGTATGTCAAAGACAAGGAAACTAAAACTTTTGAAAATGTATTCTAAACGTTTCTTAATAAGTTTTATTTTGTTAAATATTGTACGGGGCTTAACGTTGAAAATGTTTGTCTGAATAAAATATTAGGTCACTTAAGTTCTGCCCGGCTGTCAATACTATAAGAATGCAAAGTTTTACATTTATAGATCACGGTGTGATTCTTAGAGTTGTGAAGTTACAATGACCTTCTTATTATTATTCCCTTAATTTAGGTTTATTGTATGATTTTTATGTTGGCTAACAGAACATTAAGACTCAAGGTTTCAAGGGTCAATGAGAAGTTTTCCATGTAAAGTGTGCGTTCGTTTTAGGATTGAATCAATGTTTAGATTAGATCGGTCAGTCCGAGTTATTTATCTCCAGAGTGCTGCATGGTAAAGTGAACAGTACATAAGTAATCGAACGGTTGAAGGTGAAACTGAAAGAGTGTGTGGGTATGGTTGGGTTCCGATGGATCTGGGTAGGATAGTGTGACACGAGGAAGCAATTATGAAGTTTTAATATCTGCGAGCTCCGTTTTACGACAGTCTTGTCTCGGGGGGTTATGACCCCCAAAAAATTCACCTCACACAAATTACAAGTGTGGTTGGGGCAAGATTTCCTAGGAGCCAAGGTTTAAATCAAGCATTTTTGGAAAACCAAGTAGGCAATGATTCAGTGTGGCTACATCGCACTGAGGAGAAGCCAATGTGAGATACAGAGGGCGTATCTGGACCTAAGGCAAAATGATGTGACAACAAGGAGATAATGGAATGGATAAAAATTAGAATTCAAGGAGCGAGAAAGAACAGTCAATGATAATGACTGTCCAGTAGCGTTGATATTGTACAATTGGAGTTTAGAACGCCCAAGAGTGCGTTTCGCAAGAAACGACTGTCCAGAAGCTTTGATATTCAGATTATGAATGCTTAAAAGAGTGGTCATAAGCAATTGTGGTGCAGAAGCGTTGATATATTCAACAAGCATGCTTATCCAACTTTCAGAGAGTCATATCTTCAAGCAGGCAGTGGTTATGTTAGAGCGGAGTAATCTGACTCCAATGTGAGAAAAACAAACGGCCAATATTCCAAGCATGCTGAGCAACAAATCGATAAACAGATGTCTGTGCCAATCTGCATATATATTAGGTTAATTATTGATTTTGGAAATATAGTATAAAGATCTGGTCTCACACGTGCATTTTCTAGTCCTTAAGCGTTTATATAAAATTAATGAAATTTTATCTCAACAATAATACATGTAAATAAAGAATATTTATTTTAAAAACCAAAAACGGGGAATTTAATGTTGTTGAAACCCAGACCGTCCGACCTACCAGAAAGGTGTAAGGTAACTGTTTGGGGGAATTTAATGTGTAATGTTTTACTTAATAATTATATTTCAGGAACTCGTACAAATAGGTGAAATTGTGGGTTATTGCGGTCACGTTAGTAATGTATGAATATACTTGATTGACGTCCGCGTTAATTATGGGTAAATTCCTAATTATAAACTTCATTGTCGCTTATCTTTCACCGCAGGTATCCCAGCGGTTAATATACAGCGATTGCAGTTGGAAGGACCGTGTTCGATTCTCCTCTCTACTCAAACAAACTCTTGTCGTGTCTATGAAGCCTACGGATACGCTATATCTGTAGTTCTGCTAAGCGGTTTATAGCAAGAGAAGGAGGGTACAGTCCCCGTGGATATAGCCACCGCTGAGTTCTGGCTTAAATTAGGTGGTACTGTACCAGAAGTCCAAACATATATCCTATATCTTCAGGTAAGTCGGATGGTCTGGATCGAAAAAAAATATAACCCTATGAATCCTGTTATAAAGTTGGTTCAGTGTTCTCTTCTCTGAACAATTTTTGGTTATTGCTAGAACCACGTCTAGTGTAAATTTATATGTAGTTTGTGGTGTTTGTCTAAGGTACATACCAAATTTACTTTCTTGGTGTCAAAACGTGGAGTTTGTATTTCTGGTGAATTTTCTGGCCTAACAATATCTATCTATACATCCTTAGCTCTAGGAATTGGTTATTTATTACGTAAGAACGGCGGCTTGTGTTGGGACACTTTAGAATTTCGAGTATTCTAACATGATGTAAATATCTGACAATAGCACTCGAACACGTACTTACAGATATATAAGTTCAAATACTGACAATTACAAATGCTGACATATTTCATTATAAACGTATATATCTATCTCCCATTTTGTCCATCCCTGAGGAACAAATCAAAAGTCCAACTCAGGTTCTGCTCCATGGTTGATTCCATAGGTATGCAAAGACTGCTACGTCACCTGACATCTACGTCACCTGAGAGTCTTTGGAGGGTCTGGAAAGTAGAAACATTTTAGACAATTATTTAGATAATATTAATAAAATTCGCATTTACTTATGTTTACTTATATTTAAATCATATAAAACATTTGTGAGACAAGGATGCAAGATATTCAGTTTTTGATGTTTTCGACGTAACAAAGCGCATACTTTTAGTCACCGCTTTATGACAGTCTTGTTCGAAAAGCTATGACCCCAAAAAATACATGTCACACAAATTGCAGGTGTAGTTGGGGCAAAATATCCTAGGACCAAGACATAAACCAAGCTTCATTGGAAACTGAAAGAGCCAGTAATGCAAAGGTGCGACATTGCACTGAGGAGCATCCAATGAGAACAAGGAGGGCGTGTCTGAACTCCAGACCAAATGATGCTGCTGCATAGAGGAAAGTCAACGAATGTAATGTAATGATGATTATTCAAGAGTTGAAGAGAGAATATCGTGATTTCAAGCAGTGTTATTCAGAGTGAGCCGTTATTCACTTGAGTATTGAGAATGTTATAGAAAAAGACGAAATATGACTCCATATGTCAGAAAAAGAATCGGAAAAAGTGAGAGCTATGCTGAGCAACATACCTAAAATACAGAAGTATGTGCCAGTCTTCATGTATGTTAGGTCATTTTTTTATCTTTGGTATAAGAGTAAAAAAACCTGGTCTCACACTGTATTTCCCTCCAGCGTTTGCTAATAAATTTATGTAACTTTAATTATAATAATATAGAGGTGTGAATAAATGATAAATTATTTTAAAGGTTAAAATGCGGATTTTAATGTGTAGTATTTTAATTTAATGATTATGTTAAGGAACTCGTGCAAGGAAGTAATATTGAGTTTTGCTACCATGATAGCAATGTTGGAATATTATGATTCACGACCACTTTAATTAAGATTAATAATTTAATCCACAAAATTTATTTAAAAAGTAAACCTTATTTTTATGTCCTTTCACTACAACAGTTTCCAAGTGTTATAACAAATTTAGTTATAATAGTAAAATTTATTAATGTACATACAACTATTTAATCTATGACATTTAAACCTTATATATTGTGTTTGTAATTGGTAATTAAAAAAATTTGAGAGCAGTATTAATGTTTAGTCTTCATAACAGATCCCCCCCCCCTTCCAGATAAATCATAACAACTATTGCAAAAAATAAGTTCAATTTCGAAAAATCAATTTAGTGTTTTATAGCAGACTACCAGAAAAATCCCAGATGCATTTGAAAGCTTTGAAGAAGAAAAGTTGGACCGTGGATTTTAAGACGCAAGTGCGTCTTTTCTGAGGACTAAGTCTTAAATCCTCTACGAAATGCAATCTTCGAGATGTACGTTAAAATTGGAAAAACGCGTTGAGCTGGCAGTTTTTTCTTTGGTAGTCGCTCTTTTTAAAATAATTGTCACAAAATTGATGCTAAAGTATTTAAATGTAAAGCATTGTATTGTGGCAATGATTTTTTAGCTTATAAGTGTGATTTTGAAAATATGTATATATTTTCTCTAGGAAATTTACTTTCCAATTAGTGCATATTGGCCAGTACTTTATATCATTTTATATTATTTTGTGTTTTTTCTCAGTATATTTTATTTCCTTGATACACATTTAACAGGAAAGATGAATGCAGTCTTATTTACATTTTCCGCTGTTTCAAAAATTCCCATCGACAAAACTAAACTTAAAACTTCATCGAAAAATACAAGGCTAGTTACACAAAATGCATTTTATCCAAATGGCGTCACTGAAAGTATAATTTACGCAGTGTTCAAGATGCTTTTCCAGTTACTATCACGTCATAATTATAATATTTCATTGTTACAGAAGCTAAAAATTTTGCATTCATGTTAAATTAGTTCTTAGAAATTGTTGTAACTACGGCAAACCATTTCAATTTATAAATCGACTGCCTCACTATGTAAAATCAATGAATATTTCATTCATATCACTTATACTCTAGACAAAGCTAAATAATTTTGTATGCAAAAAATCAGCAATTATATACAACTCACCTTACAATCTCTTGATTTGTTTATATTCTGTATACTATTGTGTATTATGCTGAAGTTAAGATTCCTTATAGGAGTAAACCAAGTTTAGTGACTATCTAAAATAAAAACAAGAAAGATCAATCATGCTTTAAGCATTGATTATGAAACACTTTCCAACTTCAATGCAATTTTATTTAAACAAGTCTAAAATGCAATACATTCCTCGGTAATATTTTGAAACTTATCACAATGCTGCATTAATTTATTATATTTGAAAACTTAAACCTTCATCGAAAAAAATGAGCTTCATTCAAATGACGGAATTGAAATATAAATTGCCTGGTTTAAACATCTCTAAAATGTTATACATTCCTCGATAATAGTTTTAGAATTATCATAATACGAAGATAATTTATTATATTTGAAAACTTCATCGAAAACAACTGAAATTAATTCAAATGACGTCATAGAAAAAATAACACGCCTGGATCTCTTTATAAAAACAGGATTTCATTCATAACTTTCTCCCATTCATTTCATTCATCACAATACTATAATAATTTATTTCATTTAAACATTTTGTTTAAGACCATGGAGCTACAAAAAATTAAACTCTATGCTTGAAACTTCATCGAAAAAAATCGTCCTTCTCTTTATGAAATCAATTAATATTCCATTCATATCAGCCTTGCAGACTCCATGGACTAAATTATTTTGTGTTAAAAAAATACAGGAATTCTAATACAACTCATTCTATATATTTTGCTGTTTGCATTTTACATAGGTGAAAAATAGGCTTAGTTGTAGAAATAATCAAATTTAGATGAGCATTTAAACTCAAATATATTTGTCATTGCGTTGTTTCAGTATGTAGATGCACAGAATTTAAGCAAAAATAAAGTAGTTTTAGAACGGATACAACACTCAATATGAATTAAAAAGAACTTAAAAAAATCACGATTTTGAAACAAGATGGATGCCATATATTATTTTGAAGTGCATCATGTGATCGTTTCATATCATGGTCACGTGATCGTTTCATATAAAAGGTGTAATTATTATTTTAATTTTTATTTAAAAAACTACTGAATATATTTCGCTGAATTTTTTTATATATTTTATGGAACAATTTGAATATTACCTAAAATTTTCGAAGCAATTTGTGAATTTTAAATCCGCTTAAAAAATGTTTGAAAAATTAGGTCCCATAGGGCTCAATGTATTTCATTTTTTCGACCCGGATTCAATCCAAAACTAATTGGGTAATATTATTCATTTATATTCCCATAGGTTCTACTGACCGTCTGAACAACATACTAAAATTTCATTTTGATTAAGTCATTTTTACGGCAGTGATCGTGCTAACGGACAGACAGACAGACAGACAGACAGACAGACAGACAGACAGAATGAATGAAAAAAGTCATAAACACTTTTCAACTTTGTTGTAAAGTGTTAAAAATATTGTAATTGCGTTGGTACAGAATTTAGATACACGTATAATACCCAAAAATAAAGCAGTTTTATAACGGATGCAATACTAAATATACATTTAAACAAGCTTTAAAAATATACGGTATACACATGGGGAGGAAAATGAAAGCCATATTTTATTTAGCATTTAGTTACGTGACCATTTCATATATCGGTACATACAATATGAGTATAATTATTATTTTAATTTTTATTTAAATAACTACCCAACACATTGTTGATTTTTTTTACACATTTTATGTGATAATTTGAATATTTCCCAAAATTTTCAAAGCAATTTCTGAAATTTAACTCCGCTTAAAAAATGTTTGAAAAATTAAGGTTCGCAGTATTTTTTTGCAACCCGTGTGAAATCCGAATCTAATTAGATGATATTATCCATTTTCATTTCGAAACATTCCACAGACGGTCTTAATAACATACTAAAATGCCATTTCTATGACGTCATTTTAAAGGAAGTTATCATGCAAACGGACATACAGACATACAGAATCACCAAAGTCATAAAACCTTTTCAACTATGCTCAAATGTGTTAAAAATAAAAATATGTTGTTGGCAACATATAACTTTCACTTTACTTCCTTTGCAGTGAAATAATCATGTGAATGATCAATATCAATGCTGACCCACCATATTAATTTTGTATGTTTCCCTGTGTTTCTTCTGAAAAGAAAATTGTTTAATAACATAAAATTAGTTTCACTTATCCAATAAACACACATTAAATTGCTCAAAGAAATTTTTATTTATTATTATTAATTTTATCATTAGATCTTATTTACCAAATTTATCAATTATTGAGCCTTTAAAATATTACTGAGCCTTTAAAATATTTCCTCAAAATATTTATGTAAATGGTTACCTGATTCATCCTTGAAGCCTCTCGTTAGACCTGGACTCTTTGTCCAGTCGATTGACGTTTTCACACAATTTAGCACTCATTTTCGAGCACAGGTCGACTCATTAAAGTCAAAGTAATTGTTTTTATATCAACGGTAAGACAGGAATCTACTTCATTTTATACCAACCTTAAAATCAGGAATCTATCTGTACGTTCCTCTCATGTCAACCGCAAGTTATGTTATTGCTGCACGTCATTTCATAGCTACGGTAAAATCAGCGCTCTGCAAGTCATCTCATGGCAATGGTAAGTTAGGCTGCTATCTGTCCTTTTCACAACCTCTCGTATGAGGTACTCTGTGTTTTCCCCCTTCTGCTCATTGGCTTTGGCGATTTGTTCTGCCATTGGTTCGAGTTTTGTGGGTGAAGCTTATGTTAAGCACCATTGGCCATCTCCTTTTATTTTAGAGTATTGTTTACGTCATAAAGCGAACGAGTTACGAGGTCAGAATTTTATAGCTTGTGCAGAAAATTACTGTTCACCCAATCATAAAAACGGGCGTCTCACAACTGGTAATAAAACTGGTGTCTGAGGCTTAGCGTCAGCCCGTTGCTTTTTGCATCTGTAGACAAAAATATTCTTTTTATTCGTAAAGTCTGTATTTTTAATTGCTATATTCGCGTACTGTATCACACTTTGCTGTTAAATTTATGATATTTTTTAATAAAGTTATTAGAAAATTGAATATATCGCCAAAATTAATGTCAGATTTACAAAATGCATCTCATTCGTTTTTAACACTTTACAACAAAGTTGAAAAGTGTTTATGACTTTGTTCATTCTGACTGTCTGTCTGTCTGTCTGTCTGTCCGTTAGCACGATAACTGCCGTAAAAATGACTTAATCAAAATGAAATTTTAGTATGTTGTTCAGACGGTCTGTAGAACCTATGGGAATATAAATGAATAATATTACCCAATTAGTTTTGGATTGAACCCGGGTCGAAAAAATGAAATACATTGAGCCTTATGGGACCTAATTTTTTAAACATTTTTTAAGCGGATTTAAAATTCACAAATTACTTCGAAAATTTTAGGTAATATTCAAATTGTTCCATAAAATATAAAAAAAAAATCAGCGAAACATATTCAGTAGTTTTTTAAATAAAAATTAAAATAATAATTACACCTCATATGAAATGATCACATGACCATGATATGAAACGATCACATGACCCACTTCAAAATGATATATGGCATCCATCTTGTTTCAAAATCGTGATTTTTTTAAGTTCTTTTTAATTCATATTGAGTGTTGTATCCGTCCTAAAACTACTTTATTTTTGCTTAAATTCTATGCATCTACATACTGAAACAACGCAATGACAATATATTTGAGTTTAAATGCTCATCTAAATTTGATTATTTCTACAACTAAGCCTATTTTTCACCTATGTAAAGTGTAAACAGCAAAATATATAGAATGAGTTGTATTAGAATTCCTGTATTTTTTTAACACAAAATAATTTAGTCCATGGAGTCTGCATGGCTGATATGAATGAAATATTAATTGATTTCATAAAGAGAAGGATGATTTTTTTCGATGAAGTTTCAAGCATAGAGTTTAATTTTTTGTAGCACCATGGTCTTAAACAAAATGTTTAAATAAAATAAATTATTATATTATTGTGATGAATGAAATGAATGGGAGAAAGTAATGAATGAAATCCTGTTTTTATAGAGAGATCCAGGAGTGTTATTTTTTCTGACGTCATTTGAATTAATTTCAGTTGTTTTCGATGAAGTTTTCAAGCATAATAAATTATCGTAGTATTATGATAATTCTAAAACTATTACCGAGGAATGTATCAAATTTTAGAGATATTTAAACCAGACAATTTATATTTCAATGCCGTCATTTGAATGAAGTTCATTTTTTTCGATGAAGGTTTAAGTTTTCAAATATAATAAATTAATGCAGTATTGTGATAAGTTTCAAAATATTACCGAGGAATGTATTGCATTTTAGACTTGTTTAAATAAAATTGCATTGAATTTTGAAAGTGTTTCATAATCAATGCTTTAAGCATGATTGATCTTTCTTGTTTAGTGATATGGGGAGTATGAAAAATTTCTTGAGCAATACTGCATTTCCTCATTTTAATGATGTTTTAAAAAAATATTAAAAATTAAGCAATCTTTCTATCATTTACTTGTGTTCATAATCAATAGAGTTTTGGTATGATTCCAATATTCGTATTAAATTTCATTTGAAGCGCTCAATTCGCAAGATATCGCGTCCACAGGCTCACTGCGACACACACATATATAAAATACACATCAACTCAAAATGTTCGATTAGAAATTAGTGTTTCTTAAAAAAAATCTGTAAATCGGTCAATTTTCTGCCCCTTCACAATACTTTCAATGCATTATGCTATGTATGTATTGAAAGAATTTAATATGTTTGTAGGTATGATATAAATAAATATATGCATAAATATGATCATGAATAATTATATGTATAAAAGTAGCTTATTGTTTACTTTGCACATTTAATTCAAATATGGTGATTTCATTTACGTGTGTATTTTTCCACACAGTTTTGTTTTGCTAGCCAGTAAACTGAAACATATGTATAGTAAATTATAATGCAATAAGCATATTCCTTTCCAGAATCTTCAAACTTATTATTTTATTTTATTTAATTCTTTATATTGAAATTTTAAATTAAAATGATACATAAAATCTATACTTATTTTAATTTTCATCAAATATTCAGCTGTTCAATATTTATTCATTATCCATCTTATAGAGAACACTCATATGGCATCATTAAATCTTTTGAACTCAAGGTGTCTTTAGTTCAACGCTATGATGACGCCTTACTACGCTTTGACTCCAAGATCAAATCCCGGTGCTGAAAGTCGATGATTTCCCCTTCTCACATTGATGACCTTGAACAAGCATGGTGCTCTCTATTATTTCTGACATTGCTCTCTATTATTTCCGATTATTCAGTTTTCTAACAATTACCATATAAGCATTGTGTAAATGTACTTCCTAAGCTTCCCTTTGAGATGGCGTCAGGAACGAATTAAAACTCTGCCGAATTAACGAATTAATCCTTGAATAAATTAAAACCCGCCGTTCTTTCTTTATCGGCTACGTGATTGACAACATAATTCCCACAGCAAGACTCATGATGATCTCACTACTGCTCCTTCCCTTCAATATATAACTCGCACGCCTCATCTATAACCCTGCAAAAATTTTGGTTGGCAATCGACAACTCATTGAAAGAGGGGTGCTGTAGGGAACACTCATAATGTAATATTTAATACTTTCAGCTCTAGACACTATTTAGCTGAACGGAATAATTTGGGCCTTCCAAGCTTTGACCAGGTCTCAAATCCGGTATTGACAAGTTGGGGATATCACCTTCTCGTTGCAATCAGTGTTTCATTATTTATTTCAGAGTCCTTGTTGTTGTAAGTAAACAGTAATTATTAATTTTATATTATATTAATTTCAATCGAAGGTTTTGCAGTTTTAAAATATATAAATAATGAAAGTTAACAAATTTTAAACTGTAAGCAAAAAATTAATTAATCAACATTATATTTATAATTTAAATGGAGGCATAAAATTAAGCATTAAAGATTCCATATGAATTGCGTCGAGAACCAGAAAACCGACCAATCCGCTTTTTGAACTTCGAAAATTATCTTCCTGGTAAAAGTTATTACATTTCTTAAACAGTCCATTGCAATTAAAATTATTCAATATTTTTTGTTAAGGATATCTGTACACTAATCTACCTATCATGAACAATTTCATCATTAATTTGTCAGCATAGAACGTAATAAATTAGGCAAAAGAAAATTCCTTTCAGTCTTAATAAAAC
Source organism: Amaurobius ferox (assembly GCA_951213105.1). Lineage (NCBI taxonomy): Eukaryota > Metazoa > Arthropoda > Arachnida > Araneae > Amaurobiidae > Amaurobius > Amaurobius ferox. Next base: position 62,206,629 of record OX578147.1, read on the forward strand.
TAAGATGATTGCTAGGCACCCGCATGTGAGACTTAATTGCAAATCATTTATTCTGCCGTGGAAGATAAAGCCTTTGTTTCATTCTCCCATGCAGATGCAATTCGCATTTTATTAATTTCTATTTCTGTTGACGCAATCAATCTTAACTGTAATTGTGTCTGTGGATTCTGTATTGTAGCTCATTCGTAAATCATTGTCTGTTATTATTCGCAATTTCAGTTTTTTATTTTTCTTCGCATTTTCCCTGTATCATTTGATAATTAATTCCTTTGTGTTAAGTCAATTTATTTCATTTGTAACGAAAAAATATTATTTGCAATTGGTGGAAAAAAATACTTATACAATTGTATTCACTAAACAATTTTGTTGCTTTTACAATTTTGGTGCTAAAAAAATGCATCCCCCACATTCTTCCATGACTATTGGATAATTAACTTGCATGAGGAAGAAATCTGTAAGAAATCTTTAAGAAATCGAATTTCAAAAATATTATATCTAGTTCTAGATATTTCTTTAGCAAAACAGGATAAAAAGTTTCATGAAAATTCCTTAATATTAGTGGCAATAATCGTACATAAGAAATCGACCACAGACAGACAGACAAAGAAGCACCACTCTAAATATAGTCAAAACATGCTCAGGAGATCCTAAAACATATATTGGAACCACATCTCGAAATCAAAAATATTTGTGAAAACAATACTTTCTCAATACTATTCTATGATATGAGAAATTAAAAAGTTTAATGAGATGGATGAAAAGGACGTTAATGAAATTTACAGTTAAACGCTTTAAATATCCACTAAAAGTGATGTTTAAATTGTTTAACTTGACTTGTTGACTTATAGATTGCAGCCTTAATGACTTGTATGCTTAATGACTTGTAGAGTTCTATGACTTATATACTCTTATTTAACTGCTTGCATTTTATTATTTTGGCAATTTCTTAATTGGCAATTAAGAAGAAAAGTTAGTTTTCTTTACTTAAAACAGTTGCAACACATTTCTTTTGGAGTGTTAATAGAATAAACTTCGTCAGTTGCACTGTTTATTTTTTTCGTAAGCCATACACCTCAACTTATCCGAAAGTGTAGATATGGCTAACATTAAGTCACCTCGTATTTTCCTAAATTATTGCATATGATGCAACATTCGTGCTTGTGATGCTATCTTAAACATTTATTTAAAATGGTTTTAATTTGGTGACCTTTTTTACTTTCCTTATATACATAATGTATAAGGAAAGTATTGTGACGGGGTCGAAAATTCGAATTCGAGTTTTCGACGGGAGAGCACGTTTCAAGCATCCCTGATCACGAATCAAACATTTTTGAAGTGATGTGTGTGTGTGTGAAAGTATGTGTGTGTGTGTGTCAGTGGGTCTGTGAAGACGATAACTGACGAACGAATGGACCGATTCGAACCAAATTTGGTACAAAAATCACAATCTGTAAACACTGGAAGCCTATTGTTTTTATACGCAATCGAATGTTCAGAACCCCTCTAGATTTTCGAATGAAATTTTGAAAAAATCGTCAAAAAATCAAAACCAATATTAAAGTTACGCAAATAGACATTTTTTATGTAATTTTACATTAGAAAACGATTGACATAAATTTTAGAACGCTAACACGAACCGTTCTCGAGATATTGCACATTTTTCAAAAAAATTATCAAAAAGTCATATAAAATAGAAAAAAAAATATTTCCTATTGAGAAACATGTTCACTTTTCATATATATTATCATGCGATAAATTGGGTGACATCAATTTCGTGGATCTAGCTCGTTCCGTTCATGAAAAAAGATACTTTGAGTAATACTTTTGCATTTGAACGCCAATTTATCTGTTGTAAGAACAACTTATTTCTTCGCCCATAACGCTTGGCGAGATTTTGGCGATGAAATTGGCGGAATGTCGCCAACTTGGCGACTTTTTGAAATGTTGCCAAATTAACGAAAATCTCGCCAAATAGATAAAAATGACGCTAAATCAATGAAAATGACGACTAATTGTGGAAAATTCAATATCTAATAAGTTATATAATATATAAATATATAATAATAGTTATATAATATATGTCGAAAATTCAATATCTAATAAGTTATATATATATATATATATATATATATATATATATATAAAAGAGAAAAATTCTACAAAGAAATCTCAAAAAAAGGGGGGGGGGGTGTGGAGAAAAGCCAACAGGGAAATTTGAGCAAGGGTATACAATGTATACCCTTGCTTTTACAACTTCGTAATGGAGTCCATTTGTTCCTTGTTCGGACTGTTTTGTGCGTCTTTTGCTTTGACGTTTGTACGGAGATTGGCCTCAGGTATTTTTCGGCTCCGGGAGTGTTTCCTATGGAATAAAAGTCGACTTTTAACCGGGGAACTAGGGGTCACCACCCCCCTAGGCCTTTTCAAATTTCCCTGTTGGCTTTTCTCCACCCCCCCCCCTTTTTTTGAGATTTCTTTGTAGAATTTTTCTCTTTTATTATACTAGACAATTTAGAGCAGCATTGCGCCTACTTGTCTCGTTAATTTTAAATCTTATATTCGTATCTTTTATATGACATTAATATATATATATATATATATATATATATATATAAGAAAATCAAAAAGGATCGAGAGGTGATATAAGTGCCAACAGGGAAATAACAAATGGCCAATTTATATACGACATTAATAGAGCAGCATTGCGCCTATATGACTTGGCAATTTCTATTAGTTTACAATCGGGTACGTTTAGTACTTTGTTATTTACAATATATAAATATATATATATATATATAACTTATTTCTTCGTTCATAACGCTTGGCAAGATTTTGGCGACGAAATTGGCGGAATGTCGCCAACTTGGCGACTTTTTGAAATGTTGCCAAATTAACGAAAATCTCGCCAAATGGATAAAAATGACGCTAAATCAATGAAAATGACGACTAATTGTCGAAAATTCAATATCTTGGAAAGAATATTAGTATCTACCAGAAGAAAAACCTATTTATTTTTTCTCTAAAAGTAGTAAATTCATTTCATTATATAAGGAAAGTCATGTGTTGCCCACATCAGATTTTTTTTCTTGTTTTGACAAATGCGTCCGATACAAAAGTTTGGGAGCAGGAGAAAAGAGGTTAACAAGCAAAGAATTGGAGGAGAAAAGAACCGACTAGCAGACAACAACGAACACATATAACCCTAGAGGAAAGGAAGGAGGAAATATGGAATGAATAACATAATGAATCAAAACAGCTGATTAGAGAGAATAACTAACAAAAACAATAATTCACAAACCCCGTGACATTTAAACCATCTCTGTGTATAAGGAGGAAAAAACTTGGTAGACCAGAAAAACAAATACAAAAAACCCCCGTAAAATTCAAGTTCAAATATTCAGGAATCAAATGAGTTCGGCCATCTGAGCTAAATCACTCAAATTTAGCGGAAATAAAAACTAAAATTCGAAAAGGGGTAGTCAAATAAGTGAATAAAAATAGGACAGTATAGGTGTAAGTTAGCTAAATATATGCTAGTTCAATCCCATTATACTACTAATGTTTTTCGTAACTGTATCACATTCCATTGAAATAAGTACATATTGTATAATACAGAGCATTCCATTTCTAAAGAATAGCTAGATCCATTTTCCTAAATGTCTACTAGCTAAATCTAGGTAGCAATACCTCGATAACCTTATTTTCGTAACAGCAACATATTCCATTGAAATAAATATTTATTAAATAATAAGACATCATTTGTCTGCATATAATTAACAAGACATCATTTGTCTCCAAATAAAACATAAATTATATGAAAAACGAAGCGAAAGAAAGGAAGTCGGCTCAAAATTTTAGCAAATATAAAATTTGCGATTACAGAATCAACTTAATTTACTTAATTTTTGGTAAACTAAAATCCTGCATTACACTCTGATTCACCTGATATATATATATATATATATATATATATATATATATATATATATATATATATATATATATATATATATATATATATATATATATATATATATATATATATATATATATATATATATATATATATATATATATAAATATAAAAAGTATAAAAAGCATTTAAAATTTGAAAAAAGAAGGAAGGTTTAGCGAGAAGCTTACTTAATGGCGGTAAGGGGTTGTGACCTTACACCCCAGTTGTCAACAAGCATGTCATAATTGCCGCGGCATTGCAGTCCTGGACGCCAGCCCTGGCTGAAGCCAACCTCCGGAGTGACAATAACAATCATCACAAGACCGTTGAAAAAGAAAAGTCCAATGATAAGATGAAGACCATTACAGGATGGCAAACTAGTCCTTCAGACTACAATTTCCTGCATATATCTGCGTGTTATCGTTCTGCGGTCCTGTTATTCATAGTATGCGAACCTTCATCGACCAAATTGAAATAAAATTGATTTTATCTTTGAACAATATGCACTATTATTACCATAGAAATTATCAATATAATGTAGCATAAAAGGAATGGGGTATTGCTGTAGATATGCTTGTTGTAGAAATGTCCCATCAAAATCAATACGGATGTCTTCATTGTTGATAATTCTCTGGCAATAAAGACATCCGTATTAATAAAGACATCCGTACCGGTGTAAGGTCACAACCCTTACCGCTATTAAGTAAGCTTCTCGCTAAGCCTTCCTTCTTTTTTCAAATTTTACACGTTTTTTATACTTTTTATATTTATATCGTGTATAGTATTTGTAGCTGCTTTGCGCATAAATGCTATAACACTTCAATATCTTTAATAACTTCCAATTTCCATCTTATATATTACATATATATACATATATATATATATATATATATAATAGAAGTTTGAAAATCCAATGAACGAAAAGTAAGAAGATGTAACACGATAAACCTAACTTTTTAAAACACCCACAGAATAAAATATATTACAGCAAATCATCAATCAAATGGATAAAACATACAAAACACAAGCTATCAAGTTACAGTAAATCAACCAAATTAAAGGTATGGAAACAAAAAAAGAAAAACTTAAACTAAATTCAACTATATAACTGGCTTACCCTAACTGGCTTACAAAACAAAAGTAAAAATCAACCAATCCTCAAGCAAATGGAAAAAAATAAATAAAATAAATATCGAATCAACAAGTCAATGAAAATTATATAATACAAATATTATATATATATATATATATATATATATATATATAATATAGATAAGATTTATGTATATGTGTGTATGTATAACTTAATTATTACACATTACTGACTTTATCGATTATATAATTAATATTATAATTAATAAATAATCGATATATATATACATACTTGTTTTGTAATACTTTTGATTACTGGGCATTTTGTTTTACTTTTAGATATTATGCTTGGCGAAATGAGCGGAATTTTGATGGATATGAATTCTTTCCCACGGATTGCAAAATGCACAATCAAAGTGACCATTACTTGTATAAAATCTAAAATGTATATTTTGGTCAGTAAGTGCACTTTTAAATTTGTGGGAATTTAACATACAACTGAAAATACTGTTTGAATTATGAAATTAGTAAGATGCGGATTTTATTCAACAAATAAAGATGTAGAGATTGAAAACATGGTATTTTTAAAACTTTACAGCATAGTTGAAAAGTGTTTATGACTCTGTTCATTCTGTCTGTCTGTCTGTGTTATCTGTCTGTCTTATATGCCGTAAAAGTGACTTTATCAAAATGAAATTTTAGTATGTTGTTCAGACGGTATATGGGACCTATGGCAATATTAATGAATAATAACACCCAAAAAGTTTTGGATTGATCCTGGGTTGAAAAAATAAAATACATTGAACACTATGGGACCATATTTTTCAAACATTTTTTAAGCGAATTTAAAATTCACAAATTACTTCGAAAATTTTAGAAAATATTCAAATTATCCCATAAAATATATTAAAGAAATTTCAGCAAAATATATTCAGTAGTTTTTTAAATAAAAATTAAAATAATAATTACACCATTTATATGAAGAGATCATGTGATCATTATATGAAGAGGTCACAAGTGACCCACTTCAAAATAAAACATGACAACCATCTTGTGTCAAATGAATGAAACATTCATTGATTTTACAAAGAGATACAGAAGATTTTTGGATGATGTTTTAAGCATAGAGTTAAATTACTTGAACCTCTCCATGGTTTTAAGTTTTTAAATAAAATAAATTATTACAGTATTGTGATGAATGAAATGCTAATTTTATACAGAGAGCCAGTCGATTTATATTTCGATGACGTCATTTGAATAAAGTTCATTAAGTTTTCAAATATAAAAAATTATTGTAGTATTATGATACTTTTTAAAATATTACCGAGGAATGTATCGCATTTAGAGATGTTTAAACCAGGCAATTTATATTTCAACGCAGTCATTTGAATAAAGTTCATTTTTTTACGATGAAGTTTTAAGTTTTCAAATATAATAAATTAATGTAGTATTGTGATAATTTTTTAAATATTACCAAGGAATTCATCGCATTTTAGAGATGTTTAAATAAAATTGTATTGAAGTTAGAAAGTGTTTCATAATCGATGCTTTATGTATGATTAATCTTTCTTGTTTATTCTCATTCTACTTAAATTTAAAATTGAATACTATGATGTGTGCGGAGGGATATTTTAGTAATATTTTACATTGTATAAAATTATACAGCGGTATTTCGGTTCATTGGCATTGACTATCTGAGCATATTTAATTTGCGAGTATTTAAATTGAAATCATTAAATATAATACCGACAAAAATCTGATTGTCTGACACAGTTTTATTGTAAAACACAACCGATTTAAAGAAAATTTTGTACATTGAACATTTTTTAACATTTTGTAGCTTGAATTAATCATGTTTTAGGTTTTGGCGAAACCAGATAATTAAATTTCGATCTATGTACAGAGATATCAAATTCGAAGTTCAGCTAACGTTATGTCTATGGACAATAATTTAAAAATCAAAACATAATTTTCCATTTGTTAAGTATAATTTGTACAATCGTATAAATTGCTAGGCTATGGTGTGCATTAAATGTTCAGTATTTAATATTTTATTTGTAATATTTTTAGTTTATTACTACTTTATATATTAGTTTATATATTAGTATTTAGTTTATTACTACTGTAATATTTTTAGTTTATTACTACAGCTCAGCTTATAAACATATAACTAGATACATTGCTTTGTGTCAGTTTCAAGTCGCAGAAGATCGCCTATTACTTTCCTTATATACATAATGTATAAGGAAAGTATTGTGACGGGGTCGAAAATTCGAATTCGAGTTTTCGACGGGAGAGCACGTTTCAAGCATCCCTGATCACGAATCAAACATTTTTGGAGTGATGTCTGTGTGTGTGTGTGTGTGTGTGTGAAAGTATGTGTGTATGTGTGTGTGTGTGTCAGTGAGTCTGTGGAGACGATAACTGACGAACGAATGGACCGATTTAAACCAAATTTGGTACAAAAATCACAATCCGTAAACACTGGAAGCCTATTGTTTTCGTACGCAATCGAATTTTCGGAACCCCCCTAAATTTTCGAATGAAATTTTGAAAAAATCGTTAAAAAATCAAAACCACGAATAAAGTTACGCAAATAGACATTTCTTATGCGTATTATTTCTTTCTTTCTTTTTCATTAGAAAACGATTGACATAAATTTTAGAACGCTAACATGAACCGTTCTCGAGATATTGCACATTTTTCATAAAAATTATCAAAAAGTCATATGAAATTAAAAAAAAAAAATTTCCTATTGAGAAACATGTTCACTTTTCATATGTAATACCATGCGATAAATTGGATGACATCATTCTCGTGGATCTAGCTCGTTCCATTCATGAAAAAGGTACTTTGAGTAATACTTTTGTATTTGAACGCCAATAGTCATTTATCTGCAGTAAGACTAACTTATTTCTTTGTCCATAACGCTTGGCGAGATTTTGGCGACGAATTTGGCGGAATGTCGCCAACTTGGCGACTTTTTGAAATGTTGCCAAATTAACGAAAATCTCGCCAAATTGATAAAAATGACGGTAAATCAATAAAAATGACGACTAATTGTCGAAAAATATTAGGTAAAAATATTAAAAATATTAGTATCAACTAAAAATATTAGTATCGACTATATAAAAAAAAATATTAGTATAAATATTAGTATCGACTATAAAAACCTATTTTTTTTTACTGTAAAAGTAGTAAATTCATTACATTATATAAGGAAAGTCATGTGGTGCCCACATCAGATTTTTTTAATTATTACTGACTTTCATTTAAACCGTAATTACTATTTAAATATTTTAATGAAATAGCCACAAAAAGAGACAGAAGAAAGGCTTTTAAAGTTTCATATTTTGCACTGATTGAGACAATCCATTCGATGAATTTGTGAAAGAGAATTCATGTTTGTTTTTAAACCGACTGTGATCTTTGAAAAGCTGGTTTCTCTGTACAGAATATAATAAGGATTAACTCTAACAAAAAATATTATTTTCAAAAGCTATTCACAGGATTTTCAAAACATTTTGATTAAATAGGGATGCAAACCCGAATATATTTCGATCATAAAACCAAAATGACATTTTAAAATCGCAAATAAAAAAAATGTATATTCTTATCTACTATACGTACTCGTATACACAAATGTTTTTTTTGCGTTCAATTATACAAAGATATGAAACAATTCCCATGGTTTAGCTAAGCCAACCATACCACTTTTCCGTTATTGGAATTCTAGCAACGTACGCCAATTAGCTGTTATTGGAAAAGGCGCAAATCACTACACAATGAACGCTGATAACTAATAATTGAATCAGCCGCTTAATTAACTCAGAAGCTTCAGAATGCAAGATTCTTATCAATTCAGGTCATATACAAAAATCGACCGTGTAGAAACAGGAGATAAAAGAAACCCGAAAACACAAAAAGATAAATCTTACATAATTATAGATAAGATGTATGTGTGTGTATCCATGTATGTGTGTCGTTTATAGCGGGAAATCTAAACTTGGTACACATATACTTCTGGTCCCGGTACAATACAGTTAGGCGATATTTTGTACCAAGTCTAATTAGTTTTTTTAGTTATTTTATGCTAAAGCGCGATTTTGAGTGATATTGCAAAAATATGTTCTTTAGCGATCGAAAATATTGCTACAGAGATCAATAAGTACACTTGTGCAAAAGCATAGAAATTACTTGACCAATGCACTCAAAAATAAATATAATAAAATGCAAGATACGGGTGTTTTGATGATGCACTTGATCCTCCTCAATATATATATATATATATATATATATCTATATATATATATATATATATATATATATATATATATATATATATATATATATACACATATATATATATATATATATATATAGAGAGAGAGAGAGAGAGAGAGAAATATACAACAAAAAGGGATACTATTATAATACTAAATACCACTCAGCAAAAGGCGCAATGCAGCTCTATATACTGATGCAGGATATAACCATTAAAAACGAATCAGAAAGGGAGGGGGAAACCATATGAATTGCACATAAATGGCTGAGAGGGATAGCGACCTCTCATTCCCGTTTTAAGTACTTTTACGTCTAGACAACGCCCACGGATACCAATGCAATTCAATGATAGATCTCCGCAGCATGTGCAAAAATGAAGGCACCAAAATGCAGACAGAAATGGAACGACGAAATCAATAAAACATTGTGCCAACCATACTACCGACTAAAACGGAACACCCGCAACGCCACTTAAAGTATGTGCCCATACGCATACGTACATTGATAAGTCCAATATGATGTCATACATTCAAGTCATCACTGAATGAAAATCCTCTTCTTTAAAGAAATAATTATAAATATCTTTAAGGAAATTCCTTGGGTAATGATTTTTAAGTGCTTCTTGTAAAATGTGTTTATTACTAGTAAGACAATCCTTTCTGAAAGTATTATTATTGCGATTTCTTCTAAGGTGTCCTGTTATGATGTTACGGAAAATATTCCTAGTTAAATTTGACCTCCATCCAATAATTTGGTTTATCTTCATATCATAATTATTACGTTTATTGTACATTACTGTATGAATTCCATTTTTATGCTTGTATCTTATGGTTATGTCAAGGAAATTTACTTCGTCTTTGACGCTATTAGGGTTCTTAACAAGTTCCAATTCCGGAGGATAAAAGTCAAATTCAAGTTCAGGAGCACTTGAGTAATGTCCCAAAATCACATCGTCCACATATCTGGAATATGGCATCTCGTATAATACCTGATTATTTCTTTCAAAGTATGTTAAATACATGTCAGCAAGGACTGAAGAACAGCCCCCGCCCATGGGAATTCCCTTAATTTGCTGATAAAATACTTCTCCGTTACATAGTATGTTTTCAAACAATACCAGCTGAATTAGATCCATATACCTACGCAAAGTGATCACTTTTTTAAGGTTGTATTCTGTATGCACCAGTAAAAGTATCGCATGTAATTTATTAAGATCAATGTTGGTGAAAAGGTCACGGAAGTCATAGCTTGTAAACTGTATTTCTTTACTGCAATATTTCAATCGCTTTATGACTTCATAGCTGTTTTTTATGATTATTGGATTTTGTACCAATAAACCCTTATATGCAGGTTGAAGAATTTTCATAAGTTTTTTGTTAGCTAACGTAATATATGTATTACATCCAACAGTAACCGTACGGAATTTTACTGGTGTTTTATGCAACTTCGGAATGAGTACTAAATAAGGAAAGGATACATTTTTTAAAGTGATACCGATTCGCTTGTACAAAGCCCTGATCTTATTTGACATAATAGTTAAATTATAAGGTAAAGCCTTGTACATAGAGGATTCCATGTAAGATTTCTGTAAGACTTCTATGTAAAAAGGTTTGCAGGTAAATGCGTAATTAGATACCACTTTGTCTGTATATGTGATCACAAAACGTTCTTGTATTTCCCTGATAGTAGTGGGAATGAATGATTTTTGTTGATTTGTGAGTTTGCTAAGATATTGGTTGGCAAAACTGTTCAGGAGATTGTATTTCCATTCTTCAAATGCTATGATGGGTAAACCATATTTGATAGCTAATTTGTATATGAAAGCTTCCAGATCTAGATTAAACTCTTCTTTCACGTGGTCATATTCCTGTCTGCGGAATTTCGTACCCTTTTTAAAAAGTTTTCTTAAAGGCAAATCATCAATCACTTGAAGATTACCTGTAATTATATGTTTATGGTGCTTATCTCGTAAGTTACTAAGATGGCAATTACATACCTTACTATTCATCAGAGATATATTTTTACTTAAGTGGTTATAATTGTATAACCTTCGTCCGTTAGGACGTACATGACGGTATGTAAGCTTAACTTTGATGTTAGCTATAGGAATCATCTCATTCAATTGATCAAACAATAGTTTGAATGGTATTTTGTCAAATGTCTTATTTTTAAAAGTGGTAACGAAATATTCATTATGGTTTTCTTTATAGGGGTGACTCTTTAAAATGATATCAGATTTCTGTGCCCTCAACTTCATAAAATCAAGTAATACGGCAAAATAATGTTTTTGTATGTATTTTTGATCTATAGATGCCAGATGATCAATGATGTATTCCCATATTCTACGTAAGAATTTCCGTCTGATTCCAAATACAATATTTTTTATCCAATTATTTTTGACTTGAGTATTATTGCCAAACGAGTCCATTAGATGTTTTATAACATCTAATGGACTAGTAAGGTATGTAAGATAGGAATGGAATAGTAAGGTATGTAATTGCCATCTTAGTAACTTACGAGATAAGCACCATAAACATATAATTACAGGTAATCTTCAAGAGATTGATGATTTGCCTTTAAGAAAACTTTTTAAAAAGGGTAAGAAATTCCGCAGACAGGAATATGACCACGTGAAAGAAGAATTTAATCTAGATCTGGAAGCGTTCATATACAAATTAGCTATCAAATATGGTTTACCCATCATAGCATTTGAAGAATGGAAATAAAATTTCCTGAACAGTTTTGCCAACCAATATCATAGCAAACTCACAAATCAACAAAAATCATTCATTCCCACTACTATCAGGGAAATACAAGAACGTTTTGTGATCACATATATAGACAAAGTGGTATCTAATTACGCATTTACCTGCAAACCTTTTTACATAGAAGTCTTACAGAAATCTTACATGGAATCCTCTATGTACAAGGCTTTACCTTATAATTTAACTATTATGTCAAATAAGATCAGGGCTTTGTACAAGCGAATCGGTATCACTTTAAAAAATGTATCCTTTCCTTATTTAGTACTCATTCCGAAGTTGCATAAAACACCAGTAAAATTCCGTACGGTTACTGTTGGATGTAATACATATATTACGTTAGCTAACAAAAAACTTATGAAAATTTTTCAACCTGCATATAAGGGTTTATTGGTACAAAATCCAATAATCATAAAAAACAGCTATGAAGTCATAAAGCGATTGAAATATTGCACTAAGAAATACAGTTTACAAGCTATGACTTCCGTGACCTTTTCAACAACATTGATCTTAATAAATTACATGCGATACTTTTACTGGTGCATACAGAATACAACCTTAAAAAAGTGATCACTTTGCGTAGGTATATGGATCTAATTCGGCTGGTATTGTTTGAAAACATACTATGTAACGGAGAAGTATTTTATCAGCAAATTAAAGGAATTCCCATGGGCGGGGGCTGTTCTTCAGTCCTTGCTGACATATATTTAACATACTTTGAAAGAAATAATCAGGTATTATACGAGATGCCATATTACAGATATGTGGACGATGTGATTTTGGGACATTACTCAAGTACTCCTGAACTTGAATTTGACTTTTATCCTCCGGAATTGGAACTTGTTAAGAACCCTAATAGCGTCAAAGACGAAGTAAATTTCCTTGACATAACCATAAGATACAAGCATAAAAATGGAATTCATACAGTAATGTACAATAAACGTAATAATTATGATATGAAGATAAACCAAATTATTGGATGGAGGTCAAATTTAACTAGGAATATTTTCCGTAACATCATAACAGGACATCTTAGAAGAAATCGCAATAATAATACTTTCAGAAAGGATTGTCTTACTAGTAATAAACACATTTTACAAGAAGCACTTAAAAGTCATTACCCAAGGAATTTCCTTAAAGATATTTATAATTATTTCTTTAAAGAAGAGGATTTTCATTCAGTGATGACTTGAATGTATGACATCATATTGGACTTATCAATGTACGCATGCGTATGGGCACATACTTTAAGTGGCGTTGCGGGTGTTCCGTTTTAGTCGGTAGTATGGTTGGCACAATGTTTTATTGATTTCGTCGTTCCATTTCTGTCTGCATTTTGGTGCCTTCATTTTTGCACATGCTGCGGGGATCTATCATTGAATTGCATTGGTATCCGTGGGCGTTGTCTAGACGTAAAAGTACTTAAAACGGGAATGAGAGGTCGCTATCCCTCTCAGCCATTTATATGCAATTCATATGGTTTCCCCCTCCCTTTCTGATTCGTTTTTAATGGTTATATATATATATATATATATTAGAATGTGTTATGTATATGTTAATTGTTATATATATATATGTACAGAGTGTCCCCAAAACATTGACGTTCGCTTTTATTCTTTAAATATTGATCTTATATATATATACTAAATTACACAGTTACGCGAAAAAGGGTATATAATTTTATGAAATAGATAAAAATTTTCAGGGGATTAAATTTGAAGAAATACAAAATTTAAATTTTTGTACGGTCCCCTTATGAAAGCATTTCCAGTGAGTCAAATGTGCCTCATAGACTAAGAAGGGGATGAACAAAATTTCAGCATGTTATCATAAAAAGTCCCAGAGATATATTTAAACAAAGTTGGTGAGGGATTAGTCACTAACTAAACTGTTTTTTTTTAGCAAGAGTGCAAATGACGCAACGCAGAAATGCTTCATAGCAAATAATATCTGCCTCTTAACTTCAGTGGATCTTTGGCATGGATGGAAAACATTATGAACAAGTTGTGTAATATGTGTGTAAAGTTATTATTTCTACACAGTGTAGATACTGTTGTACCAAAAGATAGCAAAAATATAATATATTTATGTAATCATTGTTTTCTTTCGTATTTGTGCATGACCCCTGAAATGCAATCCGCCTGCATGAGTTTTCTCCTCTGAGAACCCATGTCGATGCATCGAAAAGTCATTTAAGTCAGCATTTTTATCTCTGGGACGTTTTATGATAAAATGCTGATATTTTGTACATCACCTTATTAGTGTATGGGGCTAATTTTACTCATTGGAAATGTTTTTGTACGGGGCCGTATAAAAATTTAAATTACTTCTTAAAATGTAATTCCTTTAAAAATTTCAATCGATTTCGTAAAGTTTTCTATCTTTTTTAAGCAACTTTGTAATTTATTATAGATGTCTAAGATCAATATTTAAGGAATATATATATTCCTCCTTAAATATTAACATATATATATATATATATATATATGTATGTACCACTGTGATTTTCGATACAGCCGGCTTTTCCTTTCACGGTTTTCAATAGTTTCTATGTAGTGGACATGCTTACATGGGGATATTTTTCAGAGAGTAATTTAACATATACCAACATTTTGGATTTATTTTTCCTGCTGATAAACTTTACAGATTTTCAGAAAGTAAAATAATTAATGTAAATTATTTATTATTAAACATTATTGATGGTCTTAAATGTTATACTGACAATTTTCATAAATATTAAAAATAATTAAATTTAAATATATCGCGAATCACTGGTCAGAAAATGCCGTTAGAAGCCTACATTCTGAATCTAATAATTTTCACAAAGTATTTAAATCAGTGATAAACACTGTTTATCGTAACTCCGTTCATGGTGGCGAAAACCGAAGTTAATCCCTTTTTAAATCAAAAGATATTGCTGCAAGTATTTTTAGATCTGTCGAAGATTATCAAATATTTTGTATCATTGCACGATGAAGATAATATATTCCCGTCCAATATAAAGAAACTTGCTGCCCCAACCCGGACTCGAATCATGGATCTTCCTACTGGTCAGCCGACGCTCTACCGTTGAGCTACTGAGACGGAATTGCAAGCTCTTACCATCGAAGTGAACTCTGCATTATCCATCTTCTATTGTCAGATTGACGTGTAACTAACAATCTGACTAACCACATCTTTCTACGTTTATCCTTTACTTTTAGGTGATCCTCCTGGTGCTATTTATTTTTTCTCCTGCGTGTAATAATAATAGCTTCCTGTGTGATCGCTGACCTCCCGATTTGAAATCTGCTCTCAATTGTGCCAGAGTCCACTGAGTCTGTGGTAGTCGCACTAGGGTCATTCTCAGACTTATGACATTTTTTGCACTAATCTACGGGATTGATTTGTTTGGACGTCATTGGCAAAAACATTGGTGCCGCAACCGGGAATCGAAACACCCACAGACTAATATTATACAGACCTGCCACTCTCGATAGTTTCGTTTTCGCGGCGGCCATTAGAGATAGAGCAAAACGAGGGTTGGCGCTCTCTTGTCTTGGCGATGGTCTGGTTTGGTCTGAGCGCATGGCGATGGTCTGGTTTGAGTCTAAGACGATTTTCAATGTTATAACCCTATTTCGCTCTACGAAAACTTCGAACAACAGACTAGCGTGGTTTGAGTAAAGTGAAAAAGGATTATTTGTTAAGTGTTTAGATCATTTCATAGAAATGGATTGATAAAAGGAAACTGGTTGTGTTACAGGGTATGTAATTTATTTTTATTAAAATTGAAATAATTTTGGTTATCACCATCCTACATACGTGTTCATTATAAGTATACACGTGTTCATAAGTATACACGTGTTCATATAAGTATACATGTGTTCATCATACGAAATTAGGGCTGTGTTATTACTGCCGGATAAGACTAAATTTTAAGAGGTAGTGGTATAATTAGTTAAAAAATATTTTCCGTATTTTTATAAAATGTGAATTAATTGATATTTGGATAGTTTTTTCTTAGTTGAATGTGATATTGTATTTGTATATATTTATGTAAAATTTTTATTAAGTGCATTATGGTGGAAAATTCACCCCTTCGGGTAATTAATGATTGAGTTCCACAACTTCGATAGTGCATTTATGTAAGTTTTATATTTACTATATGAATATTTTTATATTTAAAAAAAAGTCTATTATCAGTATCCCAGAACAAATTAAGGATCAAGTAATTAACGATCAACACGCTAGTATACTTTTTAGACTGCAAATATTATATAATATTTCAGTCTTTTGAGTATGTTAGCTTGTAATTTTTTGTGCATTATGCTTTATAGTGAGACAATGCAATGTGTCTATTTTTTAATCTATTTTATGGTTATTTGAATTAAATATATAACTATGTTTATTTAAATTTACTTAAACTAATGAATATATTTATGTTGTAGATTAATGTATTTTTAAATCCTGATCATTTCTATAGTTTCAAAAATTATAAAAGTACAGTTCTCAACATTTTGTTCCCCTCCCGTTTTAGAAAAAAAAATCGCCAACCGAGCGGTAACGCGCCAAATCTGGTAGACGCATCGTAGTTCAGTTGGTCCAACTGACGAGCTCTAGTGTCTATGCGACATCCCATGTTAAAAATGTTGCCATAGAGTCCTATGGGGGTGAACCTTCTGAATATAGTATTCTGTGGAAACACCGATCTTCATACTGGCCAGTCGGGACTCTTAATCTACCGGGGAGGAATTGCGAGCTCTTATCGACGAATTGGACTCTGCACCAATCAATAGAAAGAATAACAGGGCACTTCGATGTTACATTTTCAAACACATTGTTGCTCCTGTTTCACCTGATATAGTTTAAAATACTTAAAATGTCCTACGGCTTATTCCAGGAGAAAAAAAGCAACATTTAAAAGGAAGCTATTATTAATATTTGAAAGACAAATGTTCTTAGCTTTGGGGACAACATGGCGGTTTTTGCCCAATTTTGAAAACGATTTGAAATTTGTAAATGGGTAAAGAGTTTCTCAAGTCGGTTTTTTATAACTTGACACACATTTAGAAACCGTTCTTCATTCGTTGTTGGCTTTGGGGACAACATGGCGGTTTTTGCCCAGTTTTTGAAACGATTTGAAATTTGTAAATGGGTAAAGAGTTTCTCAAGTCGTTTTTTTATAACTCGACACATATTTAGAAACCGTTCTTCATTCAAGTAGAAATAGGATAAATGTGTAAAGATAAATATATCATTGTTTTGATAAGATAATCGTCTGTTTTGTGAATTAGTACAGCATTTAATTTCTGTATTACTCTACCCGACAGTTGTTTAGAGACACTGTAAGAGATAAAGAGAGTTATAAGCTGTATATTGTTCTTTTTTACGTTTGTTGGTGCTTTAAAGCAAGTGTGAAAAATACAGAAATTCACTATCATCTTTGCATCTTGAGAATACACTTACGACTCCAGATAAAACGTAGTATATAAACGACATATCTTCTGGAATTAAAATATTACTATTTAAAACATATTCACGTATTATATACTACAATATCTTGTGCTTATTAAATTATCTCAATTGGCACAAAAGAAACACAATTTTGAATCTAAAGATTTTTGAAGTGTATATGCTTATTTAAATACGTTTCATGAGCAATTACGTTTCTAATTTGTCAAACAATATTCATATATGTAACAGAGAAAATAACTTGAATCAATAATAAGACATACATTTTGATGATACGACATGTGGGATTCATTACTAATTAGTAAATTTTAATCCATGTGATAAAATCTTGCTTCTTTTATTTCTGCATAATTAGTCATCTAGATAAACATACATGATAATTCATCATGCATTTCTTTAATCTGTTTTTAGTTATGTAACCAAACTCATCAAGTTGTTGTATTTTTTTTCATACACACATTACAATTTGCTGAATAATTTTTATTTATTAATTTAATACATCCTGACATTTATAAATTCAAATTATTTATGATATGGAAAAATTATCTTTGATATTAAAGTAACTGCAATCATATGTATATTCATTTTTAATATGAAATAATAGTATTTTACTCTTAAATTTGAATTTTATTACATTTGTATTAGTAAGGGGAGTTATTGAAAACTAGTTATATGTTGGTCTCACGTTGTCGAAAGGATGTGAATTTCATGGACGATATTATAAAAGAAATCGTGGCAGTGTTTTATATGCAGGGTAATAAAATTATCAAAACTAATATTTACAGTTTTCTAATGAATAGTATTGAGAAGCACAACGTTAGATATCAAAGCGTAACTCTACATGAATCAGTGATAATGGCATTGCCACTTTACAATAGACCATCCTCTTTCAAATGGATTAAGTGTATGTCATTTCATCTTTGATGAATTTTATGAATTAATTTAAAATTCTCTTTCTTACAGTATGTACGTACGTTAAACAGGATGTGTTAATCATACTTAAAGTTACAAGTATTTAAAGTGCAAATTATAAGTATTCAAAGTGTAAATTACAAATATTTAAAGAGTAAATTATATTCATTTAAAGTGCAAATTACAAGTATTTAAAGTGTAAGTCGCAAGTATTTATTAATAATTTGACTTTGATTCGAAATAATCCATTCAAAATTATTAAGCTTTTGTTTATACAGTGTTAGGAAGAAATTCCTAAAACTAGTTAACCCTAGTTTGGGACGCAAAGAGCAGATTCATTTTACAGGATAAAAATAGAGAATGACCACGCCAGAAGTGCCCTACGAAGTATTTTTATTGCAGACTGAGTTTCTTTCGGCAGAAACATGAGCGAAAGGGTTTTTCTTTGTTAAGATCTATTATTACAGCGTGTAATCAAATCAGCACCCGAATAATGAGCTAAGGTTTTATCCATTGGGAAATGCTGATGATTGTATTTATTTTTATAGTTTTTCTATCTATAAATTTATTCCCATTAGTTTCTTTCTTTTTTATTTAGAATATAACCCTGCATTTTTTTCTTTAGACTATCATGTTAAATTACACTTTTGATATAATCCGAAATCCTCCTTCTTCTGATTTTTTGATCAGGGAAGCATAATAGGCGTTCTAACTTGCCGTGAATTGAAACTATAGTTTAAAAAACTTTCACTTTTGATGGTATCTAAATTTTAGTCAGCAACTTCATCTAACTGGTAGAGTTAAATAGCTAATACGAAAATGTAAATTGCTCTTGTGTCAGCAACTAAAAATTGGTCGATTGATGACGGCCAATACGATGCACTGTCTACATAGCTATTGAGATGAACAAACAGAGTTCGTATGAAAGTCCTCATACCCCTATAATGTTCAAACCCCGTGTCTCTGCTAGACAAAAGTAACGTGTACCTATAGAAAAGTTACCACGAGCAGTTGAATGAAGGGACTTGTACCGCTCCTAGTTGCGAAACATTGAACTTAAGAAAACAAGAAGCATAGGCAAAAAAGTTCAATTACAAAATAGAAGACCGGTGTTTATTAGTTTAAATATGTGGTATATATAATTGGTCCAAACAAACTTGATAAAACAACGTAGTGAACTTTTTGTTCACTTGAAGGGCACGGACTGAAATTTGGTACAATTTGAAAGAGGAGGCCGTAAAGATCGCATATAAATGTTCAGTCGTTATGTAGCAATAACCCACCAATTTTCCCAAGTCCAAGCGTACTTACCATATCTAAAAATACATACCTTACTCATGAAATAACCAATATTTATTTTTAAACATTAACATTTACTAGATACACAAATATGTGCAGGAATACTATACGTAGAAATAGTCTCATAATTATTTACAATTTACCAAAGTGCTCAAGGAGGGTAGGTATCCCATGTGAGAACTTTTAAAGTCGAAATTTACTTAAAAAGTTACAAAGACTCGACACCCGACCTTAGTTCAATAAAATCAGCACATACCTTCGTATAGCTGCTCAGCTCTATTTCGTAACCACTTATTAGCACTTTTTTTTTGTTATCCTGAGTTGTAGTTCCATCATCTCAAAAAAGTACTATAACTCATCTTGGTACTTGATACTATATTTTCTCTCGTCTTACCCTGCGCTTCACCTCAGTTCCAATTCATCTATGACATCCTTCTTATCTTACCTAGGTATCCTTCTTATCGTACTTATTTCATCTTATTTTATTGCTCCGGGTCAAAACTACCTTGCTAACTTATTGGCTTATTCATTTTGCGTGAAGTTGGCGTGTCTTTTGACTTGTTTCTTTGGAGATAATGGAATTGTGCAAGTCTTGGCCGGAAGCATTGTTCACGTCCAAGTCGCTCTCGTAATTTTGAT
This sequence comes from Amaurobius ferox, assembly GCA_951213105.1. NCBI lineage: Eukaryota > Metazoa > Arthropoda > Arachnida > Araneae > Amaurobiidae > Amaurobius > Amaurobius ferox. The sequence continues at coordinate 62,227,026 of OX578147.1, forward strand.
AACATGGATTTGTGGGTCGTAAACTTCTCCGGGCAAAGACTGTCACGCATGGCGTCACCCGTCTGATATTTTTGTTCCGAAATATACCAAACTCTGCATAATGGTGCCTACCCTTCTCACAGCCAAATGGTATCTCACAATGTGTAACACAATATTTGTATTACATGTGTCCACCCCAATTACAAATGCCAACCAAAATAATGACCTATTTAAATGCTGCAGATGGAACCAATGGCAACCCATTCATAAATAAGCAGCGAGCATCCCCTCCATCACAACAACCAATAAAAAGACGAGGTATGACACTACAAGAAAAAAAGAAAAAGTGTTGTCGAGAATGTTCTAGAACTTTCGAAGACATTCAATTTAGACAGCGTCCTAGACGCACATGATGTTTTTTCGGTAGTATTAAAAGAAATGATCTCCTGCGATCGCGCAAAGAGACGCGGATCGGCAAAATTGTGATGTGTGAACAAGAAATGAGCACAATGGCGTATTAAAATATTATACGCAGGCTTCTAATATAGTGTTGGCTACATCAACTATCGAGGCACAAGCAAACAGAAGGTATGAATATGTTTCATATGTTATAGTGATTAAGGAAGGCACACAATTCATAGTACCTATCGTGTAATTAAGAATAAGGTCGTACGAACCTACAGCAATAACGAGCTCGTATACTGAACTAATGAACTACGCAGATTTTCGGTAGATAATAGCTATTAATATGTTCTAAATGTATGTGTCTTATAAATTATATGTTGTATATGTATATGTTGATTAAATATTGTTAAAGATATATGTGTCCCGAAGGATTTAGGATTAAATTTAATAATCAAGATCTCTACATGTATATACACGAAAGTAAATATTAAAGTAATTGTTAAAATTTAGATAAGTGTAGTTATTTATATTTTGTGTGTTCGCCTCTTCAGCTTGAGAACCTGGGGCTACATGCTCCACCCCTAGCGACGGCATCGTAGGTAAGTTCTAGAATAATAATTTTGATTAGATTAAGTTTACCTTATGACATGATGTCGCCGCGAGAAATGGTGCCGTATGTGGTCAAGTTCGGAGAGAATTATGATTTTAATAAGAGAAAGTAAAAAAATAAATAAAAAACAAAATTTAATTTAATAATGAGTTTGAATATAATAGTGAATTTAATAATGAATTTAAGAATGAATTTAATAATGAGATGTAACTCAGTATAATGATAGGAATATGCATGAAAATGATAATTTAAATATGTATTGTATTATTGTGTATATATGTGTGTATTAGTATAAATATTTAGTATATAGTCATAAGTGTATAACAGTGTATTAAATCATGGCGCCGAATAAAACTAGGCAATCAAATAAAAGAGCGAGGCAAGATCCTCCGATTAACAATATACAGCAGGAGGTAAATGTAAATGACAGAATAGCAGATAATTCGGCTGTAACAAATAACGCGGTCCACATACAGATACCCATAAATCAAGCACAGCAAAATACAGCGTTGCCAATTATGCAGATGTTGCCATCATTTGATGGACAAAAAGAAAACAATGTCAATTTCTTTATCATACAATTTAAGGAAATAGCGGATTTAACATCATGGTCCGAACAAGAGAAAATTATAATTGTCAAATCTAGATTAAGGGGAAAGCCACAACAATTTCTAGCAGAAAATATTGCTCTGCAAAAAGAAAAATCATATGAAAAATTCATGGAATTATTAAAAAACAAATTTGAAAGAAAACAAACCTTAGTTCAAAAACATAACAATTTTAACAATCTGAAACAATTACCAAATATGACAATTAAGGAGCTTGCACAAGAAATCGAAAACCAGGCGATAATATTTTTAGAGATAGATGGAACAATTGATGCAAATGTACAAAAAATTATAGAGAAAATTAAACTTACCAAATTTTTACAGATAGTCAGAGAAGATTTAAGAACAGAAATCAAAAAACATGACCCGAAAACCTTTGACGAAGCAGTGAGAATAGCTGAGGTAATAGAATCCGCATTGGAGGAAGATAGTGATTGTGTAAATAATATTGAAGTAGAAAATAAAATAATTGAGAATGTGGAAATAAATCATGTAAAAACTGAAAATACTGCAGAAAAGCCGCCACAGAAATTTTGTATAGCGTGTGGTCGCAACAATCACTGGATGTCTGAATGCTTTATGCTTCAAAAAGTACAAAATAATTTAAAAAGGGCATTCACAAATGAAAACAGCAGTCAAGAAACCACCAATTATCAACAAAGACCCACTAATCAAAATAATTATGCACATTATAGTAGATCAAATTTCAGAAGAGGTAATTTCATAAATAACCGGGGAATACGGCGTCGTGCAGGAAATAACAACAGACAATTTCAGAGTAATAACAGAAGACCATATCAGAATAATGGACCACAATATGAAAGCAATAATAGGCAATATCAGAATAATGAATATTTAAACTAAGAAAGGGACCTCGAAATAAAAGACAAATAGAAAGTTATAAGGCATCAAATAAGGATTCGAGATCCCATAATATTGCAAGCAAAATTAATAAGGATGCACAGAATTTAAATGAACATTTACTTAATTCAACGTATGGACAGAGTGACGCACTGCCAATGATCAACGTAAATTTAGAGAACATAAAAACAGTGGCTCTCATAGACAGTGGCGCAAGTGTCAGTTTATTATCAGATCAAATATTTCAGAAAATCAAAAATAACTATTTATCTAGACAAGTTAAAATTCAAACTATGACAATAGAAAACATACAATTCTCAAAATTAATAAGCTTCAGCTTCAAAATTGAAAACAAGAGATGTAAAAATTCAATTTTTATCACTAGACAATTAAACAACACCCCCTGTGAAATAATCTTAGGATTTGATTTTCTCAGGAATCATCATGCCATAATTGACACAAATAAATTAACATTAAAAATTGTTAAAGAATCCATATCTATACCATTTCAAAACAAAAATCAGAAAAAAGCACAGGAACCAGAAAATAATCATACAAGAGTGGAACATATTCAATGCTTAAATGCAAGCTTATCACATAAAATTAAATTACTTCCCCAAGAAACAAAATCAATAAAATTAAAATTAAGTGAAAACTATTTTGAAGATAAGGATGTATTGTTAAATATTACAAATTCATTAAAAGATTTACACGCTGAGTATTCTGTACATTATGTAAATAATAGAAAATTTATTTCTACTCTAATAACAAATAAAACAGAAGAAGAAATTCAACTTAATAAAAATATGGTCGTCGGAACTGTAACACCGCAATTTGAAATTTTTGAAGAAAAACATAATGATGATAAAATTTTTCAGGTCAACAATATAGAGAGTTTAAATAACCCACAAAAATTGGACATTTCAGCCTTACGAAAAGCGGAATTAACACCGCAAGATTTTAAACTGGATCATCTACAAGAGAATGAAAAACATATATTGCTTAAATTACTTTTACAAAATTATGATGTATTTTCGAAATCATATAAAACGCTGGGAATGACAGAGGAAATAGTACAGGTATTTAATTTACTACATCAGTACCCAATTCAATGTAAACCTTATCCCTTGCCAAAAATGTTAAAACCTGTACTAGAGAGTGAAATAAAACAATTGTGTGAAGCAGGAATAATTGAAAAGTCTAGTAGTAACTATGCGTTCCCATGTCTATTAATTAAGAAATAAAATAATTCTAACAGTACTGATGCCAATAAAGTACAAAAGTATCGTCTAGCCGCAGACTATAGGCTCTTAAATCAGATTACCGAATTACTGCCCATAAATATTGGTAAAATTAGCGACATTCTGCACAACATTGCAGGCCACAAATTGTATACGGTGATCGACTTAAAGTCCGCGTTTTTTCAAATTAAAATCAAACCTGAGGATAGTCTGCGATTAAATATCATAACAAATGATGGCTCGTATAGACCTAAAAGACTACCTTTTGGGGCAAAAAACTCATAAGCCTATTTTTCTTTATTAATGATGAAATGCTTAGGAGACTTAAAAGATCAGAAAATTGAATTTTATTTAGATGATATTGTAATTGCCGCAAATTCATTTGAAAAAATGTTGGAGAAATTAAAAATTGTTTTTTCGAGATTAGGTAAATTTGGTTTAACTATCGATCCTTCAAAACTACAAATGTGTAAAGAGAATATTAAATTTCTAGGATTTAAGATAAGTAAGGAAGGCATAACACCTTCAGATGATAATGTACAAAAAATAACGAATTTCCCTGTGCCAACGACAGTAAAAAAAGTAAAATCATTTTTAGGTTTATGTAATTACTTCAGGCAGATCATACCAAATTTTTCTGAACTATGCAATCCATTAATTGAGTTAACAAAGAAAGATAAGAAATTTATATGGACGGAGAAATGCGAAGAAGCATTTGTAAAATTGCAAAACGCGATTTTATCGAAACCGGTAGTCAGGGCAGCTGATATGTCAAAGCCGTTCTATTTATCGACGGACTGTTCAAAAGTTGCCGCGTCAGGAATTTTACTTCAATCAGTGAATGGGAATTTTCATCCTATCGAATATTATAGCAGGAAACTTTCAGACAGTGAAAAGAAATATCCGAGCATGAAGCTAGAATTGTTAGCAATTCATGATACTATAATACATTTCAAAGATTTTTTATATGGTACGCATTTTACAATCTTTACTGATTCTAAATCATTAACACATTTTATTAATTTGGAAAATCAAAATTCTGATTTAATCGCAAGATGGTTATTAAATTTACAACAATATTCTTTTGACATAAAGTATATTAAAGGACAAGATAATCCCAGTGATTTTATGCCACGCCAAATTTTTTCTGAACAAACTAAGACTAAATTAGTAAATAATATTATTGCTAATGACAGCGCTATAACAATAGCCAAAATTTTAGAAGAGCAAGCAAAATATACAGAGATAAAGAAAATTATTAACGGACTGAATGCAAAATCTAAGCAGCCAAAATATGTAAATAAATACTATAAAGATGTAAATACGGGATTAATTATGATAAAGACTGCTAGATATATCAGAAATCCTATGCAAAGGGACAGAATTCTAAAACCTCACAGTCTAAAATTCGCAGTTATTGAGTTAGCTCATACACCACATTTTGGGGTAGAAAAAACCTATCAAATTCTGAATAGAAAGTATTACTGGAAAGGGGCATACAGTGATGTAAAAAATTTTTGCGCATCATGTGATGCATGTTTATGTTACAAAAATAAGGCTATAAGACCTATGGCATTACAACGTGTGCCACGTCCATGTAAACAAATCACACGGTGGCATTAGACATTGTAGGGAAGCTACCGAGAAGTAACGGACAGCACGAGTACATCATAACGATGATAGACCATTATTCGAGATTCTTGGAGGCAGTACCCGTGAGAAATATCACAACTGCGAGTGTTTTACAGGTCCTAACTAATTGTATAGCTCAAAATGGAGTTCCTATGTGGCTGCTGACAGATAATGCTAGGCAATTTAAAAATTTTGCAGAGCAACATGGTATAAAATTAAAGTATACTTCAATTTACAAACCCAGCTCAAATGCAATTTTAGAAAGAAGCCACTCGGCCATAAAAAATTCTTTAGCAGCTATGTCAAATCAAACCTTTAATTGGCATAACGTATTGCCATATGTAAAATTATTCCATAATGCAACACCCAGCGCAAATATAGACCACAGTCCCGCTATTTTGTTTCTTACCAGAGATTTGAAATTACCCGGAGAAAATAATCTGGAAATAGCGGACCCTGATGACAGTCCGATTGTAACTCAAACTGAATATGATAATGAGGTCAGTGAAGCACTTACTTTAGCGGAAAAAATTAATAGATATACAAAACGAAAACAAATTCAAGCCCAAAGTAGCCAAGAAAGAATTTTTAAAAGAGTGAGACAAAATAAATTATTAAAAGGGCAAATTGTATATTTAAAAAACTTAAGGCCCACCACAGCATTACAAAAAAAATTTCAAGGACCATTTCGCATTGTAAAGGTGATCCGTAACAATAATTACGCTATCACTCCTATGTACGATCCAAATAAAAAATGGATAGTTGTTCACGCGAATAAATTATATAAAGCAGAACCGCGTAAAAAGTATTTACAAAATAATGAATTACTGCGAAATGTTGACAGAACTCAATCGCAGGTAAACAAAAATAGCGGCAAAATGAATCAAAATAATGTGAGTCCTAAGAGATACAATCTGAGGAAACGATAAAAAGTTGTATTAAAATCAGCGGTGATGAATTTGTAATATATGCGATGTCATTTAATTTATAAAAACGCAAAATATATTAATTTAAAGTAGCGCTTGGGAAGGTATAAAATGTATAAATGTTAAAATGTAATAATTAATGTAATAATTTAATGATGTAATAATTTGTTTATTTAATGATGTAATAATGTTTAATTATGTAATAATGTTTAAATAAGTAATTTAATGATGTAATAAGGTTTATTTAATGATGTAATAATTAAAAAGGAATATTTTAAATTTAAGGATACAACAAAAATAAAATGTAAATAAGTAAAATGCATATGGAACAGTCATAATAGAACAATAAATATCAAAAAAATATGAATAAGTGTTAAAAAATACATACAATCCCCCTCAATGTTCTAAAATAAAATAAACTAAGGTGTGTTGTAAAAGAGAGAGAGAGAGAGATAAATAAATTTCACTTACTTGTCATTTGTCTTGCTTGGAAACAAATATGGAATGAAACAGTAATGGCCATCATGATAGCTAGACAATACAATGATAAAGATGTATGGGATGGAATTCTTCACGATGTCTTTTCTCTTTTTTTTTCCCCTTTTTCTTGTGCGGATTTTTGAAAAAATTGTATAACATAATTAATAAAATGCAAAATAAACTGGATGGAACATGGTAAAAGCAAGTACATAATATTCAAAATCATAAAATTATTAATTAATAGTTTATAAAAAGCTGATAGATTACAAGCAAAATCATAAATAAATAAATAAATAAAATTTTGAAGTCAAAATAAACAGTCACAGCTGATGTAAAAAAAAAATAATAGTAAACTAAGAAATATATATTGCATAAATAGTGTATACAGACCTTTTACAAAAACACGCAATCTAAAAAACAAAATAAAAGTTAATTACATAAATTGATTAATAAAACTTGAATAAGTAAGATTATTTTCCCATCCTTCACAGTCAGCGTAAGAATTCCATATATGGGCATTGTACGGCGAAAGCTTGTCCCCTAAAAAATAGATATCCAGGCTAAAAATAAACATCAGGAGAAAATCTCCCCTGCATAGTAGGAGAATAATACAAAAAAATTTCTATTGTAAGCATACAATCAATGTTTCAAAATTTAAAATTATAATTGCAGGCAATTATAGTTATTTAAAAATACCGTCCGGTAAAATAAAATAAAATACATTTGGAAAAGACATTAAATTGTATGTAAATGATAAATGATTTAGTATTATTAAGAAATTATTGCATTAATGAAACATCACAGTAAATAAAAAGAAATAACAAATAAAATTAAATATGAAAGAATGAAATGTAAAAAGATAAATATGTACGGTTATGCTGAAACGGGAACATAAAGTCAGTTATATCAATAACATAACAATAAAGCATGGTATATTCATAATACTACATATAAATAAATAAATCCAATGAATTAAAAGTACATGAAATTAATATCATGTGTAGTCAACAGTCAATTCTGTGTTAAGGTCATAAGATAAAGAAACAATATATATATATACATATCAAATTAAATAGAATTAGTAGCAATATAAGTAGAATAAATATAAAAATATAATGCAAAGAACTTGAAAGAAAAAAGTGTAATAAAATTCCTTAAAAGATACAGCCGAAAAATACCACGTCAATGCAGAGCGTACAATCACCATCGGACAGTCTGAAAACCCGCGCTTGAGAAGAGGATACCGCCAAAGTTGCACGATAACGATTAAATCTGTAGCGATACATGTAAAAGGCAGTTAAATCTTTTTTACGTAAGTTTGCGCTCTGCAAACAATGAAGACACTCATTCAGGGTCGCCGTCTAGGTCAAGGGATACGCAGTTGTCATGGAAACGCGTTGAGGGGAACAGAGGAAATCTATGGGTCAAGCGAATTTTTTCTTTTTTTCTTTTCTCCCCTTCCCCCCGCGCAGTTGTTTCACACGAAAGGGCAGCCGAAGAGGAAATTTAAAGAGCGAATGCTCATGTTGTATTGTGAGATGAATTATATTTTGGCGTAGCGAAATGAGTATATATATTTGATATTTTAAATGCCAAGATGTAATATGATATAAATATGGTGTTCAAAATAGCCATGATTTATACACACAAAAGTATATAACATGTTAATTATAGTAACAAATAAGAAATATATACAGCTAAAAAATTGTCTAAAAAATACTTACGTCTGTAAAAATAAGAAATCAAAGTAATGAATTGCGTATATTTTAATGTAATGTTGTGAACTTGTATATAAATAGAAGTGCAAATAACAGTTATATAGTCTTCATTTGAAGTGTACAATAGACTGTACTAAGCAACATAATGAAAATATAAATATTTAAGTACCGGGACTTTGAAAGTAAGTCACAGGATGGTGACTCATTCTTCCGTGATACAAAAAATATATGCTTATAAGATATATGGGGTGCCTTCCCAAGTACGATATAGTGTGCCTTCCGAACAGTAATAATTTCTTCATGTGCATCAATATATGTGTTACCAAGTACGATATAGTGTGCCTTCCGTACAGTAATAATTTCTTCATGTGCATCAATATATGTGTTACCAAGTACGATATAGTGTGCCTTCCGAACAGTAATAATTTCTTCATCTGCATCAATATATGTGTTACCAAGTACGATATGGTGTATCTTCCGAAGAGTGAGTTCCTTCATTTTAGTGACATGTCGGTTGTAATGCACCGATGTATGTATTCCAATGTGACAATATTGAATTTTACGTGCTGGTGATATACTTCCAATCTTACAATATTGTGTTTTCCTTGAGGGTCATACTCATTCATGTAGCAGATGTGTGTGCAGTGCTTCAGATCAACATTTCCACAGTGGACGCAATGTGTACACATATGTATTCAGTGCAATGTTTACCGTGTGCTGAATTTTTCTCTCTGCAAGGGGGGATATCATGTAACACAATATTTGTATTACATGTTTCCACCCCAATTACAAATGCCAACCAAAATAATGACCTATTTAAATGCTGCAGATGGAACCAATGGCAACCCATTCATAAATAAGCAGCGCGAATCCCCTCCATCACAACAACCAATAAAAAGACGGGGTATGACATTACAAAAAAAAAAGAAAAAGTGTTGTCGAGAATGTTCTAGAACTTTCGAAGACATTCAATTTAGACAGCGTCCTAGACGCACATGATGTTTTTTCGGTAGTATTAAAAGAAATGATCTCCTGCGATCGCGCAAAGAGACGCGGATCGGCAAAATTGTGATGTGTGAACAAGAAATGAGCACAATGACGTATTAAAATATTATACGCAGGCTTCTAATATAGTGTTGGCTACATCAACTCTCGAGGCACAAGCAAACAGAAGGTATGAATATGTTTCATATGTTATAGTGATTAAGGAAGGCACACAATTCATAGTACCTATCGTGTAATTAAGAATAAGGTCGTACGAACCTACAGCAATAACGAGCTCGTATACTGAACTAATGAACTACGCAGATTTTCGGTAGATAATAGCAATTAATATGTTCTAAATGTATGTGTCTTATAAATTATATGTTGTATATGTATATGTTGATTAAATATTGTTAAAGATATATGTGTCCCGAAGGATTTAGGATTAAATTTAATAATCAAGATCTCTACATGTATATACACGAAAGTAAATATTAATGTAATTGTTAAAATTTAGATAAGTGTAGTTATTTATATTTTTTGTGTTCGCCTCTTCAGCTTGAGAACCTGGGGCTACATGCTCCACCCCTAGCGACGGCATCATAGGTAAGTTCTAGAATAATAATTTTGATTAGATTAAGTTTACCTTATGACACAATGCATCGTCATGGCCTTTAATTCTGTATCGCCAGACGATACATATTTTGATCACTGTGTACGTAGATTACTCAACATTTTAATGTAACTGTATTGCATGAACCTTGCGATGTATGTGATGTTATAAATGTTTGCTGCTTTCATATGTCTCGTCTTTCCATAAACGTTTCCGTTGAACCAAGTATCCTCTTATATTAATTAAAAACAGCAATTTTCATGCAATTTCAAGTTTTAAGCATAGAATTTAATTACTGGTACCTCCATGGTCTCAAGTTTTTAAATAAAATAATTTATTACAGCACTGTGATGAATGAAATGAATGGAAAAATGTTTATGAATGAAATGCTGCTTTTATGGAGAGAGCCATGCGTGTTATATTTCGATGACGTCATTTGAATAAAGTTCATTTGTTTTCGATGAAGTTTTCAAATATAATAAATTATTGTAATATTTTGATAATTTTAAAAATATTACCGAGGAATGTATCGCATTTTAGAGATGTTTAAACCAGGCAGTTTATATATCAATGTTGTCATTTGAATGAAGTTCATTTTTTTCTATGAAGTTTTAAGTTTTCAAATATAACAAACTAATTTAATATTGTGATAATTTTTAAAATATTACAGAGGAATGTATCGCATTTTAGAGATGTTTAAATAAAATTGCATTGAAGTTGGAAAGTGTTTCATAATCAATGCTTTATGCATGATTGATCTTTGTGATTTTTTTAACTAAATGTTCCCTAATTATGAGTATAATTAAGCAGTATTTTTTCATAATTGTTCGACAGAGTACAGGATATATGTAGATAAAAATAAATTGAAAGGAAAATAATTTTGAATACGCAGGAATATTTTTTATTGTTTCTGTTCTAATTTGTATTGCGCAAATAATTTATTTTACAAAATTGACAGTTTAAATAATTATTTTAGGCTTTTCGCCACAGAGATACGTATAATGCATTACTACTTATGTTACAACAGCGCCACCTGAATTATTGTCTCGAACTATATTGGCATTCTCTTAATATGACGTTTCAACTCCTTAATTTTACTTCCATGGATACACTTTACTTCCGCGTATCTACGATATGTGGTTTAAAAGTTATATGTAGTATTTAGACTTTCTTATGGATCCTGTATATTTGAAGCGGACCCCACAAATTGGAGAAACTGACACAGTTAAAAATAAAATAATAGATATCTTAATCAAGGCGTACATATCGTTTTAATTTGCTCTTCTATCCAATCCTACATTCAATCTGATATTATTGGGATATTTTGATTACTCTATAGGGATAACGTCTTTAAGGGTGCATTAAAAAGGGAGAAAAATTTCTGACTTGAAATTAACTACGGATTCGTGAAAAATGGCGTATTTCATACAAATGGTGAGAAACATATACGATTATTGATATTCTAATTTTGATATGCTTCCATATTAGTTTCATATTAGATCCACATGTCAAATTCGAAGCCGAAAAGTGGAAGAATACTTTTATTTTTTAATATGTGAATGTTTGTATCTTTCCAGCTATTCACAGTATATGTAAATTGAAAGTATTTTAATGGAGCCAAATTTCGAATTTCGATTTTTACTCGCTTTGAACATCCCTAAGTGTGATTTTACAACTTTTTAAATTATGTCTAAAACTTTTTGCCTGTTTGTCAGTTTGTGAAGACTACATCTTCCGAACAAATAAACAATTTGAATGAAAGTGGCACGATTGTTTGAATAAATATACGTCAGAGGCCTGTTGATTTTCTATACGAGCAGATAATAAAAAGGACCTCAGTTTTTCAAAGAATTTTTTGTAAACTGAAAAATTCAAAAATTCGTTACAAAAATAATCGATAAAGTATTTATACGAAATAAGAATTTTTTAGATCCGTAAGACACTATTTATAGAATATAAATAAGCGCCGCTTTTTGATATTGCATACTTTGAACGTAATATAAAAGCATATATATAAATATATATAAATATATATATATATATATATATATATATATATATAAATTAACATATCCATTATTATCACTGTGGCAAACTCTTTTTAATAATGAGTAATCAGGAATAAGTGAAAACCAATATGTATAATTCATGAGACGTTTTTGAGATATTATATATATTTTTTATACAAATGGTGCTATATCTCTAAATCAAATTAAGCGAATTATGCAAAATTTAATGAGCCTATATTAACAACAGATTTTCAGAGTAATTTAGCTGTAAGAATTATCTATGTTATTATTTCCCCATAATATCGGGATTTGTTAATCAGTAATCAAAGTCATATGCTGGATACATCAGAATTTTAAACATTTGAAATAAAAAGTACCATTTTAAATATATTTGCAAAAATATGATCAAGAGTTTTGCATTAACACACGAAGAATTTTAATACGAGTATATTTATAATTGGAAATTTCAAATCATTCAAATAGACCATAGCTCATAATAAGTGTTCAAAACACTCAAGTACTCAACCACAACTCAAGCGCATAATTACAATTATTTTTAATTATTTCTCTATGTTTATCTTACGTGTTCAATTTATTTAAACTTTACAACAAAAAACTATTTGTTCTGAAAAGAATATATTTGCAAATATCACGGTCCGATATATATTGATCAAGTGTTCTCTAGGGAAATTTATTCTCTGGTAATTAGTGAGTTGGTTTTCGTATAAACTTTTATGGTTAAACTTTATATTTAATTTTTGACTTCTGCGGCTTTATACAATTTTTCGCAATTTTCATATAAATAAAAATTTATAGAATTTGAGTTATTTTATAATGACTTTTACAAATTTTTATCATTAAATATTTTTAAAATGGTTCATATATATATACAAAAGTCAATAATATCTAAAACATTTACAATGATAACCAAATGCAAACCAATGAATTGGCAACATTCAGCCATAAAACATCGCCTACTATATAAATCTCTAAATGTAATATGTAAAAAATGGAATTACATCGCCTACTATATAAATCTCCAAATGGAGAGATGGCCGATTAGTGGTATTATTTTCGAAGCTAATATTGTTTAAAAGTAGAAGCCGGTAAAAAATGCTGCAACTTATTTATTTTATAAATGCCAATGTCTGGTTAGCACAGTGGTTAATTAATGGCCGCTAAACTAATTAAACTTATTTTACAGTGGCACGTACATATCTAAGTATTCTGCATGCAGCAGTAAATTAGCGGGTTAAAAACACAACGCAATGTTATAACTTCTTAGACCCAAGCCGTCCGATCTGGAGAGCAACAGCCCAGTGGTTAGCTCGAGGGGATTGCACTCGAACGACCCGAGTTTGATTCCCGTCTCTGCCCAAACTGTCGCCATGTTCAAGCGGAGTACTATCACATTAAACATGTAGGTCTGTAAGTCTTTACAAGGGGTTGTCGGTAGGGGAAGGAGGGTACGGTCACTGTGGATACCTCTCTCACTGGGTTTCGGACATTGACAGCCTTACATGCTAGTGGAGATTACAACATAACATGGTATAATTTACGAATTCTTGTTGAAAGAAATACATTTTCTAAGCTGGAAAGCTCTCTCACAGCTCAGACATGTTTAATCCGTAGACATTTCTTTGCGTCCAGATGGTGGGGTTAACGCCTCCCTAGGGATTTATACTTGCGGATTTTGTATTCCTTGATATATTTTCTCAGTGGCATTACTTCACCGATCTCGGAACTGAAATATACAGTTCTGTCCATAATTTTAGGTATAATTTTCTAATGATTTTTAAAGAAAGTAGGCAGTGGAAAACTAGGTGACTTCAATTGTTTCGAAAGTGTTTTTACCCTTTTACTTTAAATCAAAAACGAATAGTTATCGGTGATGAGTTAAACATTTTATTGGTTTTATGAAACGCCCTATTATAATGACGGAAGACGTTCCATCTGTATTCTCGAACTTTTAACGATTGGTGAAGCTAAAATCGCCCTCAGTACTGAATTCGAAGTTATAATACTTTAAAATAATTGATTTAAGCAATTTTCTATTTACTGATCATGGTATTATCTGTACTGAGCTGACGAGTGACATTAACCACGAAAGATCTACGGACGCTGATGAATGATCAGATGAACATTTTATTACTTTTATGTGACATCTTGATGCTTAATCCGTATTTCGGAGCCGTTAACGATGAAGGGGGCTTAAAACGATCCCAATAGTTACTGGATTCGAAGTTATAATACCTCTACTAGTAAAATTATAAAATAGTAGCTTTAAGGAGATTTGAGCACACTGATCATATCATTGTCTCCATCGTGCTAGCGACTAACAATGACCGCTAAATGCATTGCCAGCCAATGGTTATGCATGATCAGTTGATCATGTTTTGCTTATATTGTCACTCGACAATATAAAGAAGAAAATCTGAACATTGATTTTATTTGTGAAAGCTGGGGGTATACATTAGCTTACGTATTGGATTTGAAACTTTAAAATTATTATCATTAATAAGAGTTTACACAATTTATGTGTTCTACCACCATGCTCTCGTAATATCAAAATGGAATAATTTATTTGCTAAGTAATTATCAAGTATACGTTAAAATAAATGAATTCCAATGTTATAGATGTGCCGTTAAAAAACTGAAAATACATAAATTATATTGTTTTCACAAACCAATTTTTTTATATTATGAGAATAGTAACATGCTTTAGTTGAAAACTTTTTAAATAAGTAGAATAATATTTATTACAAGGAATTATATTTTAATGAAAATATACAACACGATAATTGACGATGAGTAGCGCTTAAAAACACAATACTTTACGCTAATAATGCCGATCCATGAAATAGAGATATTAGCTTTTGACACGCTTCTTGTCAACAAGCTTTGTGACTTTGAACGTGACTGGTCTCAAACAGACTTTTGCTATCAGAGATTAGTGTTTTCATGATTGCGAAGTTGGCTCCTTGGTATGACTGCCAGATTATTTAGTATAGTAGTTTCCAAATGGAGTTAGGTATGTATCCGTTTATTTTCAAGGGATGATGATGCAAGGTAGCACCTGGCAAGGTCAGAGTGTCGCGAGGATCGACATACTTACGTCTTAATTGCAAAGTTTGGTTGTGCTTTAATTTACTCTTTAAAAATGTGTAAAATGACAGTAACCGGAATGATAACGCCAATAGGAATGTTTGAAATGTTAAAGTTACAATCCTATCGCAAATAACAGCATACATGGATAAGTTTTGCACTTTATATGCGCTCATAGCATGGAATAGTATATATCCGCAATAACAATAAGAAAGCACACTATATGCCATACTCTTCCGAACATTTATGGAAATCGAGAAATTTAGTCCTACCATGTAGCAGGCTTCAAACCTCTTGAAATCTAAGGTCTTTCTTTACGAGGCTGAAGCGAATATGCTCATATTCGTTGAATAAGCTTGTAGGGCTTATAGGGGTGTTCCACATTCATGGACTAGGAGACATCAGTGTGGATATGGCCACATCCCGCGCTGAAACTGGCCTCTGGATGATGTTATCTGCAATGAGAACGTTATCCGAACAGAAATAATTAAATCATCCCCCTAGTACCATAACAAAATATGTACGTGATATGTCAAGGATGTATGATTTAGAAGTAATCGATACAATTACAAAACTCAGCTCTGATAAATTTTAAGAGAAATAAAATCTAATGTTTTAAAATATGCGTTTCTAACTAACTGCATTTTCATTTGAAACTTAAATTTACAATCAATATTTTTTTAATTAACCTTGATGCATATTTTCAATCACTTTGATGCATATTAATTTCAACGCTTTGTATAGAAAGCTGTAATTTCCAAAGCTTTCAAAGCGTTTCAGACCAATAACGGGGAAAAATTTACGTTATTTACTCTTTGATGTAACTAGAATATTACTTTTCTAAGTGTTTTTAACAAATCTGCAATTAGATATGAAAATATATTTCATATAGGGCATATATATATAAGAGCATGCTATAGTTGTTAATTATGCTAAAATACTAAATGGAAGTAGCTATTGCGTAGTTTGGGTTTTCCCTGATAACGAATCAAAAATAAATGGTAAATAATCACAATATTCAGCGCTCAATTTAGTAAATATACCTTTATCAATCAAATAATCTTGTTAGTTTAATACTGCTCTATTAATACTGTACTATTAGCAAAATTAAACACACATCCATAACAGAAGGTCTTTATTTCACTTCCTTAAGACGTACAAAAGTTTAAAACAGGCCATAGCGCTTTCGAGCATAAGTATGCTCTTCATCAGTGGCTACAAGCAAATAAAGTTTGAATCGTTCATATATAGACCAGATATAGCGACAAAATTTGCATAAATACAATCCACAAAAGAATCTACGTCTGGACAAGGATAAACCGTAAACAATTTTTCAAAAATTTTAACAACAAAAGAACAGCATATTAAATTACAATTTAATTACAGAAATCGAAAAAAGGGGGATGGGTGGCAATCAAGCATAATCCCAAAGAGGAAGATGTCAAAGATAACTTTGCAGAGACTTGAATTGCATGGAGTCGAGAATGAGTCGCCAAGCGTAACTCAAACTCATAACAGGGTCAAAATTACAAACGGACTCACGGTAAATATAAACAAGAAAGATCAATCATGCATAAGCATTGATTATGAAACACTTTCCAACTGAAATGTAATTTCATTTAAAAATTTCTAAAATGTGATTCATTCAGTGGTAATATCTTTTACATTATCACAGTACTACAGTAATTTATTATACTTAAATATTTAAAACTGTATCGAAATATGAATCATCTGATTCTTTATGCAAAATCAATGAATATTTCATTCATATAACTTGTATTCCAGACTCCAGAGCTAAATAATTTTGTGTGAAAAAAATTCAGCAATTCTTATGTAATTCATCTTACAATCGCTTGAGATATTTGCATTCTGCATATGTTAAAATTAGGCTTCCTTGAAGAAATAATAAAAGTTTAGGGATCATTTAAATCACAACTATTGTAATTCCATAGGCACGGAATTTAGATACACAGATAATATATATGTGTATGTGTATGTACTCAAAGTATTGGAATCGTGCCGAAGATCGGAATTCGAATTTTCAAAGGATCTACACGTTTTGGGACTTCTAGAACACGAAAAAACTAGTTTTAGGAAGACGTCTGTGTGTGTAAGGGTGTATCTGTGTATGTTTCTGTGTGTCTGTGTGGATATTACATCCACTCTAATTGAAAAACTAATGGACCGAATTTCATACAATTTGGTAGGTATGTTTTTTGTGGGAAATCCTGATGTTCATTAGATTATAGTACGATTCGTAATAAAAGAATCTGCCTTCTTTGCGAAATGGCCGCAGAAATTGCCTTTATCCACTCTAGCTAAAAACTAATGAACCAAATTTAACAAAATTTGGTGTATAATATTTCAATAACCTACAAGTGATTTATATACCAAATTTAACAAAATTTTGTATATAAATCATTTGTAGGTTATTCTACTACGATTCGGGAAAAAGGAACGGGCTATTTTTGCGAAATGGCCCGCAAAAATCGTTATATATAAAAATAAAAGACTACGTGTGCTCAATTATATCAATTAAATTCCTATTTTATATGTGATTTTTGACAACAAAAAGAATAAGACTAACCCCATTACTCTAGGACTAGCCGTTCTTGAGATATTCTAGTTTTTTCGCGTTTTCGCTACGCCACCTTTGACAATAAGTCCAGCTATCAAATGAGAACCAAATTTAAGTTTAACGTGTAAATTCAATGTCATTTAAAATACTTATGTTGTGCAGATAAACTCAAATTATCATTGAATAAATAAAGAGAACGAATATGAGTCTGCAGAGAAAGACATGTGCTGTCCACATCAGAATTTTTAACAATATTACAACAATGATTTATAGAAGTGAACGGGGAATATTTTCAGGCCATTTCGAAAAAAATGTATGATCTATATTTAAAGATCCATCAAATTTTTGTCGAATAAAATGTTCAACAAATTTAAGCTGTGTACCAAATTTTAACTCTCTAGGACGTAGGAAAGTGCATTTAAAATGCCATCAATTAAATTTATCATGAAGAGTTATATAAAATTTAAAAAAAATGAAAAATTGCTATCTACCAAATTTATTTTAAAATATGAAGCCACTCCCATATGCAAAACGTTTAAACAAATGGAGAGATATTTATTATAAAATATCTCTTTCTTTCCTTTCTGGAAGATATCCCAAAGTCAGAATTAAAATGAATTTGTTTTTTTCCCTATATTAAATAATTTTTTTAATTAAAAAACTACTTAACATATTTTACTGAATTTTTTTTTATATATTCTATGGGATAATGTGAATATTTCCTAAAAATTTCGAGGCAGTTCGTGAATTTTAAATTTACTTAAAAAATGTTTGAAAAATTAGGTCCCATAGGGTTCAATGTATTTCATTTTTTCAACCCGGGTTCAATAAAAAACTAATTGGGTGATATTATTTATTTATATTCCCATAGGTCCTACAGACCGTCTGAACAACATACTAAAATTTTATTTTGATAAACTCATTTTTACGGCAGTTATCGTGCTAACGGACAGACAGACAGACAGACAGACAGACAGACAGACAGACAGACAGACAGAATGAACAAAGTCATAAACACTTTTCAACTTTGTTGTAAAGTGTTAAAAAGTCATAAACACTTTTCAACTTTGTTGTAAAGTGTTAATAATAAAAAGGGATTCAAAAAGGAGAATATCACGAGGGTTATTACAACGAATCAAAAGTAAAGTCTTTTCAAAAAGAAGCTGAAAATTATCTTTAACATCAAATTGAGCAAGAGCCGTAGAAATTTTACTATCCCTGACATCCCGAGCATGTTCTGCTAAACGGATCCCAACGGTGCGTTTAGTACTTCCAATATAAAATTTAAAATTACCATCGGTGGACAACAGGGGAACAACATACACCCTAGCAAAGCTTTTAAAGTCATCCCTATCACCCAGTTTGTCAGACCGAATACGGTTAAATAAAGAAGAAATATTAGAATGTGCAGGTCTGAAACCAAACTCAGAACAAAATTGGATAAAGGGGCGGAAAATCGTAGGATAGTATGATGAAATAAAGACCTTCTGTTATGGATGTGTGTTTAATTTTGCTATTTTAACATCAGACGTGATGCCAAATTATTTCCTGTACTATTAGTTTAATACGTATACTCTGGAATCGTGAGTGTGCATAACTAACACATTTATTCACAAGCACAGCATAAACAAGGACAGTATACAACAAGAAAGATCAATCATGCTTAAAGCATCATTGATTATGAAACACTTTCCAACTTCAATGCAATTTTATTTAAACATGTCTAAAATGCAATACATTCCTCGGTAATATTTTAAAACTTTTCACAATACTACACTGATGTATTATATTTGAAAACTTAAACCTTCATCGAAAAAAATGAACTGCATTCAAATGACGGCATTGAAATATAAATTGCCTGGTTTAAACATCTCTAAAATGTGATATATTACTCGATAATAATTTTAGAATTATCATAATATAACGATAATTTATTATATTTAAAAACTTCATCGAAAACAACTGAAATTCATTCAAATGACGTCATAGAAAAAATAACACGCCTGGCTCTCTCTAAAAAAGCAGCATTTCATTCATAAATAATTGCCCATTCATGTCATTCATCACAATACTATGATAATTTATTTTATTTAAAAATTAAGACCATGGAGCTACAAGTAATTTAACTCTATGCTTAAAACTTCATCGCAAAAAATCGTCCTTCTCGCGGTAAAGGCAATGAATATTTCTTTCATATCAGCTATGCAGACTCCATGAGCTAAATTCTTTTGCGTTAAAAAAATACAGCAATTCTTATACAACTCATCCTACATATGTTGCTGTTTACATTTTACATAAGTGAAAAATAGGCTTCGTTGTAGAAATAATCAAATTTGGAAGAGTATTTAAACTCATATATATTGTAATTGCGATGATTTAGTATGTAGATGCACAGAATTTAAACCAAAGTAAAGTGGTTTTAGGGCGGATAGGATAATCAATATGAAATAAAAAGAACTTTAAAAATCACGATTTTGAGACAAGATGGATGCCATATATCATTTTGAAGTAGATCACGTGATACTTTCATATCATGGTCACGTGATCGTTTCATATAAGAGGTGTTATTATTATTTTAATTTGTATTTAAAAAACTACTGAATATATTTCTCTGAATTTTTTTTTATATATTTTATGGAACAATTTGAATATTACCTAAAAATTTCGAAGCAATTTGTGAATTTTAAATCCGCTTAAAAAATGTTTGAAAAATTAGGTCCCATAGGGCTCAATGTATTTCATTTCTTCAACCCGGGTTCAATCCAAAATTAATTGGGTGATATTATTCATTTATATTCCCATAGGTCCCACCGACCGTCTGAACAACATACTAAAATTTCATTTTGATTAAGTCATTTTTACGGCAGTTATCGTGCTAACAGACAGACAGACACACGACAGACAGACAGAATGAACAAAGTCATAAACACTTTTCAACTTTGTTGTAAAGTGTTAATAAAACAGTTGTATAATACTTCACTAATTTAACAAAATAACGGATACTGTTATCAAAACACTGACGAAAGTAATTTCAGAAAACAGCGGCTACAATTCAGTCTCAAGACATTGACGAAAATCACAGTGTAATGTAGCCCGTATCTCGCCAACTGCTCTCCAACGGAGTGATAATTATTTTTATAAACTCTCTATTGAAATTTCTGAAAATCCCTGATATCTCGTAGAATACTGGGTATTTCGAGGTATTTGAAGGTTACAAAGAATATTTTAAGCTTACAAAGCATAGATATATTATTTTTATTGCTATCTGTTTGCTATTCTTAAAAACATAATTATTTTAAATTTACGGACTTAAAATTACGCACAGGTGTGGCATAATTTGTTTTCTTAAGCATCAGTGCCTAAGCATTGGCACCCAGATTCCCCCGAGCAAATCTGTCGGCAATTACCTACAGTGATTTAAAATTTGATGGGCATGGTTTTATTTCTTAGATTGCATCGAATATCCCATGTAATCAAAGTACAATATATGTATTATAAAATAGACATTCCTTGAAATCATATAAGAAATGGAAAGAAACTTGTTTTAAGACAGAGAACGAAATGCATACATCGGAAGAAAGACGATAAAACATTGAAACAGGATAGCAGAAGCTTTTAAAAGTTCAATAAAACCTTTTACACGGATTTCATTTCAAGAAAAGCGTCTGACTTTCGGCGGTTGATGTATTTTTTCAGGTAGAACAAGTTCATCAAACGTGGAATACTGTAAAAATATATTTTATAAAAATTAAAAACGTGTTATTGTGTCTTTACTGTTTTTTCTATAACATTCAGTGTATATAAAGACAATTATAACAGTATAGTGTAACGAATGAAGTGAAAATTGAAATCCAAGTTTATGGAAAATTTACACGTTTTGAACACAATAGAACAAGAATACTTATTTCTACCGTGAAGAATATATTTGATGTCTATACGCTATACTCCCTCAACATTGTAAGTAGATAATTGAATTTGAAAACTATCAATTCGAACTTCTTGAAATTTGACTGTTAGTAGAAATATGACCCAGGTCTTAATTAGATACAACCTGGTACCCGAAATATATAAACTCATAAAACCCCCAAAATAATTCATAGATTAAATTCTGTGAGATCAAAATAATAAATTTTCTAAAGCAATGAAAATTTCAAGTTATTCTGTGTGGAAGGGGATATTGGTCAAATGTACAAAAGAACTAATCCGTTTGGAGCTGGCATTGGCACTAATTTTGCCAAGAATTTATATTAATTTATATTACGTAAATCCAACAGAAACTATGGTTCGCGCAAATAAAAATCCCAGACAGTGCTGCTGAGTAGTGCCCAATTAGTGCTGCTGAGTAATTTTGCACGTCAAATTGGGACGAAGAGTCAGGCAATAAAATAGAGGAAGATGGGCCAAACCCCACGATATACGGGCCAATCAGGCCAAGGCAGATATTTTTCTCAAAGTGTAAGCATTGTAGCTGAATTGTCAAAATAATATAGAAAAATATACAGAAAAATATGGGATGAACAGACACAGACACAATGATGATAGTGTAATGATGACATATTTTCTATTAAAGACTACAAGACCTGTAAAATAGCTTTATTTAAAAGCACCATCTTGACGTACAAGAAAATGTTTATACTATGAAGTGCCACAGGGCTTTAAGACACTATAATGCCCATCATTAGTGGCAGTGTTAGATATTGACAGACGCTTCATACAACTCGAAATCGTGAATACAAAATTTGCATACTTAGTATTAATTTATGATAATTTTAGTATTAGTTTATCCAATTTACCATATGCACATTTTGTATACACGATTTCGGGTTGTATAACTCCCATATCTCCTAATTCCTGCACATTGCCACTGATGATGGACATTATGTTGTCTTAAAGGTTGATAGCTCTTTAAAATGCACAAATTTTCCTCTACGTCAGCATGGTGCTTTCAAATACAGTTTACAGATCTTGTAGTCTTCGATAGAAAATATATGAAATATTTTAGTAGTTCAAAAAATAACGGAATGACAAATCATTAGATTTTAAACGTCATTTTATTAAATCATCCTTCAGACATACATACAATTTAAAAGCCAGAGCGCTTTCGGGCATCATCATACCCTTCCTCAGTGGCGTTACAATGGGAAATCATGCTAGCAAGCTTAAATACTATCCAATACCCGCAAGCTGAATTTGAATATCACAAAATCGAGATCACTACTGGACTCATTTTATGCATCCACCAAACAGATTTAAAAATTACAAAATCAGAAAAACAAGAAGACAAATTGTCGTAAGCCAGTTTAAACACCAATATGCAAAATGTTGGTGTTTTAAAAAATGTTTTAAAGTATTCTAAATCTTAGAGGAGATTTTTGTAAAGGTTTGATTCGCATGGAAGCGAGAACGAGTCGCCAAGCATAACTTAGAACATAGACAGGGTCAAAATTACAGATAGAAGTGCGATATAGATAAGTAAAGAGGGATTCATAGAGTAAAATAGACCGGGGGTTATTACAGCTGATCAAAAGAAAAGATTTTTCGAAAAGTGGTTGATCAAAAAATAACTGAATGTTAAATCTAATAATTTATCATTCAGTTATGTTTTGATAGATTTGAAGATATGACGTGTCGGCGCCATTAGTATTTTCGCTGTGTTCACCATACTTATAAAAGTAGTGATGGTAGTTGAAAAGTGTGGAAAGAATGTGGCTGAATGAAAGATAAATAAGAAAGATCAATCATGCATAAAGCATTGATTATGAAACACTTTCCGACTTCAATGCAATTTCATTTAAACATCTCTAAAATACGATACATTCATCGGTAATATTTTATTTAAAACTTATCACAATACTACATTAATTAAATGTATTTGAAAAATTAAACCTCCATCGAAAAAAAATGAACTTCATTCAAATGATTACATTGAAATATAAATTGCCTGGTTTGAACATCTCTAAAATGCGATACATTCCTTAGTAATATTTTTAAAATCATCATAATACTACAGTAATTTATTATATTTGAAAAATTCATCGAAAACCACTGACATTCAGTCAAATGACGTCTTAGAAAAAATAACACGCCTGGGTCTCTCTATAAAAGCAGCATTTCATTCATAACATTTTCCCATTTATTTCATTCATCATAGTGCTAAAATAATTTATTTTATTTAAAAATGTTAGACCATGGAGCTATAAATAATTAAACACTATGTTTAAAACTTCATCGAAAAAAATCGTCATTCTCTCTGCAAAATCCATGAAATCATTCATAGCAGCTTTGCAGACTCCATGAGCTAAATAATTTTGCGTTAAAAAAATACAGCAATTCTTATACAACTCATCCTACGTATTTTGCTGTTCACATTTTACATAACTGAAAAATAGGCTTCGTTGTAGAAATAATCAAATTTGGATGATCATTTATACTCAAATATATTGTCATTGCGTTGTTTCAGTATGTAGATGCACAGAATTTAAGCAAAAATAAAGCGGTTTTTGGATGAATACAACACTCAATATGAATTAAAAAGAACTTTAAAAATCACGATTTTGACATAAGATGGATGCCATATTTTATTTTGAAGTGGGTCACGTGATCTTTTCATATCATGGTCATGTTATTGCTTCATATAAGAGGTGTAATTATTATTTTAATTTTTATTTAAAAAACTACTAAATATATTTTGCTGAATTTTTTTTTTATATATTTTATGGAATAACTTGAATATTACCTAAAATTTTCGAAGCAATTCAACTTTGTTGTAAAGTGTTAAAAACGTTAAGACCGCCTTTGCGATCCATGATGTCCCACCATGCGATGGAAATAATGACGGTACATGCCGAATTCTTCATAGAATAAACAGATGACAGACTATATAGATTTAGATTGAGTTTCTGATTACACTATTAGGCAAACACAATCAGATCTTAAAATCCACTAATTTCCCCTCTCTAGTATGGTATTTGAATGTAGCGTAAATTTTGTGCATAAAAATTAATCAATTAACGCAAATATTATAAGCATTAGGATGCATATAAAATAAGTAAATTATTTAGTTTTTAACATTTTGCAACATAGTTGAAATGTGTTTGACTTTGTTCATTCTGTCTGCCTGTCTGCCCGTCCTTTTGCACGATATTTGCCGTAAAAATGATTTTATCAAAACTAAATTTTAGTATGTTGTTCAGACGGTCTGTGGGACACATAGGAATGTAATTAAATAATATCACCCAATTAGTTTTGGATTGAACCCGGGTTGAAGAAATGAAATACATTGAACTGTATGGGACCTAATTTTTCAAACATTATTTAAGCGAATTTAGAATTCACATTTGTTTCGAAAGTGTTGGGAAATATTCAAATTATACGATAAAATATATAAAAAAAATTCTGCAAAATATATTCTGTAGTTTTTAAATAACAATTAAAATTATAATTACACTCATATCATGTGAAGAGATCACGTGACTCACTTCAAAATAAAATATGGCATCCGTCTTGTGTCAAATCGTGATTTTTAAAGTTCTTTTCATTTATATTTAGTGCCGTGTCCGTCCTAAAACCGCTTTATTTTTGCTTAATTTGTGTGCATCTACATTCTGAAACGACGCAATTACAATGTAATTGTGTTTAAATGATCATTAAAATTTGACTATTTCTATATGAACGCCTAATTTTAACGTATGCAGAATGTAAACACATCAAGCTGTAAGATGAGTTCTATAAGAATTGCTGATTTTTTAACGCAAAATTATTTACCTCTGGAATCGAATATTCATTGATTTTACATAGAGAAGCAAACGATTTTATTTCAATGACTTTCTCGATGAAGTTTTAAGCATAGGGTTAAATTATTTTACCTTCATTACTTTAAGTTTTTATGTAAATAAATTATTGTATTATTGTGATGAATGAAAGGCATGGGATAAAAGTGTATGAATGAAATATTTACTGCTTTTACATATTTAGCTAGCCAATTTATATTTCGATGACGTCATTTGAATAAAGTTCACATTTTTATGAAGTTTTATGTTTTCAAATATAAAAAAATATTGCAGTATTGTGATAATTTTTAAAATATTACCGCTGAATTTCATCGCATTTTAGAGATGTTTAAATAAAATTGCTTTGAAGATGGAAAGTGTTTCATAATCAATGCTTTGTGCGTGACTGATCTTTCTTGTTGTTGTTGAGGCCCAGACGGTCCGACCTACCAGAAAGGTGTAAGGTAATCCTTTGGATGGCCGGGAAGTGTCACCCAATTTAGAACGGAAGCCAGTGGGGAGGGCATCCACAGGGACCATACCCTCCTTCCCCTACCACCAACCTCTCGGAAGGACTTACGGACCAACATGTTTAACGTGATCGTACTCCGCATGAACACGGCGGCAGTTGTGCCAGCGTGCAAATCCAGCGCGCAAACCACCGGGCTACCGCGCCCGAAATGTGTCAACAGCACGCGGTGTTCCCTGGTGGTCACCCACCCAAGTACTAACCGCGCCCGATGCTGCCTGACTTCGGTGATCTAACGAGAACCGATGTTTTCAGCACGGTAGGGACGTTGGCATCTGATCTTTCTTATGTTGTTTTTCAAAAAGTATATTATTTGAATATAATATAACGCTTTTTGGCTTACAGTCAAACATATTTCTCTGTAGAATAAAAAAATGGTCCCTCACGAGCACGCCCATTTAAAACAATGCAATGCAGTGATAAGACAAACAATATGTATTAAATGTGTACCATATTAACTTTCCGATATTGATAAATTCACCATGACAGTCGCTACACATAACTTTTATATCTACCGTGTAAAACAGAGAAAGACAAAACAGCTGAAAATTTACACTGGCTTTCAACAGTTAAGCACATACGGTTAAATCAACAAAAATGGAAAAGTAAAGCTTTGATTAACTCTAAATTGTACATGAGGGCAGCAAATGTGTTTATGCATTAAAAAAACAATAATTATGTACAAAGATGGAAAAAAATATTTACTTTTCGTAAGTTATATGATGACGTCACATTTGGGTCATTAACGAAATGATGTTTAAAAGCAAAGAAGCCAAACAAAACTTACATAATTATGGTATGTGACCACCCCGGACTTTCACACAACCTTTACAACGGTCTTCCATGCTTTCAATGAGGTGATCAACCATTGCAGATGCGACCAATGGCCATTTCTCCAATAGGGCCTTTTCCAACTCGCTGAGACTGGCTGGAGGAGCCAAACGTGCATATACAGCACGCCCGAGGGCATTCCAAAGGTATTCAGTGAGATTAAGGTCGGGGAAATACGCCGACCACTCCATACGAGAAATGCTCTCACTTTCCAAGTATTCGTCAACGATGTTAGCTCGATGGGAACGGGCATTATCGTCCATAAGGAGGAAATCAGGACCAACTGTTGCAGCGTAAAGTCTCGCAATGGGATGTATTATTGTATCCCGATACCGCGCAGCCATCACAGAATCGCCTTTAAAAATGTGCAGGTCTGTGCGATATCCCATTGAAATTCCAGCTCACACCATGACGCAGCCACCTCTGAACGCGTGCTGTTCGATAATGTTCTGGGCCTGATTACGTGTTTTCCGTTCTCTCCAGACCTATACACGCTTATCATATGATTCCAGGGTAAATCTGGACTCGTCCGTGAAAAAGACGTTGTACCAATCTGAAGCAGTCCAATTGGCATGTTGACGACACCACTTTCATCTTACCCCCCTGAATTTGAAGGTTAGAGGAACACGAAAACGTGGTACTCAGGCTTACAGTGTCTTCACGTGGAGTCTTCGGCGCACAGTACTGGTAGATATTATTTTACCAAGTGCCGCTGCAAAAATAGATGTAACAGTTGTGTAGGTCGCTTGGCTACAATAGCAATGATTCGTTGATTCCGCTTGGCTACAATAGCAATGTACCGATCATCAAAAGGGGTGGTAACCCTTGTACGACCGATCACAGCTCTCCGGGCAACTGGTTGACTTGTTTGGAATTGCTTCCATAATCGCGAAATTACCGAATGATCAACACCAAATAAAATAGCAACATCTTTGACTGACTCTCCTGCTTCAATGCATCCGAAAGCACGCCAGCGCTCACCATCTGTCATTCATCTTCTTTCAGCCATAGAAACACGAATGTCACCATAAATAATCCTACAAATGTTCTAAACACTTCGTATCAGCATTTAAATGCACCTCCTCAAACCCTTCAGAATGCTGGCGTCTTGAACGACAGCCTAATTGGCATATATACGGGCAGTCAATCGTGATTGGCTGTAACATACGATATTTGCACACTGTCATCTACATCCGCAGCGATTTCCAATCACTCAAATTCAAATATGCTTTCGAAAAATGAAAATTTGCATTGCGTGCTTAAGTTTTGGGAGTGAGTGTATTTTAAGTAAAACAAAGATTTTCTATACGGTGTAGATATTGTAGTTTGAACCATAAAATTATTACTCAATATGTCTGCAGCCAAGATTGGGACTAGTATGTCGATACTCTGACAATTCAGTATATGTGTTGAAAATACTTTCCTTCTACGATAAAATATCTTTACTTTAAAAGAAATTCTCTGCATGCTGTATCAACACAAGGAAATGTAACCTTTGTAATAAAGAGCACTTTTAAAAATGTTTGCTGCGTAAACACAAATAAGTTTGTAACTTTTAACGACCAAATGCCCAAAGGTATTTTGATATCTTGCCATATGGAAACATTGTTAGTTTTGTGGTTGTAAACTTTTCAGGCTAATGACACTACTGATTTTATAATTATTATGTAGATACAAATTGTATTCATGTAGTGCTTTTAAATGTAACTGCTTCATTTCTGGATTTTATTTTTAACATAACTGAAGTGTTACTTCGTGTCACAAGTATTATCATGGAAAACTGTTCTTAGCTTTCGTTCAAAACTACTAGACGCTTCATGTCATTTCTGATTTTCTTACATCTAAATGTCGTAAATGAAAGCTTAAATATATGTCTGGTAGAAATTCTAACAGTATACACCATTTTTGGAGGAATACGTCCCAAACTTAAATATGCATTGAATGATAAGTAAATTAGGAATTTTATGTTAGTGAAAATTAAATTTTAGGTTATTATTATCAAATGGAATCTTGAAATAAATTAATAACATATTTAAAAGGAATGTGTTCGGCATAGTATCTTGCAATTAAAATAGCTATAATTTCACATTCAATATACATTCAATATGCTTTTTGAAAAAATTATTGTTCGTAATTATTGTTTATAAATAGCTATAATAATTTCACATTCAATATACATTCAATATGCTTTTTGAAAAAATTATTGTTCGGCCGTTTTGTGAGTTAAATTCAGATAGTGTGTTTGTCTTGTATCACTTTTACACGTACTCTCTGCTATGATATTGTGTTTTCACATTTTTAAATTCATTTATGCTTTAAATTCTTTAAAACGTAATACTTTTTGGACTCTTAAATGACCGATAAATATAAATCTCTTATTTTTACTGAAATTAAACAATTTCCATTATAGATAAATTAATTTTTTTGGCTAAATTCTTATACTTTTCTGTTCTCCCTTTCGGGCCTTTTCCCTCTGCTTCTTCGGGGGGTGTTCTGTTTTCGACTCAAACTCGTCCTCTTTCTTTAGAGTTGTAATTTTTTAAATTTATTTTCTGGTAATTTCTTTGTTTTTCACAGGGTCTGTTCCGCCATGGCAGAAACTCTTGCTGCTTTTTCTGCAGTTTTAAAATCTTGTCATCTTTTAACTGTACGGTGGCCATTCTTTATTATCTTTTTTTTGCTTTTTCGGGTCCCTTTTAGGTTATGTGTTATAAATTTCAGTGTACTTTTCTGTTTCCTTTAAAATTTTTGTTAACCGTGGCGTTGTTTTGGGCACGTTATTTTTTGAATTGTTTATATTTATAGATGTTTGTGTATAACTTTGAGTCTGTATCCTGTATTTTGGTTATGGTTGGAGCACCTTCGGGTTTTTTTTTAAAGCTTTTTTAAAATTATTAGTAATGCACTCAAGGGTTTCCCTTGAAAACACCTTGGCTTCTTTCGCCCTAGGACTCGCTGGCTGTACCTTTTGTTTTTTAGTGTCTTTCCCTCAAGGTCTTTTGGGAGCGGGATCACTGGGTTAAACTTTTCATGGGGAGTCCTTTGAGGGGGGGGATTTCCTCTGTTCTTTTCCTTCATCTTTGAACCTTGTCGGCCCTTTCGGGACATTTATTTGCTTTTTCTACTTTCTTATTCTGTTCAGCTTTGCGGTTCCTGTTTTTTTTTTTGCTTGCTGGCTGGATTTTCTGTTTTTTCTGTTTTCCTAGAGGTCTTTTGGGAGGGGGGATCTCTGGGTGGAACTTTTCATGGGGAGTCCTTTGAGGGGAGGATTTCCTATATTTGTTTACTTTATCTTTTAACCTTGTTGGCCCGTTCGGGACTAATTAATTGCATTAGTTTACATTTTTACTCCTGTCCAGCTTCGCTGTTACCGGGATTTTTTTTTCTTAATTTTGTGGTATGTGGGTGTGTGTTTGTGGTTGTTATTCTTCTCGGATTCCTGCTTTGCAGCCGTCCGCTTTTCGGCTTTAAATTCTTGCTCTTGGATTCCTGGTATTCAGCCGTCCGCTTTGGTTTATAAATTCACTGTTTTCAGTTTTTTATTCTCTGTTTATCTATTTCTGTATGTGTTTTTTAGTGTAGCATTTTTGTATTATATCTTCTCGGATTCCTGTTCTTCAGCCGTCCGCTTTCCGACTCTCAAATTTTCTCTTGTATTCCTGGTTTACAGCCGTCCGTTTTTGGCCTTAAATTTCCTTGCTTTCTGTTCTTTTTGTAGTTTATGTTTTTGCATTGTTTATAGTGTCTTTTCCCGGATTCCTGCTCTGCAGCCGTCCGCTTTTCGGCTTAATTTTTTACTTCGGATTCCTGGTTTACAGCCGTCCTTTTTTGGTTTCTAAATTTCCTGTTTTCTGTACTTTTGTTACTTTGCTATATGTTTGGTATTTTTCTGTAGTTCATTTATTGTTATAAACTTTCTGCTCTTGTGATACTTAAAGGAAGGGAAAAAATGGGATTTTTTTTTTTTTTAAATTTAATTTTGTTAATTTTGCACTTAAGGATTTCTCGTGTAACTCTGTAACTTTGTTTTTTATGCCCTTAATAATTTCAACCCTGTTTTTTGTTTAGTAAAATTTGACATCGGTAAATTTTGATAAATTTCAAATTTTAAATTTGGTATATTAACTATATCCTAACTCTTATTGTCTTCCAACCTTGACCATTTTCTTATTTTCTGTAATTTCTTTTTTGTTGTATTTTGTGCCAGGGTTTTTTTCGCTTCGGGGTTTTCCCTTCTTTACAATTTTCTTATGTTTGTCTTATTTGTTTGTCTTTCTTTTTATGTAGTGTCGCTGCCATTCTCTTCTTTTCTTGATGTAACTACTTGTGATATGATTCATTTTAATATATGTACTGTAATCTCTTGAATCAAAAAATAAAGTTCCCTGCCACACATCTTGCTACCATAAGCCTTCGGGTTGGTCGTGTGGTCTGGGTTTTCAACACTTCAACATTAAATATACAAAACCTCTTGCAATCTAAAAATCATAATCCATACTGACCTGATTTAAACATTATTGAACGAATTAACTAGCGTTAACCGTGTCCCAAGTTAACGCCCGCTATTTAAATATTACCATTAAGTTTCCAAATCACCAAATCAATTTCAATCTAAATGGCAACAAAAAGATAAACCCTAGTTTAAGCACGAAGAGGATTGCTATAAATGCGATCTTCCAAAAGAATTATCCCTTTTGTAGACGTACCTTAAATACCAGCATTATGTAGGCATGCGCCGCGGTTGGTCGAAAGATGTTAGTTCATTCGTTACTAATTCCTCCCTAGTGAAGGGGCGCCTACGCACCACATCCACAAGACCCCCCAGGGTGCCCATGGCGAAGGGGAGGAGATTTGCAGCTTCACTTTTATGGAGGCTGCCCGAAGGACGGAAGTCTGATTTGGCCTCCACAGGATAACATCCATGCCCGCTTGCGGGATTCGAACTCGCAACCAAACAATCCAGCGATCAGCTGGAAACGCATGCCCCTGACCCCTCGACCACCGAATCGGCGGTCGATATGTACTGAACTTCATTAATGTCCTAAGATGTACTGGACTTCATTGCGGACCGTCAAAAATCTTATAGGTTCACTCGATTAAAAAAGTAGCAAAAAAAATTTTTTTTTTTGCTAGAATGCGAAGATGTACACCCAACTTCTTGCCACCAAACAACAAAATTATGCTAATCTAAGAAAGCGTACCCTAAGTCATCGTCCACTGCATATTATAAATAATTAAATAAGAACCGGTTACTTAAATACTACATTTGAATACAATTTAAAGTTGCTTCGATCTTGGAATTGAATTTTCCAAATCGCATCGGTCGCTAAGGAACCAATTTGCGTCATTATCTCTCATAATCATGCTGAAACGTGAAATAATTAAAAGAACAAATTCGAATTAAAAAATACCATAAGATGTGTAATTTTCGACCCCTGAAGTACCTTTGTACTAAATTTCGTACGGTGTCACATACATTCTTCTCCTTTTATTATGTAAAATATTATGTATTAAATCAGCACCATCTGCAGGTTTCATATATATGTAACCTAGTTAAATTCGGATAATAAATATCGGAAAACTGTAAATTTCGTCATCATTTCTATTGAGCAATATATACGCATCACCAAATGAGTTGCATTGTCTTGCAATTTGGTTTACCTTCGGAAATGATGACTCGACAAAAGCCACCCATAATATAATTGAATAAAGAAATATTTTTATTAAAAGTGAAACGGACCAATAGATAAAATTACAAAACATATGCTGCTAAAAAACATAATCGAAGTAAAAATTGACCACTAACAATGGCGCATTGTAATATGTTCTGCAAACTTTCCTAATTTTTTCAGCTACTCTGTTCATAATTTTGGCCAACTAATAAGAAAATCCTTAATTACAGGCGTTCAGGAAAATTCCAGTCTCATTTCTGAAATATTCAGCTAAGTATAATCTATCGAAACGTCGTTTTTGTATTTATATAAATACAGGGTGGT
Organism: Amaurobius ferox; assembly: GCA_951213105.1. Lineage (NCBI taxonomy): Eukaryota > Metazoa > Arthropoda > Arachnida > Araneae > Amaurobiidae > Amaurobius > Amaurobius ferox. The sequence goes on from OX578147.1 coordinate 62,259,900, forward strand.
TTGAATGAAGTTTCCCTGTTTAGAGCACTGTAGAGAAAAAAACAGTTTTCATACGAACGTCAAAGCTGCGTGGCATGCATTTCAGAACATGGGTAAACGAATAACGCAAAAAATAGTTCCAAAAATGACCGATAGGGAGTGATATGGCGCTACGAATAGTCCCTAGTAAAAACACAAATCAATTATGCGGCTTGGCAGTCGTGAGGCATAATATTAGAATTTTTTTTTTCTAATGGCCAGGCACTAGACTCTACGTCGACTTACGTCGTTTGCCCTATGTACGGCTGAAATCGTGAACCATTTTGCTGTCCTAGGACGTTGCCCTAGGCGTACCAGAGCGGGGCGGAACACACTGCGCCCACAACACATAACATCCATGTCTTACGTGCGAGTCAAACCCACAACGTGGCTACCGATCGATCACAGGAAACGCTCGCCTTGACGGTTCGGCCACCACGTGGGCTGAAATGAGCCAACAGCACACGGTGTTCCCAGGTGGTCACCCACCCAAGTACTATCCGCGCCCGATGCTGCTTAACTTCGGTGATCTAACGGGAACCGGTATTTTCAGCACGGTAGAGCCTTTGTCTTCTAATATTAGGAAATTGTATGTGGTATACGCGACCATCAACTATCATATACTTTGAATATGAAATTTAGGTAAGCATTTTGCAAATGTTCCATACGACATCAACAAACGGAGAAGACGTCGCTTTATGCAAACTGCTTAAACACAATATGGTATAAAAGCACGTTCGAAGCTTTATGGAAATATTCGACTATCATTATGGAACTCATATTGCATGACCATGTTTTATTATTAAAGTTGTTTTACAAGAATGTCGAATACGCTGCTGCGCTCTTCACGAGTACAGATGTTTTGAATCGTAGTGTACAGGTCCTCTGACAGCGTCTGGCTTCTGAAGAATCATCCAACGCTTAGAGGAGACAGGTAGCTTCTCAGATCGACCAGAACGAGGCCGACAACCTGTAACAACGCAAGTGGCTAAAGAAGTTGCAACGGTTTTTATTGATCAGACCAGTCACAATGAGGCAGGAATCAGTAGAGTTCGAGTTGTAGCAAGATAATTGGATTTGTCCTGCGCAATAGTACGGAAGTGTTTGCAGAAAACTTTAGAAAGTTATCCCTGTAAGATCCAGCGTCAACAAGCATTACGTAGTTCGTATAAAGATATCCGTGAAACGTTTGCTTTCACGTTCCTTGCACGCATGCAGGTAGAGACCAACTGCACCTGGAATATGAATGATCACAGTGGATGAGCACAGGATGGAGCACAGTGATACTGAAAAATCTTTCAAAACAACAGCGATATACATATTTCACCAAAGTACATGCGTCCAATGGCGAAACAGCAATTACATTCCTTGTCATAATGAAACACAGAGCCCTACGACAGGATATCGACTTAACAATATCGTAACAAATCCTGCAAAGGACGTTACTGAGGAGGGACAGCCCATTGGTTAGAACGTAGGGATTGCATTCGGACAACCCGAGTTTGATTTCCGGCTCTACCCAAACTGTTCCCGTGTTTCGCTTAGTGCGTGCACTTTAAATATGTGGTCCCATAAGTTTTTCTGAGAGGTTGGCTGTAGAGGAAGGATGGTTCGGTGCCTTTGGATGCCTCCCTGACTTTGTTAAGGTCTAAATTGGGTGTCACTTACAGGCCGTCTAAACAGATATAATATATTTCGATTAGATCGGACGGCTTGGGTCGAAGAAGAAGAAAGGAGATTACTGGCTCACAATACACAAACGCCAGCGGGCACGATACTAATTTTGCGACCACAAGACTCACTTACTGGCTCACAGAGCTGGATACTTATGCTGTGCCCTCTGATTAGAATTTGCATAATCTTCTATTTGGACCAGGTGCCTGGCATTGATTTTTTTCCTATTGTGTTTGAGTAAGTACGGCTTCACGAAATTTGAAAGGAAATCTGCAATTGCTTCTTTCCCAGCTACATGATATTGAGTTGTGCAACTCCACCTCACAAGGTCTCAACTGTTTGTCCTCTAAAAACACACCTAAACCAAGTAGGCACTTTCAGACGAGAAAGGCAGAGTGTATAAAGATATGCGTGAAACTATGTTTTGATCATTACTTTTATTTTTCGTTACACGTTGTTCAAGTTTTCCTTTCTATTATTCGCTTGTTTGCATTTAATTGAAACAATCACCCTCATTTCGTCATTTAACTCATGCAGTTAGCGTACGTGCAATTGCGTTGATGATCGCGACTTTAAACAGACTGTTGGCATCTCATCGGAAAGTGTAACTTGAAGCCTTCTTACATTTCGTAAGTTTTAACCAAATTCCTGTCATAGGTGACTAGCTATATGGCGTGACTACAATTCTGCTGCTCTAAATGCAACAACCATTCTCCTGTCATACCTCTTTATTTGGATATATTTTTCCATTTCTATTAATTCTGATGCAGAATAATACCCTGTTCGTAGTTACAAGTTAAGTCGACTTATCTCATGAATACAACCTATATCTGGAAGTTTCTGAGACTTATGCGCTTTTCAAAGAAACTTAAATTAAGTTCCTTTTGTAAATCACTTTAAATCCTTTTTCAGGAGCTCAAAAAAGCAAAAATAGTATGGCCTAGCCAAGAAGACACACTTGAAATATAAAAAAGATTTGAAATTTTTTTATTAAGCAGGGAAGACTATTTTGGACAAAATGTGATTTAAAAGTACAGATTTAAGTGCTAGAAAATACACAGGTTATGACTTTAAATAGATACTTTCTGACATACTATGATAATCAAACAAAAAATCATTAAATTTACGTAATTTGTAAAGAACCTTGATGCCTTAACCGGGAATCGAACACTGTATCTTCGAACTGACCAGCCGACGCTCTACCGTTGAGCTACTGGAACGAAATTGCAAGCTCTTATTGTCGAAGTGTACTCTGCATTCTCCACTCTGTGATGCCAGATTGACGTGCAAATGACTGTCTACTTGACCATCGCCTGCTACTTTTTTATCTCACGTTTGCCATCTGATGTTATCTTTATCCTCCAGGTCAGCTTCCTTTTGTGGTCGTTGTCCTCTTGATTTGAAATCGTCGTTGAATTTCCCATGATTCACTGAATCCTTGTTAATCGTACTAGGGTCATTTTCAGACTTCTGATATATTTGCACTAACCTACAAGGGCTGATTAGTTTGGGCGTCATTGTAGAGAGTTTTATTGATTTTATTTATGTTTAGGCGTCTTTGTAGAGTTCCAGTTCGGGCGCCATTGTAAAAAACCTTGCGCTCCCAACCGGGAATCGAACTCTGGATCTTCGAACTGAGCAGCTGATGTTCTACCGTTGAGATACTGAGACGAAATTGCAAGCTCTGATTGTCGAAGTTAATTCTGCAAGTTCATATTGTGTATTTTCACAGATTTCTCCAAATTGTGAGAAATGGAACTTTTTTATTTTCTTTGCCAAGAATATGTACATTCTATTCCAAATATAATTTATTCCATGTTCATGTACGTTGTTTTTGCATCATTGGCAGTGCCTTGCAGATCATGATAATGATTTTTTAAACAATTTTCTACAGCACAAATAATTTTCCGTATTTTCTTAACTGTATTTATATCACAGCCAACGCAGTTACAGCCTTGATTCTCTGAACTGGCCGAATAACGTATGAATTCAGAGATCATACTGCGAGCCTGAAATATTCAGTAAAATAAAGTGAAACCATCTTTGTCCTTTCGCGTTCTCTACAAATATCTTACTAGCTGAAAAACTATAACATTTTGTATTAACATTATCCAGGATATTTTCTCAACGATATTCAAATGACATCCAGTGCAGATAGAATCTTGCAATAGCACTGTTCACGCTGAACAGTGACTTGAAGATCACGCTGCAAGTGCCAAATAATCAATTAAATGACATGACATCATCATTGTTCTCAATGTTCTCTTGAAATGCATCTCTATCTGAAATACTACCAAATATAGTGAGAATTATCGGCAAGTAATTTTGCAGCAAATTCTATTAGAAAGAAATTTATTTAAAAAATATCTTTCATCGTTCAATATATCGGTATGAATGCTAATTGAAATATGAATGAAATATTCAAGCAGAAAAATTTCAAATATGTTAATAAATGATAATTATAAAAATAATTTGAGCAATTGAAAATATTAAATTTAAAGTTCAAAGCTGTTTTTTTTCGTTGTTAATTTTCAAAATAAAAGGCAAAAATTTTTTGTATTTTAATAGATTTTTACTTTCCTTATATACATAATGTATAACGAAAGTACTGTGACGGGGTCGAAAATTCGAATTCGAGTTTTCAAAGGGATGTTTGTGTGTGTGTGTGTGTGAAAGTATGTGTGTGTGAAAGTATGTGTGTGTGTGTCAGTGAGCCTGTGGAGACGATAACTGACGAACGAATGGGCCGATTCGAACGAAATTTGGTACAAAAATCACAATTCGTACACACTGGAAGCCTATTGTTTTTATACGCAATCGAATGTTCAGACCCCCCCCCCTCTAAATTTCCGTGTGAAATTTCGAAAAAATCGTCAAAAAATCAAAACTGCTAATAAAGTTACGCAAATAGACATTTCTTATGTAATTTTTTATTAGAAAGCGATTGACATAAATTTTAAAACGCTAACATGAACCGTTCTCGAGATATTGTGCATTTTTCAAAAAATTATCAAAAAGTCATATAAAAAAAAATATATATTTCCTATTGAGAAGCATGTTCACTTTTCATATGTAATACCGTGCGATAAATGTGGTGACATCATTCTCGTGCAATTAGCTCGTTCCATTCATGAAAAAAGATACTTTGCGTAATACTTTAGTATTTGAACGTCAACAGTCATTTATCTGCTATAAGAATAACTTATTTCTCCGTCCATAACGCTTGGCGATATTTGGACGACGAATTTGGCGGAATGCCGCCAACTTAGCAACATTTTTACTTGTTGCCAAATTAAGAAAAATCTCGCCAAATGGATAAAAATGACGTTAAATCAATGAAAATGACGACTAATTGAAGAAAATTCAATATCTTGGAAAGAATATAAGTATCTACTATAAGAATAACATTTTTTTAACTGTAAAAGTAGCAAATTAATTGCATTATATAAGAAAAGTCATGTGTTGCCTACATCAGACTTTTCACATATAGATATCCTTAACCGCCATTTAATACAAATTGCTAATTTCTAGATTAAATATTTACACATGTGCTTTCATCGATAGATAAGTACATACACATTAGAATAATCCGAAAATAAAAGCTAAATTGAGGAATGAATTCGTTACTAAAACTAGACACTACTGCAAAGTTTTTATGGGAATACTGCAATGTTTTATGATACTACTCCAATGTTTTATGACATTACTGCAATGTTTTATGGCAATAATGCAATGTTTCATGACATTACTGCAATGTTCCATGACACTACTGCAATGTGAAGAAAAGTACCATCTTTAATATGAATCTCCAAACTAATGTGACCTCATCGTTTTTTGAGCCTCTTTATAATAAATGCAATTCAAAATTCGATAACGTGACTCGACCGTAGTATTGCCATAGAGTTAGAAAGATGATGAAATAACTCCTATTGATAAAACAGTTGAAAGTGCCATAATGATTTAAGAATTATATCTAGGTGTCGCTAGTGTTAGTTACGTAGTGTCGCTAGTGTTAGTTGACACAACAGAAAGCCGTAGCATTTAGTATATCTATATTTGATTATTTTTAAATTATGGGCTACCTAATTGTGAGTATAATTAATCAGTATTTTTTCATAATTTTAGGATAGAGTGTAGGATATGTGGAGATAAGAATAAATTAAAAGGTGAAATAATTTTAAAAAATCTGATGTGGGCAACACATGACTTTCCATATATAATGTAATGAATTTACTACTTTTTAAAAAAAATCTGATGTGGGCAACACATGACTTTCCTTATATAATGTAATGAATTTACTACATTTACAGTAAAAAAATAGGTTTTTCTTATAGTAGATACTTATATTCTTTCCAAGATACTGAATTTTCAACAATTAATCGTCATTTTCATTGATTTAGCGTAATTTTTATCCATTTGGCAACATTTCAAAAAGTCGCCAAGTTGGCGACATTCCGCCAAAATCGTCGCCAAAATCTCGCCAAGCGTTATGGACAAAGAAATAAGTTATTCTTACAGCAGATAAATGACTATTGGCGATCAAATACAAAAGTATTACTCAAAGTATCTTTTTTCATGAATGGAACGAGCTAGATCCACGAAAATGATGTCACCAAATTTATCGCATGATATTACATATGAAAAGTGAGCATGTTTCTCAACAGTTAATATATATATTTCTTAATTTATGGAGTTTTTTGAATTTTTTATGGAGTTATTTGAAAAATGTGCAATAAATTTATTTGAAAAAAGTGAACATATTTCTAAATAAGAAATATTTTTTTCTATTTTATATGACTTTTTGGTAATTTTTTTCGAAAATGTGCAATATGTCGAGAACAGTTCATGTTAGCGTTCTAAAATTTATGTCAATCGTTTTCTAATGAGAAATTATATAAGAAATGTCTATTTGCGTAACTATATTAGCGGTTTTGAATTTTTGACGATTTTTTTCAAAATTTCACTCGAAAATTTTGGGGGGGGGTTCTGGACATCCGATTACCCATAAAAACAATAGACTTCCAGTATTCACAGATTGTGATTTTTGTACTAAATTTCATTCGAATCGCTCCATTCGTTCGTGAGATATCATCTCCAGAGTCTCCCTGACACCCCCCCCCCCCCCACACACAGACATCACCTCAAAAATGTTTCATTCGTGATCAGAGATGTTTGAAACATGCTCTCCCTTCGAAAACTCGAATTCAAATTTTCGACCCCGTCACAATACTTTCCTTATTCATTATGTATATAAGGAAAGTAATATGTAGAAATATTATTTATTGTTTCAATTCTATTTTGCATTGCATTAATAATTTATTTTTTATAAAATTAACAGTTTAAGTGAATATTTTAGGGCTTTCGCCATAAAAATACGTACAAGATATAGGACTATTTACATTAACCCAGCGCTACCTGAATTACTATCTCAGATGATTTTGGTGTTTTCTTAATCTGAAGTTTTAACTCTTTGCTTTCACCTCCATAAGTATTCTGGTGCAATTTATAATGCCCTCATCACAACTGTAACGCTATACACATCGACACATAATTTTGTAAATATGTATAATCATTTTTGTACAGGATAGTATTTTTTAGGTTTACTTACTTGTAGAAAAAGCATGACCATTCCCGAGAATTTAAAATTGTGGCGATGTTCTTATTTAGTGTTGTCTAAATGTTCTCCCATTCAATATCTTTCAAACACCGCCCATATTCAGATAACTACTTTCCTTATATACAATAATGTTTAAGGAAAGTATTGTGACGGGATCAAAAATTCGAATTCGAGTTTTCGACGGGAGAGCACGTTTCAAGCATCCCTGATCACGAATCGAGCATTTCTGAGGTGATGCCTGTGTGTGTGTGTGTGTGCGTGTGTATGTGTCAGTGAGTCTATGGAGACGATAACTGACGAACGAATGGACCGATTCGAATGAAATTTAGTACAAAAATGACAATCCATGAATGCTGGAACACCATTGTTTTTATACGCAGTCGAAAGTTCAGAATCCTCCTAAATTTTCGAGTAAAATTTTGAAAAAATCATCAAAAAATCAAAGCCTCTTATATAGTTACGTAAATAAACATTTCGTATGTAATATTTCATTAGAAAACGATTAACAAAAATTTTAGAATGCTAGCATGAACCGTTCTCGAGATATTGCACATTTTTTTAAAAAAATTATCAAAAAATTATATAAAATTAAAAATAAATATTTCCTATTGAGAAACATGTTCACTTTTCACATGCAATATCATGCGATAAGTTTGGTGACATTATTCTCGTGGATGTAACACGTTCCATTGATGAAAAAAGATACTTTGAGTAATACTTTTGTATTTGAATGCCAATAGTCATTTATCTACTATAAGAATAAATTATTTCTCCGGCTATAACGCTATGCGAAATTTTGGTGACTATTTTGGCGAAATGTCGCCCACTTGGCGACTTTTTGAAATGTTACCAAATCAAAGAAAATGGATAAAAATGACGCTAAATCAATGAAAATAACGTTTATTTAACGAAAATTCAATATCTTGGAAACACTTCTCGCTCGTTTCGTGCTCTCGGAAACTTTGGCGATCCTGCTGGATGTGGTGTTTTGGGGGATGTTGGACAGAGATGGCTGTTACCTTTATCTCGACTGATATTAATGTGTATGCGACAGGGGGCTATGACTGGTTCAAAAATTTAGAAGAAAGTAGAGTGAAAAGTTAGAATATAATGCTTTATTGGTTTTGAATGATGACTCAATGAAAGGAAATTGTGAGAAGCTAATTGAAATTACTGGGGCTTTAGATTCGACTCGAACTAGGTTTGATGGCTTACGGGAAACCCTCGTAGACATTGAAAAACAGTTTGAGACCAAGTGCAAGCACCTGCAGAAGTTTATTGGGAATTTTGAGATTATATATAAAGATTTTGAAGTTGATGTTGAAAAGCATTCACCTCCCCTTTCTCCCCCCCCCCCTGATCCTCTTGAAACCCGGTAATTGTTGGTAAGACCCCTCAAACCTTCCACTTATAAAGATACTTTAAATTGTATAAAATCTAGAATTTATCTGAAGGATTCTTACTTGTGTATTAAGAAATATTTTGGAGTATCTGGGGGTGGTGTTGTATTTATGATGGAAGATTCAGTCCATTTGAGAGAGTTAAAGATACTATTGTACGGGATTACTGGATTTACAGATAATTTTTCACTTGAGACGTACAGGGGAAGATGGACGAAAATTATAGTTTTTGGTGTTAATGATAATTTGATAATGAAACGTTCTTGGATTGGGTAACCTCCCTAACTGATCCTTTTGATAAGAGGAAGGAACTCCTGTTTTGTTATAGCATTCGTGCTCGTAAGGGTAGGCATATGGTTTTAGAGGTTGATCCTCAGTGCTTTAGGTACCTGATGGAACAGGAACGGGTTTTTTGTCTATTGGAGAGTTTCCCCTTTCGTGAATATCATGGTGTTCTTCTCTGCACCAATTGTGACAGCGCTTGGCCATACCCGTAAACGGTGCAGAGTGCCTTCCTTGTGTCTTAAGTGCTGTGGGTGTCCACTCCGTGGAATCTTGTAGTGACAAAACTAAGTGCATTAATTGTTCAGAGGCGAATTCTCGCTTCCGCCTGGGTTTGAATGATTTTCACTCTTGTTTGTCTAGGGAATGCCCTAGATATCTTAGGAGTATAGTGTCACATAGTGTTTTCCAAAAATATGTAACATTGCGAAATAGTGGAGAGGAAGGCGACCTGCAAAGGACGGTCCCTAGCTCTGTTGCAAATATGTATAAGGTTCCCGACTGGTCACCTGCAAAGTCACCTGACGCGGTCAGTGGATTCGGACGGCATGCCAGCGGGTGACGCATCGAAGATGGAGGAACGCTACACGGGTGGTAAGGGGCGCACCCGGCGTGGGATCTTGACCAGCTGCACCGATAAATTCAGGGGATTCTGACCAAGCCCCCTGTCATGGTCTAGCCACTGGTAAAACCTAACATTACGCCTTCCAATAATATTAAAAGGGTTTAATCCTTGAAGCGAATGAAAATTTAAGAGGGAGGACAGATTGACTTAGAAGATTTTCGAGAGAGACAGTTTTGAGTTGGAAAGTGGGGAGTGCCTTTTACGTGCCTTTTACGATAGAGTGAGGTTGTATAATCGTTGCCGGAGCGAGATGATGTTTCGCCGGTCTTCGTCATGTCATCGCACTCGAGCGCTTCCTGGACTCAGAACAGAAGGTAGGCCTTCGGATTCACGCATTACTCTAAGTTGATTTACTCTCTCATCTCTTTTAATTACCGCTACCTGAAGGGATTAATGATCTTGCATTGTGGCTCCAAGCCAAATGCGCTGTTTTAAAAGCCACAAGTCAGACTCTCGAAATATGTATTTTCGTGCTAAATAATTCTCTGTAATTTGAAGAAGAGGTAACCATTTGAAGTGCGTGACTATTTTTAATATTTGAGAATTGTGAGTAAGAATATGGTAGAATTAATTATTTACGATGTAATAATGATTTACGATGTGTTAATATTTTAAGGGAGCAACTATTAAGTTCAAATATTTTCATATTTTAATGCTAAATTGTGCAAATAAAGTTATTGTTATTTTAAATCTAATCCGTGTCCTCATTTCCAAACCTTTTAATTACTTCTTAATTTTCAGTTTAAACCATTTACGATCACGCCAGCCTTTAACTTAATGTTTCATGAACATACTAAGTATTTATAGCGTTCTGACCGGACGTGTGGGATTTATCACGCAGCATATAGAGGTATCAAAAAATTTTATAGATTATTCAGAGTAATGATGGTTATTGTATGAATAAGGCGTAATTTGTAGGGGTTCATTTTTGGTTTTGTTATGTTGTTTTCCTTGGAGGCTCTGATCTTTGATACTTTCGATGGATTTTTATGGTTATTGGATTATTTGGGTTATTATATGGTTAATTATATGGAAATAAGTTTTGAATGATTGAAAATGGCTTTATATTTTCAATACTTTGTATAGGTATGACTTGAGTTATATTCCAATGTGATTGGTTGACTTTATTAACACTTTACAACAAAGTTGAAAGGTGTTTATGACTTTGTTCATTCTGTCTGTCTGTGTGTCTGTCTGTCTGTCCGTTAGCTGCCGTTAACTGCCGCAAAAATGACTTAATCAAAATGAAATTTTAGTATGTTGTTCAGACGGTCTGTAGGACCTATGGGAATATAAATGAGTAATATCACCCAATTAGTTTTGGATTGAACCCGGGTTGAAAGAATGAAATACATTGAGCGCTATGGGACCTAATTTTTCAAACATTTTTTAAACGGATTTACAATTCACAAATTGCTTCGAAAATTTAAGTAATATTCAAATTGTTCCATAAAATATATAAAAAAATCAGCGAAATATATTTAGTAGTTTTTTAAATAAAAATTAAAATAATAATTACACCTCTTATATGAAGCGATCACGTGATCATGATATGAAAAGATCACATGACCCACTTCAAAATGATATATGGCATTCATCTTGTCTCAAAATCGTGATTTTTTAAGTTCCTTTTAATTCATATTGAGCGTTGTATCCGTCCTAAATCCACTTTAGTTTTGCTTAAATTCTGTGCATCTACATACTGAAACAACGCAATTACAATATATTTGAGTTTAAATGTTCATCCAATTTTGATTATTTCTACAACGACGCCTATTTTTCACTTATGTAAAATGTAAACAGTAAAATATGTAGAATTAGTTATATTAAAATTGCTGTATCTCTTTAACACAAAATTATTTAGCCCATGGAGTCTGCATAGCTGATATGAATGAAATATTCATTGATTTTACAATGAGAAGGACGATTTTTTTCGATGAAGTTTTAAGCATAGAGTTTAATTACTTGTAGCTCCATTGTCTTAATTTTTAAATAAAATAAATTATTATAGTATTGAGATGAATGAAATGAATGGGAAAAAGTTATGAATGAAATGATGTTTTTATAGAGAGATCCAGGTATGTTATTTTATCTATGACGTGATTTGAATGAATTTAGGTTGTTTTCGTTGAAGTTTTCAAATATAATAAATTATCGTAGTATTATGATAGTTTTAAAAATATTACAGAGGAATGTATCGCATTTTAGAGATGTTTGAACCAGGCAATTTGTATTTCAATGCCGTTATTTATATGAAGTTCATTTTTTTCAATGAAGGTTTAAGTTTTCAAATATAATATATTAATGTAGTATTGTGATAAGCTTTTAAATATTACCTAGGAATGCATTGCATTTTAGACTTCTTTAAATAAAATTGCATTGAAGTTGGAAAGTGTTTCATAATCATTGCTATAAGCATGGATTTTTCTTGTTTATTGGTGGATTTACTACGTGTTATAAACTATATTTTTATTGTATTATATTTTAATGAGATTGGTTATATATGGGGTCATAGATTTGGCCTTACATTTTGATTTGGTTTGGTTTGGGGATTTATAATGTAATTACATTTGTACTGATATTGGAAAGATTATACGTATTTTGGTATATTGTATGATGGAATGCGTATTATTGGTTTATTGTGTAATAAAAATTTGAATTCGTATGGATTGATTTTTGGACCAACTTTAGATAACAGTAAGGTTATAACGTTGGCCTACTTATTTTGTGAATTTATATTGGTTGCTGGTGTTATTATGTTTATTTTTCCTGCAGAATGTTGCAGAGTTTGTAGGCCTGATGTAACCGTCTTGGCCAGACATCCCCTGTGGAATTTTAATAAATCCTTAGTTGTCTTGGGTTGTGGGCACGCCGACTGGGGGAGTAGGCGGCTTCCCTTGTCAGATGGGCCTGGGTGGTCCGTTGGCACTCCTTTTTGCTGGGGATCTCACGTTTTTTCTTGGTCCGAGATTTAACATGCTCGGCCATACGGGCGAGCCCTAGGGTCAGGGCCTCAGTGATATCTTGGAAAAAATATAAGTATCTACTATAAGAATAACCCATTTCGTTTTTACTGTAAAGGTAGTAAATTCATTGCAGTAAATGCATAGTAAAGTCATGTGCTGTCCACATAATTTTTTTTTCCTTTTTGAAAAATACATTTTTAGATATCACACACTTTTCGCGTGATTTATTTTCTTCAGCGCCAAATTCTCCACTAAACCTGTATGTTTAACTACGCTTTTGATAAATGATTTCCGTATTTTTTAAGGTTTATCGTATTTAGTTTGAGTTCTAGCAGCTTTTCCTCGAAAAATTATTGAATAGTATAATCTAATTCTGACAGCCCTGTACCTATATGTATGTCATTGTATAGGCAAAATATTCAATAAAATGTATTCTGTTTCTTTCTTTAACATACTTAATCATGAGAAAGAAAATAACTGTTTAGAATGCACAATGCAATCCATTTACGTGTTCACTAGTTTCCGATGCTGAAAGGTGCAGCTTAAACCTCAAAGAAGAGTGTTTTCATTACATTTCGTTATTCTGTCCTTTGGTAATACCCGGAGTGATGGATTGGCAAAATGGATTTTCTGTCACTAAGCTGTATTCAAACCACCGTTTCATTTTCTGGGTGGAATTATGTTGTAGGAATGTAATTCGGTTGTAATGTTGCAGTAAGATTTGTTTGAATATTCAGTGTGAGGAATAGATATTTTCCGTTATTTGTTCCATAGTATGATAAAGAGAAATATAATTTCCAAGTCTATTTAGTTTCATAAAATGAATGATATTCTGAAATATATTGAGGAAAAAATTAATTATTTAGCTGAATTGCGATTAACTGTAAATGACTTTTTTTATTTTGAAATTAATTGAGAAAATATTTGCTATTATTAACACTTTACAATATAGTTGTTAACACTTTACAACATAGTTGAAAGTGTTTATGACATTATTCATTCATTCTGTCTGTCTGTCTGTCTGTCTGTCCGTTATTCATTCATTCTGTCTGCCTCTCTGTCTAACCGTTATCATGCTAACTGCGTAAAAATGGCTTTATCAGAATGAAATTTTAGTATGTTTTTCAGAAGGTCTGTGGGACCTATAGGAATATAAATGAATAATATCACCCAATTAGTTTTTTATAGAATCCGGGTTGAAAAAATGAAATACATTGAACCCAATGGGACCTAATGTTTCAAACATTTTTAAGCGAATTTAAAATTCACAAATTGCTTCGAAAATTTTAGGAAATATTGAAATTATCCCTTAAAATGTATAAAAAAAATTCAGTAAAATATATTAGGTAGTTTTTTAAATAAAAAATATTTAATATAGGGAGAAAAACAAATTCAATTAAATTCTAACTCTCGTTATATCCTCCAGAAAGAAAAAAGAGATATATTATATAATAAATATCTTTCCAAGAGTTTAATTAATTAAATAAATGCCCACACTTTCCCACCATGTCAAACAATTAGTTAGGCAAAGGAACAGAATGCGTAAGACATGGCAGGCTAATAGAGACCCTACCCTCAAAAGGGAGTTTAACAGACTCACGTGGAAAGTCAGGGATAAAATTGTCGCAGAAAAGCAGCAACAGTATAAAGAGTTAATTGAATCCCTCAGCCCAGAAGACGTATCGCTCTGGCAATTCGCTAAAAGACTCAGAAAACCTCAAATTAAACTCCCGCCACTAATAGATGGCGTTAAAATCGCGTACTCACACGAAGAAAAAGCAGAGGCGCTTGCTAGGCATTACGAAAAGCAATTTGAACCAAACCACGATCTAATGTGTCAGGACACCCTAAGAATGGTTAGGCAAACTCTAAACAACTTCAGGAACTCCCCGGTCACGGCTGAGATTAACCCAGCCACCCCGCAAGAGATAATTGATATCATCAAAAACCTTAAAAACCGTAAAAGCCCGGGGCACGACAAAATCAGGAATATTGCGGTCAAAAACCTACCCTTAAATATAATATTTTACTTGACCACCCTAATAAACAAAATACTAAAACTAAATTATTTCCCCAAAGAATGGAAGGAAGCGATAATTATAGCGATCCATAAGCCTGGTGAGGATGCCACAATTCCAGCCAACTATAGACCAATCAGCTTACTACCGACACTTAGTAAAATTACTGAGAAAATAATTCTTAATAGACTAAACACGCACCTTAGTGAGAATGATATTATCATTCCGGAGCAGTTTGGATTTCGGCCAAAACACTCCACCACTCATCAATTGCTGAGAGTGGTAGAGTACATATCTTCTGGACTTAATAGTAAGACACCCACAGCTGCGATTTTTCTTGACATACAAAAAGCATTTGATAAAGTGTGGTACTGTGGATTAGCATACAAATTGATCACTCTAAAAGTCCCTGACGCACTTGTCAAACTTTTAATCTCATACCTAAATAACAGACACTTCCAAGTTAGAGTAAAAGATAACTTGTCTACACCCAAGCTCATTAAAAGTAGTGTACCGCAAGGATCCATCCTGGGCCCGACACTCTTTAACATATATCTAAATGACATCCCCAGGACCCTAGACACGGAGCTGGCACTCTATGCAGACGACAGTGCGATATTTGCAAAACATCCTTACGTCTCAGTAATGCACAGACAGCTACAACAACACTTAGACATACTCCAAACATGTCTGGAAAAATGGCGAATAAAATTAAACCCCAATAAATGTCATTGGATGTATTTCTCTAGAAAACGTAAACCTCCGCCGCCTCTGTACATAAACAACCATGCCCTAAAAGCGGAAAAATCTACTAAATACCTAGGTGTAACGATAGATTCCCACCTAACCTGGAAACAGCACGTAACGAACTTAATCAAAAAAGCGTATATGGCCACAGGCGCCTTATACCCAATGATAGGAAACGGAAATCTAAGTTATCAAAATAAACTCCTAATTTATAAATCGGTCATCCGCTCGGGAATGCTGTATGCAGCACCAGTATGGGGATATGCCTGTAAAACTACTATCGACTTACTAGAGACAAAACAAAACAAAACCCTAAGGATTATAAGGAAAGCTCCTAGATACTTAAGAAACTCGGTAATTAGGAAAGACTTCAAAATAAAAACTGTTAGAACCCAAATTAAAAAGCTAGCGCTTAAATTCTATAAAAATCTGCCATCTGTTCCAAATGAACTACTGTTCAATCTGCATGACTATGATCATCGCAAAGCCAAATCACGTAAGAGACCCCGCGCGGTACTTAATATTGAAAATCGGAATTAGGTAAGTCCCAACTTAAATAGTTGATATTAAATTAAAACTCGATCAATGTTTTCTAAAAAATGTTCTTAAACCTTAAACTGCCAAATTGATAGGAAATCCTTAGAACTGCATCAACTCCCCAAAATTACTCAAACTCTAAATGTGCAACAAACTGCCACACTAGGAGCTAAGCCAAATAATAAAAACAGTAAATCAAAAACCTCGAACCTCCAACTATGGGCAAATGAAATAATGTCACAGTATGAAGATAAGAACCGCACCTAGAGATTGGAGATTAAAGGCGCTTCGCGCCTGGTGCTCTTTTCTGGACGAAACCCATACCAGGGTTTAATTAATTTGCATATGAGAAAGGTTTTATATTTTAAAATAAGTGTAGTAGATAACAATTTTTCAAATTTTTAAATAAAATAAATTATTATAGTATTGTGATGAATGAAACGATTGGAAAAATGTTTATGATTGAATTGCTGCTTTTATATAGAGGCGACTTATATTTCGATGACGTCATTTGAATAAATTTCATTTGTTTTCGATGAAGTTCTCAAATATAATAAATTAATGTAGTATTGTGATAATTAAAAAAATATTACCGAGGAATGTATCTCATTTTAGAGATGTTTGAATAAAATTGCATTGAAGTTGGAAAGTGTTTCATAATCAATGCTTAATGCATGATTGATCTTTCTTGTTTACCACCTATTGCGTTATGTCTTAAATTAAATCCATCTATTTTATACTGATGCATATAGAACATCATGGTTCCACTACAAAAAATTTTTTCATTACTGGTGAGGTATGAAATTAAAATTAATATATTTATTTTTTACTCAACTGGAACAATTGTAACTTTAATCTAAGGGGTTTATATATGATGTCAAACTGTAAGTTATTATTGTATTTTGTTAATGTCTTAATTTGTCTTTAATGACCACATAGCAATATGTATATACAGACAAGTATATTAGCCACATCATTGCAGCTGTTATTATTCTTTTCCTGTACCTAGTTGCAAGAATTATGCCTGTCATAGTCCAGTACTGATGTTGACAAACAACTTCAATGGTGTTAGGCTTCTGTGTTTGTTCAGTCCTTTCTTATGATCTCTCCTTTTCCACATAACTTCGCATCATATCTCCGTACATTGCATATCTCCTTTTCCTCATCTTTTTTATAAAATATTTATATCTGTCTTGAATAACGTGGACTTTGTTTATGGAAATTTTTGTCTGGGGAGTTGTCCCACTTGACACATATTAAGTGGTAAGTATAAAATCTTAAAATCTTATAATGTCCCTTGAATGAACTTCATAATGAACTTCATTCAAATAACGTCATCGAAATATAAATTACCTGGCCTTCTATATAAAAACAGTGACTATTTTATACATTAAATTTTCCCCATTCCTTTCATTCATCGAATACCACAAAAATTTATTTTACTTAAAAACTTAAAACCATAGAGGTAAAAGTACTTTCTAACTCCATACTTAAAACTTCATCGAAAAAGACAATGCTATAGAATCGTCTGTTTCTCAGTGTAAAATCAATGAATGTTTCATTCATATCAGTTATATTGCAGACTCCAGAGCTAAATAACTTTGCGTTTAAGAAGTTCAGAAATACTTAAAGAACTCATATTACAGCTTGATGTGTTTACATACTCCATACGTGATAAAGTTTGACGGTCATTTAAACTAAAAATATTGTAATTGGGTTAGCACAGTATATAGATGCACAAAAAAAAAGCAGTTTTAAGACGGATGCAACACTAAATACAAGAAAGATTAATCATGAATAAAACATTGATTATGAAACACCTTCCAACTGCAATACGATTTTATTTAAACATCTCTAAAATGCGCTGCATTCAGCGATAATATATTTAAATTTATCACAATACTACAATAAATTAATATATTTGAAAACTTAAAACTTCATCGAAAAATGAATTTTATACATATGACGTCATTGATATATAAATCACCTGGATCTCTACGACAAAGCAGCACATATTTCATTTATACACTTTTCTCCATTTCTTTCATTAATCACAATACTACAATAATTTACTTTACCTAAAAACTTTAAACCATGAAGGTAAAAGTAATTTATCTCTATGCTCAAAACTTCATCGAAAAAGTCTGCTATAAAATCGTCTGCGTGTCTATGTAAAATCAATGACTGTTTCATTTATATCAGCTATATTGCAGACTCCAAAGCAAAATAATTTTTTATTAAATAAATTCAGAAATTCTTATGCAACTCATGTTACAGCTTGACGTGTTTACATTTTCCATAAGTGAAAATTAAGCTTCGATGTAGAAATAATCAAAGTTTAATGATCATTTAAACTCAAATATATTCTAATTGCGTTGTTTCAGAATACAGGTGCACAGAAATTAAACAAAAATAAAGCGGTTTTAGGGCAGACACAATACTAAATATAAATTAAAATAACTTTAAAAATCACGATTTTGACACAAGATGGATGCCATATTTTTTTGAAGTGGGTCACGTGATGTCTTCATATGATATAGGTGTAATTATTATTTTAATTTTAATTTAAAAAACTACCGAATACATTTTCCTGATATTTTTTTATGTTTTTATGGGATAATTTGTATATTTCCTAAAATTTTTGAAGCAATTTGTGAATTTTAAATTCGCTTAAAATTTGTTTGAAAAATTTGGTGCCACAGAGTTCAATGTATTTCATTTCTTCAACCCGGGTTCAATCCAAATCTAATTGGGTAACATTATTCATTTATATGCCTATAGAGACTGTCTGAACAACATACTAAAATGTCATTTTGATAAAGTCGTTTTTACAGCAGTTATCGTGCGAACGGACAGACAGACAGACAAAATGAACAAAGTCATAAACACTTTTCAACTATGTTGTAAAGTGTTAAAAATGAATTTATATATATTTCAACTACACACGTACATGCGTCTTCCCGGCCGTCCAACTAGTTACTCTAAGTCCTCTGGACGAGTCGGACGGTCTGGGTCTTCAACACGTACATGCGTGAACAATGGAATGGGATATATAAGTATATATATTTATTTATCGATGCGGAGTTCTAAGTTAAAAGGTCGAATTCTTAAATAAAAGCTGATTTTGCGAACTTTTTATACATATTTTACTATTTGTTCTCGATGTATGACAATTTAGGTAAAGATATGTGTCTTGAAGTATTTAATAGAGCACTTTTCCTGCTACATTTCTTGTTTCATTTTCCCCTCCTTAACCTAGACTAACCTATTGCGCTTTTCACTTCTCGTCCTAAAAATTGTTTGCGCCACTTGCGCAAAGTGGGTTGAAGGATCTCATCCACGGCTTATAGTATTTCTTGTTTCTTCTGAGTTACAACGTGCAACTCTTTTGTAACAACAACTAGTTGGACAAACAAACTAGTTACTTCATTAGTGACAATTGTTGAATCAACTTTATTCCACTCATTATTCTTGGAGGCTAAAATATCCATGCCCTTCTGGAAGCTGCTCCAAGCTTCGGGATTAACCTTCTTATCCATACTATCAGTCAAAAGACTAGCTCCTTCCCCTCAGCATCATCATCAGGCATAATGATTCACTTTTTCACTTACCTGTGGCCACCGACGTTAGCCGCTCCAAAGAACGTTTATGGGGACACCACGTGAAGGTGTCACTTGGAAACTCGAGATACCACTGTGGAAATAAAGACTTTAAAGTCACTAAAAAAATCACACTTTGAGTCCTGAATTTACTGAGTTTTTGTTAAGGACTGATCGTTATATCACTCACAAATGACACGGTCACCCTCCGTCTCTCTGGTATTTCAGGTAAAACTGAAGCAGCAATCTGTCGTGGTTTAGTGCAGAGGATTGTTCATACACGATTTATCGATGATATGATGATGTGTTTCTTCTTTCAGAATGAGTTTGAAAGTATTATACTCTTGGAAAAGTAAATAAATGTAATTTTTTTATCCGCAATGTATGATGGCACGGTCTGAGAATTTGCAATATAATTCTGGTGATGTAATTCATAAAACTACCATTATGAATTTGATGCGCTCCTTAAAACCCCACCATACATTTTCTTCATTGTACAACCAATGACATTATGACAGGTGAGTGACAAAACTTCAAATATTTATCTCGGTTTAATACTTTCCTTTGTTAAAATTTTTGAAATTTTCTATACATCCAAATTACTCATAATCTTTTGAATATTAAAATATGCAGAAAGGTCTGGAGCATAAATGGTATATTTAAATACAATTTACATCTCATTATTAAATATGGTGACCAACCATATTGCTGAAAATAAGATTTTGCAATATATGAATACATGTGAACAATTGACCATAGGTTGTGTACCATCGTATATATCAATCAAGAGGCTATAACTTTATGAAAATATGGTTGACTATAATAACAGGGCAGATGTCTTGGTACTTTAATCAATATTTTATTTTTATTTTTGAACCACCCTAATACGAGTCAACTTGCTGACACTGTTGAATAGTACAGACTCAGTATAGGTAATCTATTTAAGTTTGAGGGACAAATGATGACATTTGGAACATATGAGGTAGGTGGATTTTATTTTCTTAAAATATATCTATTCACATTAATAATTAATAAACGCACAATAAACGCACTTCATTTTAGATTTAGAAAGCCATCTTAAAAGGTCACGGCCAACTTTATTTGAATGTCAAATTTCTCTAAACTGCTATCTGAATCAGTATGTAATAGTGAATACATATAACAGCATATAAGACGGATGGAAAGTATAAATATATTTCGGAGATAAGAAACAGTCTCTTTCGTCAGATTGAAGTGACAAAGCACCAATTCCAACAGAGAAGAATGCGTCTGCTTGTCTGTCGGTATCAAATATAATCACATAGACGATATCCATAGAGGAGGCATTGCCTTTGTTTGGAATTGTGCTCTGGTTTATTTTATCTTGAAATAGGATACTGTTCTTCGCCTTTGAGGTATAGTCATGCATTTGATCAAATTTTATGTTGTCATAAGCGTATTTAAGCTTGATTTGGCATTTACAATTGTTTAGATATTGTATTCGTAAACAAAAAGTATTCTGGTGATTTATACACATATTTTTTCTTACCTATGGTTGCCTGGTGTGATAAATTACATTAATTGAGGAAGATGCCATGATGTGCAGCACCATGATTATTGCCTTTGTATATTGACTGTTTAACGAGGGCCTGCCCACAAAAACAAAACAAACAAGAAAGAGCAATCATGCATAAAGCATTGATTATGAAACACTTTCCAACTTCAATGTAATTTTATATACACATCTCTAAAATGCGGTACAGTCCTTGGTAATATTTTTAAAATTATCACAATATTACATTAATTTATTATATTTGAAAACTTCATCGAAAAAAATGAACTTCATTCAAATGACGGCATTGAATATAAACTGCCTGGTTTAAACATCTCTAAAATGCGATATATTTCTCGGTAATATTTTTAAAATTATCATATTACTACACTAATTTATTATGTTTGAAAACGTCATCGAAACTAATGAACTTTTTTCAAAGGGCGTCATTGAAATATAAATCGCCTGTATATAAAAGCAGCATTTTATTCATAAACATTTTTCCAATCGTCTCATTCATTACAATACTATAATAATTTATTTTATTTAAAAATTTGTTATCTACCATATTTATTTTAAAATGAGAAACCTCTCTTATATATAAAATAATTAAACTCTTGGAAATGTATTTATTATATAATATATCTATCTTTTTCTTTCTGGAAGACATAGCAAGAATCAAAATTTAATTGAATTTGTTTTTCTCCCCATATTAAATAATTTTTATTTATAAAAACCTAATATATTTTACTGAATTTTTTTTATATATTTTATGGGATAATTTGAATATTTTCTAAACTTTTCAAAGCAATTTGTGAATTTTAAATTCGCTTAAAAATGCTTGAAAAATTAGGTCCCATATAGTGTTCAATGTATTTCATTTCTTCAACCCGAGTTCAATACAAAACTAATTCGGTGATATTATTCATTTATATTCCCATAGGTCCCACAAACCGTCTGAATACCATACTAAAATTTAATTTTGATAAAGTCATTTTTACGGCAGTTATCGTGCTATCGGACAGACAGACAGACAGAATGAGCAAAGTCATAAACACTTTTCAACTATGTTGTAAAGTGTTAAAAATAACGATGTATTCTGATTAAAAAGGAATGTTTAGCCAGTAAACTATGAACTTAAATTTAATTAATGGGGAAATAAATACACAGTTTTTATTAATTATGTTCAACATTATAACATTTTACAACAGTTAAACACATAATATGAAATTAGAGATTATATATTAGTTGAACTCATTGAAGTGTGATATCCAGATTTTTATATTTAACAAATCAAATCAGTAATATATTTTCAGCTATTTCTCGTGACCTTATAATATAATATTGGTGCATAAACTGGCATGTTAACTAATTCTATTTCAGAGGCAAATTTGATTCATGGACATCATCTTATAATGTACATGGATAGTTTTAATTTTCAAGCGATATCTTTCATTGACATCTCTGTCCGACGATTTTAATTTCGTTTTTCTTCACTCTATAGCCACTCTGTCATGAAATGGTACTTGCTTGCTGTATGGGAGCTTTTATTCTATTTTAAAACTCAACCGCTTGACAACAATCTCTTGACAAATATTGCCAATTGATTATTGCATAAAAGCTCATCAACTTAGGCACCTTCTCTTTTAAACACCCGTCAATTTAATGCTACTGCAAAATAGCGCCTCAACTCAGCAACCTTCTCTTATGAAATGTCATACTTACGTATATCAGTCCAACCGACTCACCGAGAGTTTAGAGTAGCTATACGTCCGGGAGATTTTGATAACATTTGAAGAATACAATTAATATACATTGAATATGGTAATAATCAGAACATGAACAATTTATAGAACAAATAACAAAAGTACAATTTAGAGAAAAATCAAAATTATAAAGTATGGTGAAACTAAATGCTAAGTAATGAATTGTTATAAACCATTATCTATTGAAGAATATATCTGAATACCATCGTAAATACCTTTTTGAGGAAGTTCTGGCGAAAACTTGCTGTAAGGAACAAGACATTTCCTGATCCTGGTTGGCCTGAATATAAGGTTGTATGGAGTCATGAGTTTTTTTTTTCTTATTGACCCTGTTTAGCCCGGAAGGATATGCACCTTGGTTTGCAGAATTCTGTCAAAATAAATTATGTAATATATAATTGATAACTAACTGCCACCATTGGCAGCATTATATAAAGTCCCTTGCATTTTTAGTCCTTATCGCTACTGACAATTCATCTCCATACAGGCTGCAAACTTTATTCTCGTGCGCTTTACCTTTTGCTTTGTGAATGACTGCAGCCGTTAAGGCATTTATGACCTCAAACAATAAGTAACTGATACTGGCAATTAACGTGGTTAGCGCCAATCAATAAATATAGTCAGACGGTTGCCAGTGGTTGACATTTAGTTCAAATAAATCTATGTGGCGAATTAAATAATTCTCAAGAACATCATAAGGTCACTTGGTTCCTTGGACCTCAGACTATTACGCCCAGTATATCTGCGGCCAATAGCACAACCGCACCAGTCAATGGGCCCCATGGGAAGACAAACAGAAATAGGGGAACCAACAGGACAACTTGTCTTCGTACACGTCTTCGTCATGCTAGAAGTATGATGAGAGTTGGAAGTTAAGAGAAGTGAAAGTTATTCGATGAAAATTTAGTGAACAAAAGTAGTTAAAATATTGACGATGAACGAAAAAAAAGTCAGGGTGACGGCAAGCCTCAAAAATGACCCTGGTCAAGATAATTCCAGCAACGAATCAGTATGTCATCAGTATAAGACAATAAGTATGGCCTCCACAACAGGTTCGTTGAAATAAATAATTATGTGCGGAAAATCAAAGGTTCCTTTAATACATAAGTAGTCTATTTTTAATGCTTATCTTTTACGAATTATGTTATCTGCAGGTTGACGCCTAACTTCACAATAGGTGGGTTATACAAGGTAGGATAAAAAAGTTCGGAGACTGTGCTGATATCTCCAACCCTGATTGGAGGAGAGGGGAAATATTTTACCGTGGCGTAGAGTCACATGTGACGCGAGATGTGAAATGAAAAAAACATAACACCTACTTTTCCCTTTTTACATCTCGTGTGAAATTTGCCTCTACACCACGGTAAAATAATTCCCCTCTCCTCCAATCAGGGTTAGAGATATCAGCACAGTCTCTCGAATTTTTTGAGCCTACTTTGTATGTTGGAAGCATGACTTTGTATACACTATTACGATATTCTCACCCGATTCAACCTAATTATTAATTAGTAGTTAAAAATATTATTTTCACCATATTTGGTGAATATATGTTGGGGATATTCCTGTTCTCGGATTGGGGGTAGCTTCCGAGGAGGAGATTGTTACAGTTTTTAATAATCTAAAATGAGGGAAAAGTTCCCGGTTTAGACAATACAGATGAATTCATCTGGAAAACCTTATAAAAATTATATCTATTTTTATTTCTCATTTCATTCAACCTATGCTTCAAATGCTGCCGTTTTCCCTCCTGCCTTAAGAATTCTAAAATAGTTTTTTTAATAAACCTTGAAAAACCCCTTCTTTTTGCTCTACCAACCTTCCAATTTGTTTACTACCTACATTAGGTAAAATTTTAAAAATGATTGTTATGAACCGTCTCAAATGCTGGCCAAAGACTGAAAATGCTCTCCACCCTCTTCAATTTGGGTTTCGGGAGCTTCACTTCTCTGAAGATGCTGATCAGTCTTTTAAATACCATAGAAAATTTTAAAATCTCCTCACATATTACTTTAACCTCTGTACTGTAGACATCTGCGGAGCTTTCGACAACATAATATGGAATGTCCTATCATATACACTAGAAAAAATTAATCTTCCAATTCCTTTTCGCTCTTTTATATTTTCATATCTAAATTTTAGAACAGTAACATCTTCAGATAACCAACTCTCTTTTTTAAAACTAATTTCTAAAAGCGCTCCACAGGGTTTAGTCCTTTCTCCGATGCTATCGAGCATTTACTTTAACGATATCTTACTTCTAAATAATGATTTATACTACATCCAAGCTTTCGCAGATGATATTGCAGTGGTCTCATTCGACTTCTCTAAATTCAATTTAATCCAAAATGCCAACTACTTAATCAAATCTATTTCTCACTGTCTTTCAAAATAAAAACTTGATATTCCTCCCGAAAAATCCAGTTCTATTATCTTCAATAAATTAAACTCTAATCGCAAAACTGTACCAACATTCACACTTTTAGCTAAAATTATCAAAATCAACAGATCCCTCAAATTTCTCAGTATCGTCATTGACAATAACTTGAAATGGAGTTCACGTATCCTCTATTTAAAAGAGAAATGCTTTAAACTATCTTCAACTTTTGGCAAATTAATGGGTGGAAATTGGGGGGGGGGGTCAATAAATATTTTTTTTTTTAAATCTGGTACCTCTCTGTTAAAGAAAACATCATAATTTACACTTCCGGGATTTGGGGTAAACAATTAACGGGGGCTCAATCGTATTTCCTTACAGATAATTTTCCTATTAAACATTTCCCCAGGTTTTCGCACTAGTTCAAACATTTCCCTTTACTCAACTACAGGCATTCTTTCAATACATCTATTAATCAATACCCCATACAATAAATACTTTTCTTGAGGCAACGCATCAATTATTTCTCTCATCCCGATCTCCCTTCCTCATATTGCTTCGATTTTAGTTCCTCCATTTCTAATATTATCCCATCTAATCGCAGTGTAAATTTCAATATTCAAGACCCTTTCAAATTCTCTAACATTAATATTTAATACAGATGGCTCCAAGATTGACAACAACGTTTGTTTCGCCATCTGTATATCCATTATCCATTGGCAATATCCTGAATGAGGTATTCCCATTTAAACTTGTGAATGGCAATGCAGTATTTCAAGTAGAAATTGCAGCTATCCATTTTGGCATTAATGGGACTTTCAAAACTAATCAAAACGTTAATATTTTCTCTGGCAATCATTCTCCCATCATGTCTTTTAAATCTATCAAAAATAAATCAAATTTTCTTAATAATATAAAAATTCCGGCCATCCTCTCAAAATACTTAATAAATATATTTTGGTTCAAAGCCCATGCAAATAAAGTGGAACTCCTTTTAAAATGTCCTTCCCCTATTCATTCTTCAATAAATTTTGTAAAGATCTACTCTTAAAAAATTGGCAAAATTACCTTAATAACTACACTGTATGATCAAAAGTATCCGAACACTTTAAATGTTAGAATGTTTTTCGAATTTCGAAATAAATGCTTGGCAAAGTGTTCTGTGACTATCACGATGTGAAGAACATGCTTGAAAGCACACTTTCCAGTAAAGTTTCGGTGACATGTGTATTTAGGGGACCCCCAAGTTATTGAAAAAGATGAACAATATATTTGATCATCCTGTATCATGAAAAGCTGGAAATTATTTGTAACTTTCTCAAAATATTTAAGTAGCTTTGTTCAATGTTTATAAGCATTTTCGTAAAACAAAAACGTGTATTCATACAGAAATAAACGTTTCTGTAAAAAACGAAAACAAATTCTGTTACATGATTTTTGCTTACAATATTCATAGGTTTCTATCAAATTTCACAAAACTTACAGAACATTTTTCAACGTCCATGAAAGACATTATGTTTAAATTGAAAATAAAGGCATTGAATATACGATAAGATATAAGCATTTGAAGAAACTAAGTTTTTACTGCGAAGGCGCTAAACATAGCAGTAGTTTTCTTTCATGATTTTATGAATACTGTAGGGCAGCTTATATAAAAAAATCCATTGGAAAAATACATTGTTGTGAAAATTCACAAATATATCGACGGGGGCGCGGTAGCCCATTGGTTAGCGCGCTGGAGTTGCACTCGGTTGGCCCGGGTTCGATTCCAGCCACTGCCAAAAAACTGCCGCCGTGTTCATGCGGAGTACGATCACGTTAAACATGTGGGTCCGAAAGTCCTTCCGAGAGGTTGGTGGTAGGGGAAGGAGGGTACGGTCCCTGTGGATGCCTCCCCCACTGGGTTCCGGTCTAAATTGGGTGGCACTTCCCGACCGTCCAAACAGTTACCTTACACCTTTCTGGTAGGTCGGACGGTCTGGGTTTCAACAACAACAAATATATCGACGATATAGTAATCAGATTTTCTCTGACACTCTGAAAGTACCTGGATGATAAGGGGTTTTCCAAAACTTGACATTTTAATTCGTAATTTATAGGATGGACTCACTCCAAACTTTTGCCACAATGCAAAAAACATAGAATTATCCAAAATGTCGAGATATCCTTCAGTCTTCAAAGTGCCATTCAGAAGAATAAGAGGGTCAATTCCGAAGCATGAGAAACAGCCCCATATCTTTATATTTCCACCACCAAACTTAACTTGCGGCACAATACAACCACGTAAAAGTCGTTCACCCGGCATTCTCCAAACCCAAACTCTACCATTGGATTGCCAGAGAGTGTATCTTTATTCGTCGCTCCATATCATTTGACGCTGTTACTGAAGGCTCCATTTTTTGCGCGCTTTGCATCACTGTAAGCGAAGCTTAGCATTGGTTGAGGTAATGTTTAATTTATATGCAGATGCTCGTCCATGAAAACAAAGACTTCGCAGTTCCTGACGAACTGGCATTGTACTACCGTTACATCCAGAAGCTTCCTGAAATTCCGAACAAACTATTTCCGCCGACTGCATACGCTTCGCTTTCACAACTCTCTTCAGCAACCTATGGTCGCTTTCTACTAGACGGAATGGTCGACCAGGCCGTGCATGCAGAGTTGTTGCACCTGTATGTTTTCTCTTCATGATAACATCATTTACGGAGGAACGGCTAGTCATAACATGGCAGAAATCTCACGAACATATTATCTACAGCTGTGACGACCAATCATTTCAACACATTCAAACTTTTACTTTCAATTGAAGTATAATGTTTTTCTTGAACGTTGACAAATGTTCTGTAAGTTTCTTGAAATTTGGTTTAAAGCTATGGATATTGTAAGCAAAATCATATAACAAAATTTGGATTTTTTTTAGAGAAACGTTTATATCTTCATGAATATACGTTTTTGTTTACGAAAATGCTTATACACGTTGAACAAAGCTATTTAACTATTTTCTGAAAGTTACAAATCATTTCCAGCTTTTTATGATACAAAGTGATCAAATATATTTATTCCCTTTTCAATATCTTGGTGGCCCCCTAAATGTACAAGTAATGGAAACTTTACTGAAAAGTGGGCTTTCAAGCATTTTCCTTACATCGCCAAAGTTACAGAACACTTCGCCAAGTATTTGTTTAGAAATTTGAAAAACATTCTAACATCCAAAGTGTCCGGATACCTTTGATCATGTAGTGTATATCTCCAGAACTCATGATTCATCCTCCAGAATTCTAAATTACCTTCCCATAGACTATCCTAAATTACAAAATTTTAATAGGTATTTAACATATTTTTGGACTGGTCATGGCCAATTTTTAGATTATCTTCATTATTTTAAATTTAAATCAACATCCAACTGTCTTTGTAACAATTCGAGGACGCAGAACACTATAATTTTTCCTGCCCTTTTACTAAACAATATCCATTCTTTAAACACACACTTTCTAATCAAGTGATTTGTTTCTGCAACATTTGCAAAAACCCCTCCTCAATAAATTATATCAAAAACTGTATTGCCATTGGCGGAGATATCCCAAATAATATTAATGACCGTGAGTGAGCACTGTTTTTAATTTTTCTGATCAATGAAATTAATACTGTTCCTTTCTCTATTTGTTTTACCATAGCATTATATTGAATTGTACCTTATATTGAATTTATGCTCTGACCTTCTGACTTTTGTCATTAATTTTAACATGAGCTATTATATTTTCTTAAGTTGTTATCTTATTGTTTGACCATTGGTCTTCTTTTGTGTTATTTTCTTTTTGGCACTTTTGATCTGCGTTCCAAATTTTTAATTTTTATTTTGTTTTATTTTTTGCTTTCTTTCCCTTCTTCCCTTTTGGTTTCTTTTCTAAATTTCTTTTTCTTCTGGCCTTTCTTTCTCTACATTATTATTTATTATTACTCTTTTTTGGCCTCTCTTTTTTAAAATTTTTATGATACTCCTTGTAATTTTTTTCCTTACCCATTTCTTGTAAAATTGTATATGGATATATTTTCTTCAAGTGTAAGTCAACTCTTATTTAAATAAATAAGTACCGCAGTGTCGCTGACCATGGGGCCGAAATTCTCTGGTACCTTTTCCCGGCCGCCTAAATAGCTACTTATGACCTCGGGCATGTCGGACGGTCTGGGTCATTCCACACTAACCCGATTCAACCTAATTATTAATTACTAGTAAAATATTCTTTTCACCATATTTTGTGCCTCTTCTTCCCTCTCATTTCATGCGACATTTTCTATTGAAAATATTTCTAAATCTGGCATCACAGGTATTGGGGTTGTTCTGCACCCTCATCCTGATGATCGAAGCTGCTTCGTGCCACAAAATCCTGCCATATTTTTAATTAACCTCGTATGCTCTTACAACGGAAGTATTTATTTTCGCAAATTTTTTCAATGATTTAATTAAACAGTTAATTTGTACAATAATATAATAAATGGCATAAAATTATATTTGTTTTATAAATTTAGCCCAAGTAGCCTCACAAGTAACAGATGTATGTGGATAGGTCCTGTACTGCTCATATCCATTTTTACAATTTATGTATTTTGATAATTTTAAAATTACTTCACAGGAAAAAGAAATATGTTTACTATAAACTTTACTTCTTTAAAGTATGAAAAGCATATTAAATTTTTAATACAAAATATTCGAAATATTGCTTGTTAACGACAAACTTGAAAATCCAGTGTTTATTTTTTCCATAACTTAATTTAACGAGTTTTCTGGACAGATTACATTTTAAATCCTCGTCTAATATTCTTTGTTTCTCGAAAGTTTACTTAAGGAGATTATAACTATTAAGTTGAGTGTAAAGATGAATTTAACATAAATCTAACAAGATAGATATTTTTTTGTTTCTTTGCTGTTTAAAACCCTATTAATTATACTACTCGTATATAAGACATTGTAATAGGCACATAATAGATTAAATTGTTATCCGCGATAAATTGGGTTGAATAAGGAGTGAAACATTTTATAATGTTTGATTTAGATTTTATATTTAAAATTCGAACATTCGAATATACAAGAATTAACTTCTCAATTGTTGGTGGTAGAATAAAAGATTTCATACTGTTTTAGCTTTTCCTTCAATTGAAAAATTTATTTCGAAAGATATGCTCTAGGTAAAACTCAGATGATTGCTGATTTAGATTAAGCATCAAATTATGGAGGATATTGAGGGTGTCATTAAGGATTTTCACTTTTGGAATTTTTTCCCTTTCCAGTTCAAAAATTTTCATTTTACTTAAAACATTGATTTCTCAAGTTTTTGAAGTAAATCCAAAAACTCAATCAACTAAAGAAATCCAAACGTGGGAAGCTAAAACCAAACGCATCAGGGAAGAAGAGCTCGCGCAAACCCAGCTGTTAGAAAAAACGGTTGAAAAAAGACAACAGATTACCGAGATCCAAAAGGTTACTCAAAACCAAGTTACTCGTTTCTTTTGCTACTGGTAAAACATTGTATAGTTACTATAAATAGATACCAGTAGCAAAAGAAACGAGTATACGAAGGGCAATAAAGATCTGTCAAAAAGTTGAATCATCTGTTCATTTAAAAAAATTACACCTCTTATCAAAGTGCCTGTGATCAAGTGCCATGTGAGTCTTCCACGAATTCAAATGTTTCTTGGCTGTGATGGAGAACATTTTAAAGATGCTCTACATTAGATTTCTGTCCAAGTAACTGTTGGTTAATTTACCATTCCGGACTAGAGAATCCATTCGTCAGTAACCACATTGTGTCAAATAAATGTCGTCCGCAACAGGTTTATTGTCAAAACCTAATTTGTATTTGACTTTTTTCTACCTTGAGTTTTTGCTGAGTTCATCGTCTTAACTTTTTTAATTCTCCGCTAGGGGAGATGAAATCACTTTGATTTTAGATAGTTTGTCATTTGTCGTAAGGCGTGACGACATTTTGTAATAAAGTTGAAAGATATGCAGCGATGTTAAATAATAACAGGTGCATTTGATGGCACCCAGACATGTTTTAATTCGAAATCTTTCACAGCTCGCACATTTCGTGAGTGCGAATCGATAAAAAGCCCGGCGTTTGCTAGTTTAATTTAAGTTATGCATTTTTTTACGTAGGATATGGTAACCATATGATGAAAAGTAGACGAACATTTGAATGATAAAAAATTGATAGAATCGTTTTCAATAAACGCATAAATACAACAAGAAAGATCAATCATGCTTAAAGCATTGATTAAGAAACACTTTCCAACTTCAATGCAATTTTATTTAAACAAGTCTAAAATGCAATACATTCCTCGGAAATATTTTGAACCTTATCACAATACTGCAGTAATTTATTATATCTGAAAACTTAAACCTTCATCGAAAAAAATGAACTTCATTCAAATGACGGCATTGAATTATAAATTGCCTGGTTTAAACATCTCTAAAATGTTATACATTCCTCGGTAATAGTTTTAGAATTATCATAATACTACGATAATTTATTATATTTGAAAACTTCATCGAAAACAACTGAAATTAATTCAAATGACGTCATAGAAAAATAACACGCCTGGACCTCTCTATAAAAACAGGATTCCATTCATAACTTTCTCCCATTCATTTCATTCATCACAATACTATAATAATTTATTTTATTTAAACATTTTATTTAAGACCATGGAGCTACAAATAATTAAACTCTTTGCTTAAAACTTCATCGAAAAAAATTGTCCTTCTCTTTATGAAATCAATTAATATTTCATTCATATCAGCCATTCAGACTCCATGGACTAAATTATTTTGTGTTAAAAAAATAATTCCAATACAACTCATTCTACAACTCATTCAGGAATTCCAATACAACTCATTCTACATATTTTGCTGTTTACATTTTACATAGGTGAAAAATAGGCTTAGTTGTAGAAATAATCAAATTTAGATGAGCATTTAAACTCAAATATATTGTCATTGCGTTGTTTCAGTATGTAGATGCACAGAATTTAAGCAAAAATAAAGTAGTTTTAGGACGGATACAACACTCAATATGAATTAAAAAGAACTTAAAAAAATAACGATTTTGAAACAAGATGGATGCCATATATCATTTTGAAGTGGGTCATGTGATCGTTTCATATCATGGTCACGTGATCGTTTCATATAAGAGGTGTAATTATTATTTTAATTTTTAATTCAAAAACTACTAAATATATTTCGCTGATTTTTTTTTATATATTTTATGGAACAGTTTGCATATTACCTAAAATTTTCGAAGCAATTTGTGAATTTTAAATCCGCTTAAAAATCTTTGAAAAATTAGTTCCCATAGGGCTCAATGTATTTCATTTTTTCAACCCGGGTTCAATCCAAAACTAATTAGGTGATATTATTCATTTATATTCCCATAGGTCCTACAGACCGTCTGAACAACATACTAAAATTTCATTTTGATTAAGTCATTTTTACGGCAGTTATCGTGCTAACGGACAGACAGACAGACAGACAGACAGACAGAATGAACAAAGTCATAAACACTTTTCAACTTTGTTGTAAAGTGTTAAAAATGGGACAGATCAAATTTTAACTCTTGCGCAATACCTTTTCTTTATTTATACTACGCATTATAAAGAAAGGCATAACGTTGTAAAAATAATATTGATTCCTTACGGGCAATATAAAACTTTTACACTCTCAAGAAACACCTGAGCTAGTGTTGATAACGGTTTTTAAGCGTTGCGTTTCTAGAATTTTCTAAAAAATAAAAATATTTTTGATAACTAAAAATAATTGTTTGGATTATTTCAGTTTTCAGTAATTTATTGGTCAGCATTTTGTAAGAAAAATGGAATGATTTTTTAAAGGACAAATTGTTCCATTTCTCACAAGTGAGAATCATTGAGTGAAACAATAACAAATTAACTGTAGTGTGGTTCAACTCGACTTTTTCCGTAATTCCTTTTCAAGAACCCCAAATTTTACAAGAAAATATTTGAAAAATCGTTATCGCGGATTCAAATGACTACAATTATAGGGTGTTACCTTTCAATTTAAAGGGCTTGAAAAGTTTTTTCGATTGATGCTAAATTTGACACCGCGCACCCTCGCAGAAGGTTAGCTTGCCGCCGAGGGAGTTAATAATGTCTCGAATAATTGTATCACGACTGTTTTTCACAACAATGATTCAAACTATTATGTGTCATGATCCGTAAGTCATAAATAGCCCTTTTTATGTATGATTATGTCAAATTTTGTCCTGTGCTGTTAAAAAAATATAACATTTCAATATATTTCGAAAATTTATCCTTGAATTTAAAAACATTCTATCCGGTTCCAGATATTTCGATAACAAAGACGGATGACAAGGCATGGAATAAAGATCCATTATATTTGTGATCGATATCATATACAAGGAATCGACCACAGACATACAAATGGACAGACAGACGAACATCACTCCAAAATTGTACAAACGTGTTCAGGAAGTCTTAAAACATATATTGGCATCAATATATCTAATTCTAATATTTTCTTTAAAACAATATTACTTAGGATAAGGAAGTAGAAATTATAAACTTCATATTATATGTATGCGATGGCGTAATCTGAACTGCAAAATTTCACTATTGCCCCATTTTATTATATTTCTGATGTTTTTTCGGAGCACATTATTTCTTATTAATGTTACGAGAAAGATACAATATCTTTTGAGCTTTAATTGGAGGATACCATAGTCAATTTGAAATATTATGGTGAAAAGTCAATAAATAAATAAATTATTAGCAGTTGACTATATTATTTACTAGGATAGACGAATATCACTTTACACATTAGGATATACTGGTAAAATAATAATATTGGTCTTTTGGTAGACCTGAGACCATTGCTGTTTGTTCATACTTATATTTCTGTAAATATTTAATGCTATTTATAGTCCTTTTTGTAAAGTTAGAGATATTTCATTCAATTTGACGACATTCTAAAAAAATCCCCAAAATTGTCGCGGAGTGGAATAGACAGAAAACATATAAAAAAAACCTTACCAAAACATATATATTATACCATCTCCTAACAAAACGCAAAATATTTACGTTCGTCTAAACCCCTTAGCAGAACGTACATGCTTCTTGAACAGTGAAACGCACCATGTTTTAAAAAAGGAATATTAAATCAACAATTTCTGAATAAGAAATAGTAAATTATTATTTTTCTTAACGCAATAGGGAATATCAAAATATTATGTTTTATTAATAGTATAGCTTTTCTTATTGCATGGTTTTCTATTAGACAATGTTTTCTAATTTGGCGACACTTTCGAAAGTTGTTAAGTTTGTCGCCAAACTTGTCACCACGTGAAATAGACGAACGACAGACAGATATACCCTATCGAAACATAATTACGGTGCCATCTCCACAAAACGCAATTTACGTTCTGTCAAATTCAGATGAATTTTTCAAATAGGAACTTTGTCTGAAGAAGGAGGAAAAGGAGATGGAGAAAATTGTAAAATAACTATCTTTTCAAGAAATTCAACTTCATAGTATTTGAATATTTAAAGACGTGTGACAATGCGACTGTGGAATAATATTTTAGACTACAACTTTTTCCAACGGATTATTTTAAAATCTTTGAACCACTGTAGTTTTAGAGATATGGGTATAGGGGTATGTAACTTGAAATCATTCCTGTAATACAGTATCTTGCTGTAGGGTTCCCTATGTCACTGACATGATACCCAATGCTTAAAATTTATCGACCCGAATTTCCTACTTAAATGGAACTTAATAATATATATTATATATGTCATCAACTCTCACCAAAATATTTTCAACACTGTCCAAGAAGTTGATAACTTCAAAGAAAAATAATCAGCAAATAGTGGTAATATATCCTATTTCTGATCGCTTGCTAATATCCCAACACCTTAATGTCGAATTACGAGCTGTCTTCGGATATCCATTGTAACCTGTACCATTTGACTTGTCTACTGCATTGGGGCCACTCAGGAAAATATTAAAGAGTTACGTTCTTGAAAAAAGAACATGCTACTGATGGAGCTAGATATCCATGTAAGGAATCATGTGTTTTCGATGGAACACCTTTACCTCGAAAGTTAGAGAACCCAATGGTATGTAGTTTGATAAAATTGGTAAGATTATTTTCCTAACGATATTCCGAAACCCAAGAAACAGAACACATATAGGTATTGGACTAGTACAAAAGTAAAAACTTTTGATTAATGCAAAAGTTACTCGATTAAAGACCTCGAGAGAGTATAAAATACTAGACCTCCAATGTATGTAAATCTCGGAGGAAGCTTTAACATTTGTTGGCCACAGTTCCTTGCAGTTTGTTCAAACAAGAATAATATCTCATCAAATTTCTTATTAATTTATGGAAACCACCAATTAATCAAGGTAAACTGCAAAGTTTGTTCAAACAAGAATAATATCATCAAATTTCTCATTAATTTATGGAAACCACCAATTAATCAACGTAAACTGAAAAGTAGAGTTATGTTCATTGCTGATTATAACATTAACAGGAAAATAACATATGTTGAAGTGATATATTTTCCTGAACTTTCTCATGAGCATGAAGTTTTTACATGTTACACATGTTGACAAAGGCAACATTCCTGCATTTCTTCACAATTGAGGTTCTGGTTCTCCATTAGGTTTCGTTCAACAAACTGAACTTCAAGTTGATAAAAAAAATCTGCATGTACAAGAAAGATCGGTCTGTATCCCTTTAAAATGCTGTGGTCAAGAAAATCCGTAAATATTAAAGACTTCATGAAATCTACTTTCTTTTTCGACAGACCGTCCAAACTACCAGAGAGTATCTGTTTGGACGGCAGAGAAGTGCCACCCAATTCAGACCGGAACCCAGTGGGGGTGGCATTCACAAGGACCACACCATCCTTCCTCTCGGAAGGACTTGTAAAGAGCCTTGCTGCCTCCAACCGGGAGTCGAACCCTGAATCTTTGAACGGGTTAGTCGACGCTCTACGGTCGAACTACTGGGGCGAAATGGCAAGCTCTTGTCGTCGCAGTGGATTCTGCATTTTCCACCCTCTAATGTAAAAATGGCGGGCAACTGACAATCAGACTGACCACCTTCTGCAATTTTCAACTCAGATTAAACTCTTGCTACTATTATTTTTACATAGGTTAGTATCCTGCGTAGTCGTTATCCTCTCAATTTTGAAATCGGCGTTCAATCTTCCAGAATCCTCTGAATCCGTACTTGTCGTACTAGGGTAACTTTCAGACCTCCGATATCTTTGCGCTAACCTACAGAGTTGATTTGTTCGGCCGCCATTGTAGAGAATCTTGCTGCTCCAACAGGGACTCAAACTCTGGATCTCCGACCTGGATATCCGATGGTCTGCCGTTCAGCTACTGGGAAGAAATTGCAAGCTCTTATCGTCGAAGTGGACTCTGCAGACATACGAATTCACGTGAACACGCAGATAGCTTGGTCTAGCCGAGAATCGAACTCGGGTCGTCTACAATCCCTACGCGCTAACCACTGGTCGACCTCAACCCCATTAAAACGCCCTGACACATGTAAGATAATGTCTTCATGATTGGGTCTCATAGTTCCCCTGGATGCATTAGTAGTTCAACATTTAAAGGCAAAAGTACACATTAAAACTAATGACTACTGCAGCACACTACATTAGATTGATCAAAGAATCAACCAAGCGGGAGAAATGTGAGTGATTCCTTAAATACCAGTCATCTAAAGAAGTTTGTGTTTCAAATGTGCATCGATGTGAAAACCGATGGCGTAAATCGTCTGAGATGTGCTTTGTACGTCTCTGAAGGAGTTAAGCAACCATATTAGGATGGTAGATATTCAAATAATGCAAATTAAAAACAATTTAATAAAATGTTCGATTATTATATTTTTGTGTCACGTTAATCTCAAGCATCTTAATATAAATAATGAAGGCAGTACTAACCTGATTTGAAACTGTCGGAAAATTATTGCTCCGGCAACATCAGTTATTTTTCATTTTATCATCCAGTATCTGTAGCAACGTTTTTTTCATGTGTATTGAAGAAAAAGCATTCCTGTAAGGAATTATATACGAATCTCTGGAGCGTTAGATTTATTTACTTTATCGTAGGTCCATATTTATTTGTATTCCCTAGAGAACGCACATAACAATGCGTTGGAAATATGAAAATATAATTTATCCCTGAGAGAAATGTGATCAGAAAGTATAGAAATATTTATCAAAATAATAATTTTGAGCTGTCATATATATATATATGTGTGTGTGTGTGTGTGTGTGTGTGTGTGTGTTTATATATATATATATATATATATATATATATATATATATATATATATATATATTCTTTGTTTAAGAGATCCTTCTGTTCCAGGTCTGTTTCAGAGACTCTAATACACACACACACACACACACACACACATATATATATATATATATATGTGTGTGTGTGTGTGTGTGTGTCTGTATATTAGAATCTCTGGAACATACCAGGAATCTCGTACACTTCGGCAGCAGCGGCCGAAATTCTGGTGACGAGTTTTTCTTCATATTTATGAAGAATATCATAGACGAGACTCTTGAGATAATCTCACCAGAAAAGTCAAGACACAACAGATCGGGCGATCGTGGGGGCCAAGCTATGAGACAACCTTACCCAATCCATCGCTCTCTAACGCTTTTAACGTCCTTTAACGTTTCGTTTCCGTACCGGTAATCTATGACAAAAAATGCTTGGTTTGATGTATACTACCATCTCGTAAAGTTTGATCCATCTTTTTTGAATCACCGAGAACAGACATAGAAGTGAAATTTTATAAACTGACACACTTAAATTCACTACTCAGAACGGAAATCGCAACACCATGAAGACATTGATGTATCCTTATGAAACTTTCAGAAGGTAATTGTAACATGGAGATGTGCAAATGATCAAAACATTATACCTAGAAAATGAAAGCATGGAACTTTATTGACATTAGATCAATATGGAATAGGCCCACCCCGAATGGCTATGCAGGACTGAATACGACGTGGCATCCCGTCATTGAGATGGTCAATGGTGTGCTGAGGGATGGTATTCTACACAGCACACAATTGGACTTGTAACTGTACATGGTTTGCTGGAATTTAAAGTTCTCTTAATTGACGACCCATGATGTTCCAGATATGCTCAATTGGTGACAAATTAGGAGAAAATGCTGGCCAAGGCAGGATATCAAAAGCTCGTAGACTATTCATAGATACCAATGAAGTATGTGGTCTGGCATTATCCTGCTGAAAATGCAGTCCAGACCTGGTTGACAGATATGGCTGTACCAAAGGTCTCATAATATCAGAGACGTATTGTTGTGCTGTAATATTGCAGGAAAGGCGGACCAAAAGTGTTCGTCCACCAAATGTTATACCATCTCAAACCATGGTACCACGTAGGGAGCTGTGTGCCCGACTGATAGAAAAAGCTTCCTTGTAGCGTTGTTGAAAGGGCCGTCATACACGAGTACGGCCATCTGGCACGCCGAAGCAGAATCCTGATTCATCAGTGAACACACGTTTCGCCGTCTCATTTGACACTACTGGAGGCGACGTAACCAGTGAAGTTGATGAAACGGTAGATGTTGAAAAGGTTGTCTACCTCAGAGCCCTGCGCCAAGCATAGTTTTGCATTGTTTGCGCGAAACCACGTTACCTGTAGTGTGGGATAAATGTCGTTGTAACACATGTTGCTGTGGTAAACGGCTCAAGAGCAAATCTTCTCAGAAGCTTACGATCATGACGTGGTGTGCTGCACCTGTGAACTCCACAACCTGCTCGTCGTGTCGTTTTGTCGTCTCTCACGAACCGTAATACACACTGTTGAACTGTGCTCACATCACAATCCAATAGTTCAACGATCTTTCGAAGGCTCATTCCGCCCTTAGGTAAAACAATGATTTGTTGCTGTTTGTTTACCGCTTGTGCATTGAACGTACGCGGTACGTCGACGTACTCTTGGCATACTGTAATGATTTTTACAACCTGAAGCCAATGACGTTACAATTACTTATGGTATCGCTCCTCCTTGACCTGACGCTTTTATGCTGCTCGGCAAGGTGTTGCGTCACTACGCGTGACGAAACTGTGAACATTTGCATATCTCGCCTTGCTGTTTCCATCGTCTGATTTTCATAAAACTAACAACTTTATGGTGTTGCAATTTCAGTTATAATCTATGTATAATATATAATATATAATATATCTATAATATATAATATATCCATAATATATAATATATATCTATAATATATCTATAATAAATAATATATAATATATCTATAATATATCTATAATATATAATATATAATATATAATATATCCATAATATATAATATATATCTATAATATATCTATAATATATCTATAATATATAATATATAATATATCTATAATATATAATATATAATATATCTATAATATAGCTGTATATTCTAATGTATTGCAAAAGCCTTACGAAATTTTTCTCGTCAAAATATGAGTAGAATCCTATTAACTGAAGATATTGCGGAGGAAATTACACAAAGATTTTTCTTCGTGTAGCTCACTTAAAAGTAATCGTGTTTTTGTCTTTAAGGCATATAATAACCCTAGTAGCATTTAATATTTATCCAAAATTGGTCCAATATTGTACATCTTGGCATTACATTTAAAATTTTTCCAATGTAATACCAATATTTGGCAAATATTGGGGTTACATTGATCTCCAATATTAGCTAATATCCTCATT
Organism: Amaurobius ferox; assembly: GCA_951213105.1. NCBI lineage: Eukaryota > Metazoa > Arthropoda > Arachnida > Araneae > Amaurobiidae > Amaurobius > Amaurobius ferox. Next base: position 62,299,863 of record OX578147.1, read on the forward strand.
ACGATATTATGCCAATATTGGTGTTACATTGGAAATATTGGCGTAATATTGTCCTAATATTGTCCCTATATTTGAAGCCAATATTAGACCAATTTCGTGAAAATACCCAGTTTTTTATATTGGTTACATATTAGAGCAAATAAAAAGCCAATACTGGGCCAATTCCATCAAAATATCCACCTTTTTATATTGGTTCAATATTTGATCCAATAAAAAGCCAATATTGGGCCAATATTGAATTGCTACTAAGGAACTTGTTATTTTGCTGGGGGGCGGAAATAGTGGGGTTTTGAGAAAAGTCTTTACATATAGAAGCTCCCCGATGACTTAAATAGCTGAGTCTTTGCACACGTATAGTATCGATCATTACACGGAACCGAACGAAACCGGATGTTAATTAAAACGGCGAGCTGTAGCGCTAAGTGCTATAAACCGTAAAAAAATTAACACTCATAAAATTAGTTGCACATTTGCTTTTGTTAAGTGTTAATTTCCCTGACTTTGACAGGATTAAATACTATTTCTGTTATTTAAAAATTTGTAGCTTAAAAATTTATTGTTGCTCCCATTAACAAAAGCAAACACAATAAATAATTTCATACTACTTTCTTTTATCTTCAAACCTATAAAAATTTCCTTCTGATATATGAAAATAATCTTATTTCTCTAAGGATTTATAACTGAATCTTGAGAGTCATATCAGTTTACTTCACTAAAAATTCATATTTTATTTATTCTCTCCAGAGTGCTGTCATAACAACTGATTCAAAGTGCAAAAAAGAAAATTTACTCTCAAAATATATTTGCGTATAAAGCTCAGAATTTATCACTTTGTTAACAGATAACGATTTGGTATTTTTCGAAATATTTTAATGACTTATTTGAGTCGAATGTAAAGTCGACTTCATTTTAAGAAATACAAGCAAAGGTTCTTTCAAATTTTAAAATTATGGTATACTGCATAATGAAATGCATAATTTGTGGATTAATGCTAGTACGAAGATCCAAGGTTCGATTCGTGGTTGAGACTGTAAGGTTCATTACAACGGCGATTGAACAAATTAACCTCTTTATTAAGTGCAAAGATGCTGAAGGTCAGAATGTGACGTTAGCACGACAAGCACGGAGTCAGTGAACTATGGTGTAATGAACGCCCGTTTTCGACAACCAGGAAGAAAATCTGAAGAATAAGAATAGCACTAGGAAAAAACATGAGGTATAAGTAGAATTAGGTGGTCAGTCATAGTGTCAGTTGTACATCCATCTGACATTAGGGGGTGGAGAATGCAGTCCATTTCAAAGATAAGAGTGTGAAATTCCGCTCCAGCAATACAACTGTAGGGCATTGACTGGCCAGTATGAAGATCCTTCGTTCGATTCCCAACAAGGTACTTATCAATCGCGGCCGAACAAATCAAATCTGTAGGTCAGTCCATAGAGGACCCTCGTATGACAAGTACTGATTCAGTGGGCTAAGGTATATTGAGCGCCGATGTCAAAATTAGAATGTCAACGATCACTCAGGATGGTAACATGGAAGTAAAAAAGAGCAAGAAGAGGCTAAAATGCGATAAAAATAGCAGGAGGCAGTAAGTGAGATTGTCAGTTGTACGTCAATTTTAAATCACAAGCTGGAGAATACAGAGTTCCGTTTGACGATAAGCGCTATCAATTTCGTCTAAGAAGCTCGACTGTAGAACGTCGGATGGCCTGCACAAATAAATGTAGTATGAGTTCTGGTTAGGACAGCAAAGTTCTGCAAGACTCTGCTGCTAAAATTAATCTCAGAACTGATTTTTCATATTGAATAATATTACAAAAATCTTAAATTTCTGATAATTCACGTTCAAATAATATCAATTATAAATGAATCTTGCAATAGTAATTATAAATTATTAAATATATTTTATTTATTACATCTTTTTACATCTAATTGTCTCCAGTTATACTCGCATTTTGTCTAGAGTCATTTTAACCGGATTTTTCAAACGAACACACACATAGAGGATTACGATATTCCAATAGAAGCAGTGTAAAAAACGTTTTAACGAGTTCTTTAATGGTGTAATTCTATTAAAATATTGAAATTGTATATCTTTGGAAAAAACGAGACATTTTATGCAATAGCATGAGAAAGTAAAAAAATGTTATCTGCAGTCACTTGCTACGTAATGCTATAACGTCAAGTAAGCAAATTAATCCCAAAAGCGTATGGATACCATTTGCGACAGACATACAAAATGTAAAAATTGTGTATTTAGTTTAAAACACAATAGTTTTATAATATTAATTTTATTACAAATACAATCATGATTTTATTAATGTATAAAAAAAATACACTACGCGACACAGAAAATGCTACACAATGAAAGAGCGAATTGAGTGTGAAGATAAGGGACTCACAGACAGAGATGACATATATAAATAAGTGATGTTAGTACCACTGGATAATGCAGTACAGCAATGTCATAGACAGGGTGATCAGTAGGCAGTAGGACCACCTCTTGCGGCCATACAAGCAGAAATCCTCACATTGAATGTACCCTGCAAATTCTGAAGAATGTCGACAATCGTCGTTTGTGTGGCCGCCACCGCATGCCTTTGAACGCGTCAATCGACGAGTGCTAACGTACATCTGGATGGACCTGCACCATTGCGATGATTCACAAGCCCTTCTTCAATCCATTTTCTCCGAATCTTTTGCACAGTGGACGCATCTACGCCTGTTTCAACGGCGATACGCCGGCAGACCATCCAGCCGTGCATAGGTCTAAAATGAATCCCCTTGCATGATCGTCCAGATGCAAAAACGGACTTCGGCATCATCGACCAGCATCTGTTCAACAACAATTGTTTTATGAAATGAAAAACAGCTCGGAAGAAGGGTTTCCTTCGGCGACAGATAGTAACGACTGTTGCCTCATCTTCCGTTCCCATTCCTTTTAACCCGCGCTTTAATCACGTGACCTACTTGCATTTCAGATATTTGCATACATCGGCCAGCTTTGTTTGTCGACACAATTTGCATAATTATATGGCCAAAGCCAAATGATGTTGCATTTTTTACGTCAAGTAATATATATTATTTTTAACTCGAAGTTGTATATTTGCAATGCTTCAAACATACATTATAGACTCCATTTATCATTGATAATTTCAGAAAAACAAAGTAGAAGACGAGTCACCAATTTTGAGTGGAGTGACCATGTGCTTGTGATCGTCTATGTATTGTTTGTAAACTACATAATTCATATATATCCTAATTTTCTAATATTTGGAATTTAGATGATTTACTTTAAATGGCTGAAGCTGATTGTGTTTGCTGAATATCGGAATGCAGAAGAAACCAAACCTTAAATATGGTACTTAAAAATATGACGACTTATGCAAGAAATAAACGCATTGCATTCAAAACGAATTGGTTCGCAGTGTAAATTGCAGCACACATGAAGATAAAAGTGCAATAAACGCTTCGGAAATCGCCTGAATGTCTTTCTTTAAGGCAATCCGAACTTCTAAAACTACTTATCCTCATAGCCTAAAGGGACCTTAATGTCGCCAATATTTTTTATACGTTTCGGTACAGAGTTGTTACACTGAAGAAGAAAACTCAGATTTCTGAATTCATTTAATGTGTGAGGAATTTTTACTTTGTTTACCAATTCACCATTATAGTTGCACAATTTTTCGTTTTTAAATTACACGTTATATTAGTTTAATAATTCTTCTGTATATATCCAATTTTTGCTAGTTTTCTGTTTTTAGTTTTCAGTCTACAATATACATTCTGTTTTATGCAACAGTCTATTCTATGGCCATTAACTATTCCGCAGACGTTTCAGCCGAGCATGTTTAGTTATGAAATAGAAAGTAGTTCATAAAACCTATTTGTCCTAATATAAAATGTTTGTAATGAAATGTGATTGTTACAAATCCTTAGAGATTGTTATTATACTAACTATTTCCACTCACGCTTCGCGTGAACTAGCTAGTGGTTGCTAAATGTAGCACCTACACACTTAATAAATGTTCTGGTTGTCAGAAACAGTTTCAGATGTAAGAAAAATCATTGCATACATTTATTGATATGTTAAGATGGAAGTTGTGTATGTAAAATAATATTTTTTTTCGACCAGGGTATATTTCGTTATTCTCGAAGTCTGCAGGTATTTTAAGCTAAAAATGAATTATAGCTTTATCTTTCAAAAATTAGTTTTGAAAAATAACCAAATAGTGACTTCAGTGTATGGTACGCAGCTGGGTAACAATACATACCACAATGGAATAAAAATTATGAATAAATGCATTCAGATACTAGTCTAAATGATCAAAATGATAGCATATTACCCTTCATTTTAATGGGGGGCTTGAAAAATCTTCAGAATGACACCAAGTTTGATGACATATAATAATATACACTGTAATTCAAAAGTTAAGCACGCAATGCAAATTTTCATTTTTCGAAAGTGTATTTGAATTTGAGTAGCTGAAAATTGCTGCGGATGTAGATGACAGTATGCAAATATCATATGTTACAGTCAATCACGATTGACTGTCCGGATATATGCTAATTAGGCAGTCGTTAAAGACGCCAGCATTCTGAAGGCTCTGAGGAGGTTCTTTTAAATGCTGATACAATTTGTTTATAACTTTTGTAGGATTATTTTGGATAATATCCTTGTTTCTATGGCAAAAAGTAGGCGAATGACAGATAGTGAGCCCTGACGTGCTGTCGAACGCATTGAAGAAGGACAGTCAATCAAATATGTCTCTATTTTCTTTGGCGTTGATCATTCAGTAATTTGTCGATTATGGAAACAATTCCAAACACGTCACACAGTTGTCCGGATATCTGTGCCTGGTCGTCTGAGGGTTACCACACCCCTCTGATGTCACCGCCGTGTTCATGCGGAGTACGATCACGTTAAACATGTGGGTCCGGAAGTCCTTCCGAGAGGTTAGTGATAGGGGAAGGACAGTACTGTCCCTGTGGATGACTCCCCCACTGGGTTCCGGTCTAAATTGGGTGGCACTTCCCGGCCGTCCAAACGGTTACCTTACACCTTACTGGTAGGTCGGACTGTCTGGGACTCAACAAGAACCCCTCCGATGTCGGTATATTGCTATAGTAGACAAGCGGAATTTAACTAGCGACCTCCACAACTGTTACATTCAAGGTTGCAGCGGCACTTTTTAAGACAATATCTGACAGTACTGTGCGACGAAGGCTCCACGTGAAGGAACTGTATACCACGTTTTTGTGTTACACCACGTTTTTGTGTTACACTAATCGTCCAAGCCAGAGAGGAAGATTAAATTGGTGTCGTCAACATGTCAATTGGACTGACTCTGATTGGTCACCCACAAGTGACTTTATGTGTATGAAATTTGGTCAATTAGTTTTTGAGTTAGAGTGGATACATCCATTGCACAAACAAACATGCATACACACACAGAGAGAGACACATGCATACAGGCGTCTTGTGAAACAGTATTTTCATGTTGTAGGTGCTCCAAAACGTGCAGATCTGTCAAAAATTAGAGTTGCAGTTTACGACACAATTTCAATGCTTTTCTCTATATATTCTTATGTATTGTTGGGAACGTATAAAAGTAGTTATTATCGTCAAATATGTATGTTTATTTTCCATATGTGAAATTATGAAACAATTCCGTCAACGCTGCCGTGGATCAAGTTCATTTCATTGATGAGAAAATATATTTTTTGTAATATTCTTATATAGTAAAGGAAGGTGTATGTGTGTACGTGCGTCTGTGAAGTCTGTAATAAGAAATCTAAGCATCGTACGACCATGAAATTTGCACACATGTACTGCAAAGCACGTAAATCCGCACCTCGGCGTTATTATTAACACATTACAATATAGTTGAAAAGTTTTTATGACTTTGTTCATTTTGTCTCTCTGTCTATCTGTTCGTTGGCACGATAACTGCCGTAAAAATGTCTTTATCAAAATGAAATTTAAGTATGTTTGTTAAGACGGTCTGCGAGAGATATGGAAATATAAATAACTAATACCACACACTTAGTATTGGATTGAATCCGGATTAAAAAATGAAATATATTGCACCCTATTGGACCTAATGTTTTCAAACATTTTTTAAGCAAGTTTAAATTTCACAAATTTCTTCGAAAATTTGAGAAAATATTCAAATTATCCCATAAAATATATATAAAAATATTTCAGCAAAATATATTTGGTAATTTTAAAATAAAATTTAAAATAATAATTATACCCATATTATCCATATTATATGAAGAGATCACGTAACCCATTTCAAAATTAAATATGGCATCCATCTTGTGTCAAAATAGTGATTTTTAAAGTTCTTTTTATTTATATTTGCTGTTGTATCCGTCCTAAAACCACTTTATTTTTGCTTAATTTCTGTGCATCTATATTCTGAAACAAAGCAATTACAATATATTTGTGTTTAAATGATTATCAAACTTTGATTATTTCTACAACGAAACCTAATTTTCACTTATGGTGAATGTAACCACGTCGAGCTGTTAAATGAGTTGTATAAGTGTTGCTGAATTTCTTTAACGTAAAATTATTTACATCTGGAGTCTGTAATATAGCTGATATGAATGAAACATTAGCTGATTTTACATGGAGAAGCAGACGATTTTATAGCAGACTTTTTCGATGACGTTTTAAGCATAGAGTTAAATTACTTTGACCTCCATGATTTTAACTGTTTAGGTAAAATAAATTATTGTAATATGATTGAAAGGAATGGAATAAAATTGTATGAATGAAATATTTACAGCTTATACATAATGAACCAAGCGATTTATATTTCAATGACTTCATTTGAAAAAAGTTTATATTTTTCGATGGATTTTTAAGTTTCCAAAATAAATTATCGAAGCATTGCGATAATTTTAAAATATTGCCGCTGAATGTGTCGCATTTTAGAGTTGCTTATATAAAATTGCATTGCAGTTGAAAAGTGTTTCATAATCAATGTTTTATACACGAGTGATTTTTCTTCTTTTGAATTTCTAATAAATTTAGATATTAACACTTTACAACATTGTTGAGAAGTGTTTATGACTTTGTTCATTCTCTGTGTCAGTCAGTCTGTCTCTCTGTCCGTACGCACGATAACGGCCGTAAAAAGGATTTTATCAAAATGAAATGTTAGTATGTTGTCAAAACGGTCTATGGGACCTATGGGAATGTGAGTGTCGAAAGCTCAGGCCAGCCGACTCATCCGAAGATATAGAGCAACCATTTGGATGGCCGGGGGAATGTGAGTGTATAATTTCACTCACTTAGTTTTTTATTGAACCCGGGTTGAAAAAATGAAATACTTTGATAGTATTTTGAAATACTTAATATTAATTATACCCATATAATACGTGACCCACTTCAAAATAAAATATGGCATCCGTCGTTTTTTCCAGAATAAAAATTATGTATTGCGATGTAAAAATTGACTGCTAATCCAATGTTACTAATTTAACAGCAGCTTCCTTAAATGCTACACGCTGCTCCAAACCACCCCGGCCGTCCAAACGGTTACCTTGCACCTTTCTGGTAGGTCGGACTATCTGGGTCTCAACAACATCAACAACACTGCCTCAAACCACCGTCCGCACATAAAGTTGCCGTAAGCCCTAGGGTTGGTCGTGTGGTCTGGGCCTTCAACACTGCTCCAAACCAAAAATGAATTCATAAACTCAACCGTTTTTATATTATAATTTTTTAAGCGAAAGACCGTAATTTCAAAAATGTTCGATGCCACGCGCTTTCACAGGAATTTCAACATGAAGGCGTGTGAACACTGATAATCAGAGATTGATTGATTTCTTAGAATTTGACTATGTTCCTGATATGTGATTGCAGTTGGGTTTATTTATTCCATTCGGAATTGTAAAAAAAAAATACGCTGTTTAAGAAAGGTAACTTTGGCAATAACTTTGCCATTAACTTTGGCAATATATACTTTGGTCTAATTGCTCTGAGAATGTTGAAATTAAGTTTTAAATTGTGTCCCTTGATAGATTTTATCGTAGAACATAGAGTCTCCGCAAGTGACGGACTTCGATTTTGTGATTTGGGAAGGAGTTCGTACCACGCCCTTTGCACCGATGTACACGATGAATAAAATGTATTTATTTTGTTGTTTCATATAATTTCCCTGCTTTTACTTATGGGCTCAACGCTGAGTGAATATTTTTTTGTAGTTTTGTACTTTGATACCACAGAAGTCTCTGCCATTTAATACGCAGGATACGAACTTAAAGTCATTTCAATTTTGATGAGAACTTTACACGTATGTAGGACTAAACAACTCTGAACTCATAATTTTCGTCAAATTTGAATATGTGTCTAGTTAATTCAAATGCCCCAAAATTTGTGATATTGGTCTGCCGCATCATAATTTAGCCTTGAAAGAAGCAGCCTTAGTATTAGACAGAAAGTAATTTGCTGTCTATATCAGATTTTTACTTTCTCATACGTAGTATTGAAAAAGTATTGTTTTCCCGAAAACCCTCGATTTCGAGGTTTTGATGCCAATATTTACTTTCAGAACTCCTGAGCACGTTTGGGCTATTTTTGGAGTGATATCCAACTGTCTGACAGCTGTGGTCGATATTTTGTCTACACGATGACGACCACAAATATTAATTGATTTTTACGAAACTTTATATCCGACATTGTTATTTAAATCAATCTAGAACAAGTTAGAGTTTTTTTTTTAAATTCGAGCGAAAACTTTGAATTTTATTCGAATTTTTGTATTTTTTTAACATGGCAGCGTAGAACAAAAGTTGATATAATCATGCATAATATGGTTTATTTATCGTTCAATGATCACGATACCTAATAGTTTCAATCACTGTTGTGAAAAATAGCCGCGAAACAATTTAACTTGTTCGTGACGTCATTAACTTTCTCTTGAAGGGTAAGTTACCCCCCGGGGGAGGGAGTACAGTGTCAAGTATGGTATTAATCGAAATATTTTTTCAAGTCCTTTAAAGTGAAAAGTGGTACGCTATAGGTTGTTGTTGCTGAGACCCAGACCGTCCGACCTACCAGAAAGGTGTAAGGTAACTGTTTGGACGGCCTGGAAGTGCCACCCAATTTAGACCGGAACCCAGTGGGAGAGGCATCCACAGGGACCGTACCTTCCTTACCCTACCACCATCCTCTCGGAAGGATTTACGGGCCCACATGTTTAACGTGATCGTACTCCGCATGAACACGGCGGCAGTTGTGGCAGCGTGCAAATCCAGCGCCCAACCCACCGAGCTACCGCGCCCGAAATGTGCCAACAGCACGCCGTGTTCCCAGGTGGTCACCCACCCAAGTACTAACCGCGCCCGATGCTGCCTGACTTCGGTGATCTAACGAGAACCGGTGTTTTCAGCACGGTACGGCCGTTGGACGGCACGCTATAGGTGTAATTATTCTGATCCATGATACCGATTTGTCACATTTTTTTTTGTCAAATTTTAGAAATAAAAAGTAACTTTGGTATGAGATAGCCGATTTGAGTCGCACCCCATAAAAGTTTACAAATGAAAAAAAAATTAGCATGTACGCTTGATCTAAAAAATATTACTAGTAATGTGACACGCTTATCATTTCTGACCACAATTCCCAACTTTCATTTCTAAGAATAAATTTATCGTTATTGGCGAGAAAAAATGTTAGGAAATTTTCCTGAATGGAACAAGTTTAATGGTCCTACTTCTTCAGATGACTGTTTAGTCCGTTATTTGATACTGTGTAACATTACGACTATTCGCATATAAAGCGATTCAGGCACTTTATTCTAAACTGTCTGCTCAAACTTGCAATTTCCGGTAAGTCATAAATGGAGTCATAAAAATATAATTGCACTGACCTATATTTTAACTAAAATACTGAACATGAATAGTATAGAACAGACATTAAGTGAAAGAAGTGTTTGTGTTTTATAAAACATGTAGCTTTTTTTTGCTTTAAATATAAATGTGCAAGTAATACATAAAATATGTGATAAACACGTATCAAGGATTTTCAAATATTCGACGTTGTTATTTTTTGAAGGTGTATTGTTTAAAAAAAACGTAGTAATAGTTCTCTAAATGTAGAGTGAGGTGGAATGAAATCTAATAATATTTATTTTATATTATTGTAAATTTGTATATTTTAAGTGTTTGAATTATTATGTTTTCTTTATCTATAGCAATATAATATGCCATCATGTCGATCATACCAGCCTACTGTTTATATATGTATATGCCAGTTTTTATTATTAAATACTTGTATTAGGAAATCTCTGTTTATATTCATTTGAAGCTAATAAAATTTGAGATAATGAACGGTATGTGCATCACATATTCAAAACTTCAAAAATATGTTTTATATATTTTTAATTGCTTGTTGAGAATGACCCCCCCCCACACTCCCAAAGCTATAAATCCACGAGTACTTGTCCGTACATTTGAATTTTCTTTGCTTAAAATACCGCTGTTAATACTAAAAAGCTATTGATCTATTTATATGTAAAATAATTTTAATTGAACTTATTAAGTTACTATATGTTTGATTTTTCGACACAAAAAACTAAGGAAGTTGCGCCAGAAAGATACTGAAAAACACGAGCTTTCACACTTTTAACTTTTTACACATTTCAAAATGTCAAAGTGAAACCAACCAAAAGTAACTTTCTGAAAACGATTGCCTTCCCGGAAATTGATCACACTGGATTGAATGCTTTCTGGTTTCTTTTATTGTAATTTGTGCTGTACATTTTATGCTAAATTCAAAAATAGACTTTAAAAAAGTTCTATCACCCACTATCTCTAAAAAATGAAATACATTTTATGTTCAGAAAATGTAATGTGTATAATATATTTACAACAACAACAGAATAAATAAAAGTAGGAGTTGGACAGCTCAGTGGTTAACGTACAAGGATTGCACCCGGATGACCAAAGTTCGATTTCCGGCTGTGTTGAAACTGTCCCCGTGTTTCCGCGGATGACGGACATGCTGAATATGTGGCTCCGTATGTCCTGCCGAGAGATTGGTGGTAGAGGGAAAACGGTACTGTCCCTGCGGATATCACTTCCACTAGGTTCCGGTTTAAATTCAGTGGCATTTCCCGGATATCCAAACAGATACCTTCAACTTTCGGGTAAGTCGAACGGTCGGGGACGAAGAAAAATTATACAAAACAATATAGTTAATATTGAGCTTAGTTGGTTTGGCAGAATATTTTATTTTGTAGATAGTATCTTTAATATCTGTGATCAAAATCCAGCAGTATTCTGTAAGCTACAGTCCTTTTCCTCTGGTAACGTATTCCCACAATTACTATACCTTAGTTAAATTTTTCAGCGTGTTCGTCACTGGCACAACCAAGAGTTAGACAGAACAAATCTAAATAAGATGCCAGAAAGTGTACTTTTAAGAATGTACATAAGGATGTTGTAGCTGGCCAGAAATTCATCAACATATTCTTCATAATGTAGAGTTCGACGATTGATCATAAAATTTTGAACGACCATCTTGGATGTATGCCAAGTTGTTTTTATCTGTAGGATTTAGACCAGACTCAAAGACATTGTGGCGACTCACAGCATTTTTACTTTCCTTATATTCATAATGTATAAGGAATGTATTGTGACGGGGTCGAAAATTCGAATTCGAGTTTTCGACGGGAGATCACGTTTCAAGTATCCCTGATCCCAAATCAAACATTTTTGATGTTATGTCTGTGTGTGTGTGTGATAGTATGTGTGTGTGTGTGTGTGTCGGTGAGACTGTGGAGACGATAACTGACGAACGAATAGACCGATTCGAACCAAATATGGTACAAAAATCACAATCCATAAACACTGGAAGCCTACTGTTTTTATACGCAATCGAATGTTCAGAACCCCACTAAATTTTCGAATGAAATTTTGAAAAAATCATCAAAAAATCAAAACCGCTAATAAAGTTACGCAAATAAGCATTTCTTATGTAATTTTTCATTAGAAAACGATTGACATAAATTTTAGAACGCTAACATGAACCGTTCTTGAGATATTGCACATTTTTCAAAAACATTATCAAAAAGTCATATGAAATAGAAAAAACACATTTCCTATTGAGAAACATGTTCACTTTTCATATGTAATATCATGCGATAAATTGGGTGACATCATTCTCGTGGATATAGAACATTCCATTCATGAAAAAATATACTTTGAGTAATACTTTTGTATTTGATCGCCAATAGTCATTTATCTGCTGTAAGAATAACGTATTTCCTCGTCCATAACGCTTGGCGAGTATTTTAGTGACGAAATTGGCGGAATGTCGCCAACTTCGCGACTTTTTGAAATGTTGGCAAATTAACGAAACTCTCGCCAAATGGATAAAAATGACGCTAAATCAATGAAAATGACGACTAATTGTCGAAAATTCAATATCTTGAAAGGGATATTAGTATTTACTATAAGGAAAACTTATTTTTTTACTGTAAAAGTACATTCATTACATTATATAAGGAAAGTCATGTGCTGCCCACATCAGATTTTTTCTTATCTACTTTATGTGCGACGCTACCAATGTGTTTGCTCTCTTCTACTTTGGCATCCCTGTTCAAGGGGACCGTTTCCTTGAGATATTAAAAGTCTTGTATAAAATAGATTCACCAATCCAAAATTGATTCGTAAATATGGTAAGAATATCTTTTAAGGGTCGACAATGAGATCGTACTTCACATTTTACAACTATGAATAAAAGCTCGACTTTTGGCCATTGTGTTTGGTTTTAATGAGCTTGCTTTTCCCGTCTGTAGAACTTGCATAGAAAGCGGCAGTATTTGTTGTAGCCGAACTGCATTCCTAACAGGAGTTCTTCCTATACACATTTCCCTCAAGCATCGTCATCAATGTGGACATTCTACTGCTGAAAACTGTCTAACATTCTAAGACTATTATCTTGTTAAGCATGTTTTCGCTATATTTTACGCATTTCGATCCAGAACGTCCAAAAATTAGAATAATCATTTCTTAAGGGCCTCGGAGGATAATTTTTCCTTATATATCTCAATAATCTATATTGAGAAATATAGGAAATAGAGAGATATAGAATATAGGAGAGATTTTAATACACGGACTATATTTTTTAGTTGTTACTAATGATATTTCTAATTGCCAAGCTAGATTTGCACGAAATTGAAATAATTTTATACACTGCCATCTAGAAAAATGCCATATGTTAATGAATAATTCATTATTAAGTTATTATGCGATGAGTTGGTGCGTCATTGTATTCAGATGCCTGACTATCACAGAATTAAAACAAAACCATATGAATATAGTAAAAAATCGAGTGGAGTTTCACACTTACATACACCTTTCTGGTAGGTCGGACGGTCTGGGTCTCAGCAACAGCAACAGCAATCCTCATAATCAACAACAACAACAATCCTTATAATTTAGTTAAATACACATAGGTTTTACGAGTTTTTCACACATTAACATAGTTCAGATGCCTGACTATCACAGAATTAAAACAAAACCATATGAGTATAGTAAAAAATCGAGTGGAGTTTCACACTTACATACACCTTTCTGGTAGGTCGGACGGTATGGGTCTCAGCAACAGCAACAGCAATCCTCATAATCAACAGCAACAACAATCCTTATAATTTAGATAAATACACATAGGTTTTACGAGTTTTTCACACATTAACAATCATGATCTATTGAAACAAGTAACTATATCAAAACTCAAGGGGTTGTAAGACAAACAATTTTCCATGCTTGGAATTATTTTAATCTGAACTGTATTTTCTGTAAAAAATATGCTGTAATTACTGAAAGGTTTAAGACTAAAATACAATACTTGTTCTTCTAAGAAAGCAGTCGAAAGGTTTTTAAGATTTAAAGAAATAATACTCTGTGGAAATAAGATAACTCTAAGCACGTCAGATTTATTTTTTTAGAATTCCTGTAATAATTGGTTCTTGTAAAATATAGTGATTCTTTTCAACACACGTCATAAAGGAAAGAAAAAAAGTTGAATAATTCTAGAGGGATAAGTTCTTTAACCATACAATATCTGCAGAAAGTAATTTTTATTCTAGTTTAGAAATATATGATGTGAGTATCACATGGCTTTCCTGAAGGACTCAAATAATGCTTATTATAGTATATTTTTTTAAATCAAAATGCATATTATATTGAATGTTATATATATATGAAATAACTATGTATTTAAATAATATATAATTAAGAATTCGAAACGATTTGTTATTTATTTTGAAGATTTCCGTGATGACGAAGGTAATATTCTAAAACTGATATTTTACGATTTTTGCAAAGCATTTGTTTTAAAGGGTAAGTTTTTTTTTTTGTTTCATTTTGTACCAAAATGTAATTATCAAACAGATAAATAGTAATTTAACATTTGTAAATTTTATGAAAATCGCATAGGTAAATCTTTAGCTGGAGTGTATATAATATACATTTTGCATTAACAAACATTCACATATAGTTACTTATTCTAAACAAAACTGATTCATTAGTAAAATACACTTTGTGTTAAGAATAAGGAAAACTAGAGCAACGTAAATAAGCACAAATAACAGAAGTATGCAGCATATAGCTGTTTCGAGGATATGCTGGATAACCTTCGTTAGTGCAGCAGAACTAACAGACCCGAATACCAAAATAGGACTGAGGAAAAAGGGAAGTTATATACCCAAGACCTGGAGTTATATACCCAAGGAGACCTGGCGTTATGTATCCTAGACCTGGATTAACAGACCTGGATAATCAGTTGTTTCAGCATCTTTCTTTTGCGCCCAATTCCTCTTTGAACTTCCGTTAAGTTGCACTCCCGAAGGGGGGTCAATCGTATCTTCTAAACAACTGTATGTGCTACACTTGTATTATTTGCACTTATTTACGTTGCTGGGTGATTTTCAAATGAATTGCCTTTTTAAGCTTTACATCATATAAAATTTGATTAAAAGTAAAATTATACTCTGTCACTAATTTCTTGTAATATTTTTTATACTAAATAAGAAGGAACAACATGAGATGTACAGGAGACACATATTAAATTTAAATTTTAAAATATTAACAATTATATTTTAAAGGCATCACTTGCATTTTTGTTAACTAAAATGTAAAACCATATTTTTTAATTCATATACAAAAGCTTATCGAGTTTGAAAGCATAAAAAGAGACTCCCTTAAGTGTGGTGTTTTGAGTTGGGAAATGCAAATTTATTATTTGAAAACTGAAAATAGTAGAAAATAGCTAATATTTTTAAAGCAAACATTTTAATGAGTACATTTTATTAATTATAAACTAATGTACCAATATATGTTCCAAACGTATATATAAAAAAATTATTAGTATGAAATATGGGTTCAAAGATAGGGACATCAAACAGGCGTTCATTTTGAAAATCACCCTGTTATAGTTTCACCTAGAACTGATTCATGTTCAATGATGTTCAAAATATGTAATTTCTTGCACTGTAGTGCGCAGCCACACATTAAAAATTATAGTTTGATTCAGTTTAATTTTGTATATTATGCTCCACGTTTTAGGTCTCACAATGTTTTGAATATGCTAATTTTTTTAGAGAAAAATTCCCATGTTTGTGAACTTATTGCGTATTTAATTGCTTAACTGCGTCTGATAATTATTTTAATGCATTGTTAAATATTTAAAGCGTTAATATATTTTATCTATCTTTAGGTTCCGCTTATTACTGTTTCGAATAAAGCTCAATTTTTTCCGATTTTCAAATTCTTCCTTCTGTCCTGAAACTGCATTCACCAACCCAGCGGATTTGGCGTAACAATAATATATCAAACTTATTTGTATGAAAAAAAAATCTTATTCAGTTTCCATATGTGTCAAGAACTATGTTTTGCTATCGGAAATAAATTTTTTTGTTCTTGGAATCATTAATCTCAAAACTGTAGTTTCTTGAGAAAAAAAAACATCTTGCACTTGCTACAGTGTATGAAGTAGAAATCGTGAGTTTGTCGGATAAAGTTGCTAAAGAAACAATCTAAACTTTCAGAAAAATAGTTCTGGGGAATTTATAGAATTTAGGAAATGCCACATTTATCTTTATAACTGGTATTTAAGTTTTCTAAAGACTGAGAATTTAACACTCTTGAAACATTAGGTTGCAACATTTTAGTGCTTTCCCTATACAGGGTGTTCCAAAAACATTGATCTCGGCTTTTATTCCTTAAATATTGATCTTAGACACATATAAATTAAAAATTTACATAAAAAATACATAATTTATAGAGATCGATTACAATTTTCAAAGCAATTAAATTTTAAGAAATACCAAATTTAAATTTGTATATGGCCCCCTTACAAAAACATTTCCAATGAGTAAAATGTGCTTCATACACTAATAAGGTGATGTACAAAATGTCAGAATTTTAATATAACAAGTCTCAGAGATATGACAAGACAAAAATGCTGACTTAAACCACTTTTTGATGTATCGACATAAGTTCTCAGAGGAGAAAAATCATGTCATGCTAGCGTTCTAAAATTTATGTCAATCGTTTTCTAAGGAAACTTTCCATAAGAAATGTCTACTTGCGTAACTTTATTAAAGGTTTTGATTTTTTGATGATTTTTCAAAATTTCATTCGAAAATTTAGGAGGGATCTGAACATTCGATTGTGTTTTAAAACAATAGACTTCCAGTATTCATAGATTGTGATTTTTGTACTAAATGTCATTCGAATAGCTCCATTCGTTCGTGAGATATCGTCTCCACAGA
Organism: Amaurobius ferox; assembly: GCA_951213105.1. Taxonomy (NCBI): domain Eukaryota; kingdom Metazoa; phylum Arthropoda; class Arachnida; order Araneae; family Amaurobiidae; genus Amaurobius; species Amaurobius ferox. Next base: position 62,316,660 of record OX578147.1, read on the forward strand.
CTCACTGACACACACACATACACACACACATGCTTTCACACACACACACACACAGACATCACCTCAAAAGTATTCGATTCGTGATCAGGGATGCTTGAAAAGTGCTCTCCCGTCGAAAACTCGAATTCGAATTTTCCACCCCGTCACAATACTTTCCTTATACATTATGTATATAAGGAAAGTAAAAATGCGAAATTGGATTTAAAATTTATCTATAATAATATATATTAAGAAAATTAAAATTTTGAAATTATATAAGTTGAACATTTGTATATACGATTCAAAATACACACACACATATATATGAGGGATAATGAATCTTAATTTTCACATGATTAAATGTTTGGAAAAAACAAAATTTCCAAATGAATTTATGAAAAAAGAACCTCATTAGAAGTATCAGGACCTATAATAATGTTAAATAAATAATCATTTATGGAACATTTATAAATTAAAATTCTCCTTAAATAGGGTTAACTTGGCGACAAATGTTAAAAGAAATTGCCTGTTTAGTGACATTTAAAAAATATTGCAAATTACGGAAAATGTCCCCAAATAATCAAAAATGAGGTTTAATTAACAATAATAACCCTAAAGTTGATGAAAATTCAATATTTTCAAATGATGAAAAGCGTTTAATACACGAACTACATTGTTTAGTAGATATAAACAATATTTCTATTGGCAAGTCAGAATTGCGATAAATTGAAATAATTTTATACATTGTCATCCAGAGAGGGGACAAAGGGGTAACGAATTCATTTAAATTCATTAACATTTCATTGATATAATTGAAGTTTGTATGCCATAAATCTGGAGTATCATTAATTGTGATCCAACTTTGGTCACTCTCTTATGCAGTGTAAATAATGTGATGACCACGTCAGATTTTAATTCGTATTCATATGCATGATTATGATAGAATTAATCCAAAACAATACGAAATATGAATATATTGAAAAATTGGTTGGAATCCCACACTCCTTGTACTTAATTAAACACTCCATAGGTTTTAAAACTTTTTCACACATTTACCATCATGATCTATTGAAACAAATAACTATATAAAAACTCAAGGGGTTGTAAGCCATACAATTGGGAATTAATTTAACTCTCTTGGAATTATTTTAAACTGAATTGTAGTTTCTGCAAAAATATGTTGCAATTACTGAAAGATTTAGGAAGAAAGTACAAAACTTGTTTTTCTAAGACTGCAGTCAAAAGGAATTTAAGATTTAAAAAAGTAATACTCTGGTAATAAGATATATCTAAGCACGTCAGATTTTTTTTTTAAAAATGCCTGTGATAATTGGTTCTTGTAAAATGTAGTAGTTCTATTCAAGGCACGTCATAAAGGGAAGAAAAACAGTTCAATAATTCTAGAGGGACACGTTCTTTAAACATACAATATCTGCAGAAAATAATTTTTATTCCAGTTCAGAATTATAATGATGTAAGTAGCGCATGGATTTCCTTAAGGACGCATACGATGCGTATTATATTGCATTATTTTTATTAATTAAAATATATGTTATTGAATGAAATATATATGAAATAATAATTTATTTAAATAATATATAATTAAGAATTTGAAATGATTTGTTATTTATTTCTAAGATTTCCCTGATGACGATTGTGCGTTTTGTTTACACATTGTGTTTAACTCTAGCTTGTAAGGAAAACAACGAGTACCAGATAATGGAAATGAATTGTGTAAGAGTCAACAATGAAAGCTGACCGACGGTCGCCAGTGGGTTGAAGACCCAGACCGTCCGACACATCCTGAGGACTTGAGCAACTAATTTCCCCGGCCGGGGTCACCAATGGGTGATATTAACTTCAGATAAATGTATACGAGGTAATAAATAAGCCGCATATAAAAGCCACACAGACATGTCACAATATTATGTGGATCCCGGGCTGTTACTCCAAACGTATCTGCGACCAATAAAAGCTTCGTCTGCGGCCAATAACAGTTCTCTCACACAAGCGCACAAGCCAATGGGCCCTATAGGGAGTAATGAGATGGCGCCATTAGGGCAAGAAGTCTTAGTACATGAAATTAGTTGGAATTAAGTAATGGGACTTGGTAATGGAATTAAGTATGATGAGAGTTGGAGAAGATTTGAGGCACTTTCAGTATTGAAAACGACTCATTAAAAAGTGGTGAACCCAAGTGATATAAAATGTGCACATGACCGATAAGACAAGTTTCAAAATTTAAGGTGACGACAGGCCCTAATTATGACCATGACCACGGAAATGCGAGGATCATGTCTTAAAACAAGAATGGCATCCAATACAGGTACTCCTTTATTTCCCGTGAGAAATTCGAAATTAAAAAAAGTAAGATCTTTTATATAATTACTTCATCGCATTTGACTTCAAATAAAATTGAGAATGAAATTGGGTTCTAAAAATATGAAAACGAATACAATTGTGAAATTAATAATTGAAAATGTCAGTCTAAGCATGAATATTGAAATAAATAGTTATGTGAAAAAAAATCAAAGGTACCGATAATAAGTAGTTTATTTAGTTATTTTTTCTTTTTATTTAATTAAGTTGATGCTAGACTGCCCAATAAGTGGACTATATGTTGGACGAAAGGTTTTGTAAGTCCTATTACGATCTCAAACCTGAATTAACCTTATCATCAATCAATACTTAAATATTATTTCACCCAAATATAATCCTCCAAGCATTCTCCATTTGATAATAACTTTGACTACATTGTGGTGTTCTTGTCATATATTTTATGTACACTACAATTTCATTTAAATTTCGCAAAATGATTGAATAAGGAATATGTACTGTTTACTGTAGCATTTCCGGAGTGTTGTCATTCAAACTGTCATACAAAGAAAAAAAAAACAATATTCAAATTGTAAAGAAAGCTCAAAATACAAAGAGCCTAAAAGACTCATAATCCGAAGGACCAATAATAAATAATTGGAACATATAAGAATATTTTATCCTAAATCTCAGATTTTACAATTGTTGCAAAACATTTGGTTTAAAGGGTAAGTATATATATATATATATATATATATATATATTTATTTTCGTACCAAAATAAAATTGTCACAAAGATAAAAAATAATTTAATATCACCTCGAAATTTTATGAAAATCGTACGGGTAGAACTCGGGCTAGAGTGTATTTATATTTTACATTGACAGATATTGAAATATAGACACATGCTAAACAGAACTGATTCATCAATAGATAAAATACACTTTATGCGAAGAATAAGGAAAACTAGAGCAACGTAAATAAGCATTATAACACACGTGTGAAGCATCCAGCCACACATCAAGCTACCGCAAGCCTTAGGGTTGGTAGTGTGGTCTGGGCCTTCAACACGTATGCAGAATACACCTGCATATACCACATCCCCTTCATCAGTGTAAGAGAACCAACAAAAGTCCAAAAGAGGAATATACGCAAAAGTAAGAAGCATTGAATGTTATATACCCAAGACCTGCATTAAGAGAAAGACAAGCTGAAAGCAGCTGCTTCAGCAACATAAGGGAAAGTAGCTGCTTCAGCACCATGTAGAACATGAAGAAAAGCAGCTGCTTTAGCACCATGTAGAACATCAAGAAAAGCAGCTGCTTCAGCAACATGAAAAACGCAGCTGCAACAGTATTTCTTTATGCTGCTTTCTGATTGGCTCTTTCTTAATCCAGGTCTTGATAATATACACACTCCCACTCTACTTCTTCCTTTTCTTCCCCTCTGCTTCTTCCTTTTCTTCCCCTCTGCTACTTCCTTTTCTTCCACTCTGCTTCTTCCTTTTCTTCCCCTCTGCTTCTTCCTTTTCTTCCCCTCTGCTTCTTCCTTTTCTTTCCCTCTGCTTCTTCCTTTTCTTCCCTTCTGCTTATTCCTTTTCTCTCGCTTTGCTTCTTCTTTCCTTGAAAAGCAGCTACCGCAGCATTTTATTCTTTTTTTGCACTTCGGGTTTATTGTTTCTCTTGCACTGACCAAAAGCGAGCCAGGGTATCCTTGAAAGAGCTTTATGCTGCATACCTCTGTTAATTTTGCTTATTTAGTTTCTCTAATTTTCCTTAGAACTGATTCATGTTGAATGATACTCAAACATATGTGAATTCTTACCCAGCGGTAAGCAACCAAATATTGATAATTATAGTTTGATTCAGCTCAATTTTTCGATTTATGCATCCAGTTTTAGGTCTTACTGTTCTTTGAATAAAATGAATAGGTCTTATTGCACTTTGATCAATTTTTTTAGAATAAGATTCCTTTGTTTGTGAACTTATTGAGTATTTAATTGTTTAATTGCATTTAATAATTATGTTAATGCCTTTTAAATATTTAAAACGTTAATATATTTTATTTATTTTTTGTTTTTGCTTATAATTGATACTGAAAAAAATCTGAAGTTTCTCTCGATTTTCAAATTCTTTCTTCAATCCGGAAACTACATTCACGAATCCAGAGGATTTGACGTAAAAATAATGTATCAAACTTATTTGTAAGAAAAAAACTTATTCAGTTCCCAAGAGTGGAAGGGACTATGTTTTGCTATCGGAAAAAAAAATTTCATTCTCGGAATCATTAATCTCAAAACTGCAGTTTCTTGACAAAAAACACACTTGCTACAATGTATGAAGTATAAATCGCGAGTTTGCCGGATAAAGTTGCTAAAGAAACAATCTAAACTTTTAGATAAATAGTTTCGGGGAATTTATAGAATTTCAGATATGCCACATTTATCTTTATAACTAGTGTTTAAGTCTGCAGAAGACAGGGAATTTAACACTCTTGAAACATTGTGTTGCAGCATTTTTTACTTTCCCTGTATTCATAGTATAATGCACAAGGAAAATATTGCGGCGGGATAAAAAATTCAAACTCGAGTTGCAATGTGAGAACATATTTTGAGCAAACATGAACTCGGATCGATTATTTTTAGGTGTCGTTTGTGTGCGTATGATATTGTGTGTGTGTCTTCATTTTAATGCGCATATGTTTGTGTGTTAGTTTGCGAATCTGTGGATACGATATCTCAGAGACAAGTGAAGCTTTTCGAGAATAATTTTGTGCAACTTTCAAATACAATGTATACTCTTAAATCATATTGATTTTAAACTTGACAGAATGTTTGGAAGACCTCCACCTCCGCTTTTCAAATGATGATTTGAAAAACGTTAAGGCTCTTCGATATCGTAAATTAATAATTGCTTCAGAAATAAATTTTCATTATAAAAGGTGGACACCAATTTTTGAAGGCTGTCATACCCCGTTCTCGATAACATTTATCAAATAATTTTATACAAAAAGACATACGATAAAAAAAGAGTGACCCATAGTTATAATATGTTCATACTCTGCGTAGATACGAAATACATTTGGGCAGCGGAGACCGAAACCTTTACTATCATATGTTCGATTCACCCTAACCACTAACCTATCCGAGTTTGTCTCTAATAAGACTGCGTAACACTCTATTAATAAAAATGTATTTACTCTTCAATAATTTAAAATTGAAATTCATTATACTGGAAATCGACCTAGCATAAGGAGACTAGTTCCATGCAGAAAAAGTGTGATTCGGACTGAGCATCGAGTAAGACGTGACGTCACAGATAGAAAATGTAAAGCATCATTATTTGCTAGTCAACTTTTATTTTTTTTTGTCTGTAAATATTTGATATTCTATATACTGCCCACGTACCTTTTTTCTTGTATACATTTTCTAATCCTGTTTGGTAAAAAGTCAGCTAATTATGTTCCCAGAAGTTGGAACCTTCTATCAAGTATCAAAAAAAATTTGCCCTCATGAGGTTTCATGGTAAAAACTTTTACAGCTTCTTCACTTACAAATTCCGTAACCAGGGAGATTTTTACTGTAAGAGAATGACTTGCAATTACTGAAGGTATAAAGAAAAAATATCCAAGTTATTGATTTGAAGATTTAGAAGGAATATAAAAATTAAAGAAGGGTGGATTAAATTAAAATATTTTCGTTCTAAAATTAATGAATTTATGAGGAAACGTCAAATACACTTTTCCTTTTCTTACTTTCTACAATACAAATAAAATGTTATGATTTTCTTATGGACTAGGCATATTTCTATTAAGCATATGTCTAGAGGAAAAGTATTGGCATAAATAGAAACGAAATTGGATTTAAAATCTACCTGAAATGATAATTAAGAAAGTTAAAATTTTGAAATTATATAAATTAAAGATACAGTGTTTGCACATACAATTCAAATTTACACACACACACACACATATATATATATATATATATAATTATATATATATTCTATATACATATATATATGTATATATATATATATATATATATATATATATATATATATATATATATATATATATATATATATATATATATATATATATATATATATATAGAAAAATTGAAAGATCAAAAGTGAAAAAAACATGTAAAAAAGGAAGGAAGGCTCGGCAAAAAGCTTGCATTATGGCGGTAAGGGGTTGTGACCTTACTCCCCAGTTCAACGAGCTCGTCAAAAACGCAGCGGCATTTTCACTCCTGGTCGCCAGCCCTGGCCCAAGCCAACCTCCGGAGTGACTTTGAAATCATCACGAAACCTGGATAGAAATGTGTACGAGAGCCATATCACCACACGCCGAGAGCCATATCACCACAAATAAAGCCAACTGAATTGCCGACTCAAATGAAATGTAGTGCCTGCTGCGGTCCTTTAATCACAGTGCGGTCCTGTCATATGGAGGGTTCGATGATTTTGTCTCTAATTGAACTCAAATAAGACTTAAGTCTTACACCATATGCAAAATTGGTTCTGTATAAATTATCAATATTTTTAAGCAGAAAGGAAAGTGGATATTTATTAAAAAATGCTTGTTTTAAAAATTCTTGATCAAAATTAATACGTAATTGTTCTTCTTTGATAGTTCGTTTTATTCTGATTAAACCTCCCAAGAATACATTGCGAAACACATTCAAATGTATGTTGGAGTTCCAATGTATAATTCCTATAATGGGTAATTTAAATTGTTTTCTTTTATCATAGATGGTGAAAATGAGAGGGATTTGACCAAAGTTGATATTCAAATCCAAAAATTCGACTTCGTTGTTATTTTTAAGAGGGTTTTCCTTCAAGATGAGGTTTGATGGATAAAAATCAAAGTTCATTGTGTAGTTTTCATTCTCATATCCAATAATTATGTCATCCACATAACGTAGGTATATGATTTCGTTGTTTATATGAGATCTTCTTTCATAAAAACTAAGATATATAATAAGATTTTTATTTCCGATTTTTCCATTTCTATATATTTATATTTTATATATATATATATATATATTATATATTTATTATTATATTTTTTTATTATTATATATTTCTAATATATATATATATATATATGTATATATGTATATATATATATATAATATATAATATACAAATAATACAATATATTTTGTATGGAAACAAATCGTTTTATTGCTTTTCAAAATAATCTCCTTTAGCATCAATACATTTTTTGTCATTCGAACATATCAATTTTTGAAACATTTGTGCCATTTAGACATTGGTATTGCAGATACGTGTGATTCACAATCTTCAACTGCGAAAACTAAATGAGACAAATAAGAACAATGACTCATCGAATCAATTTTGCCATACTTCAAGTAATTGAGTTTTAAATGCAATGTGTGAGATGGTATTGCCATGATGAAGAATGATGCAAAATTTTGCATCCTTTTTTCTGATTTGAGCAGTTATTTCTGGCACACAAATTGCCGTGCACCAATTAGCATTTACTGCTCTACGATCATCCAAAGCAACACTTGCAACATGGTCGGACTTATCAGAACACGAGTTTTCTTAACATTTTCTTTGAAGCAATTCGTCCTCGAACAACTTTTGTAGGATTTGGTTCATTTTGAAACATCCAACAAGTAGATTGTTGTTTTGTTTCGTCTTCATACGAATAAATACACATTTCGTCAGCTGTTACAATGTCAAATGCATGTTTCAACGGACACCAAGGGATATTTTGAGATTTATACCAGAGTTAAAAATTTTGAGAATTTTTTTGTACCATTTGACACTACCTTCCTCCTGATCTTGAGTTAAATTGTGTGAAATCCAACACGAACACATCTTTTTGACTTTTAACCCTTTCGCGAAGAATGGCACGCCCAAGTGCCAGATGCGAGCATGCATTCAAGGACGAGTGGCACTCACTCGGGCCAGAGGAAATTTTACCGCAAACGGAGGGTGGCACGTATAAGTGACAGTACGCAGAACGTTTTAATTTGTGAACTAGATGGCGTTACTTGTCCATGGAACTAACTTCAATGCATTTTGCAGAGGCATGACCTTGGCAGAAGAGGATCGAATGAATTATTTCTCCATTTGGAGCGGTGAAAATCATTTTGTAACATAAACAAACAGAGCAATTCTCGTAGCATCAACAATTTTATAATTGAGTTTCGGTTTTTATTTTTATTTCAGCGTTATGATTTCGTTGGTGAATCATAGGAATGTAAGAGAGTATTTTTTTTGTCTGGGTTTTAGAGGCAGTGAAATTATTCGTTTATTTCGGATAAAAGAATGGGAGCAACTAACGAGTATTTTGTATTCAGATTTGTATGAAAATTATACATCAAATAGAACATAAATATATAATCATAAATATACAGGAATAACTGTAAAAAGTAGATTTCTGTGTTGAATAGGTGATTTTTAGTGAATTTTTTTCGAGAGTTAGGCTTAGCGCAAAAAATGCGCCGTCCTTTTCGACAAGTTCGGAAGCGAAGCGCGTCGTCCTTTGGGCCGCGACAGCTCCGGAATGCCGCCGTCCCGAAAGGGATAAATGATAGTGTAAAATTTAATGCAGTCGGGTACATGGAATATTACTGTGGCGCTAAGATAAGAAGAAGTGAAATTTAAGTTAAACTTATAATTAACATTAATTATTATTAAGCATTAAAGATATGGCCGTTGATCTCATAAAGTGGAATCAAAATTAAACGTACATTGCTCGTTGTTGCGCCGCAATAAACCCTCCAATTATTTTCACCTTTTGTGTAAGTTCTGAAAAGAATTACTAATTAATATAAAAAGATTAGACTATTTAAACTTAAACAATATCATTTATTAACAACATCTATTTATCAATAACATCAATGTTCATTAATTATTTTATCGAGGGGACATATGCAACCAGAATTATTAGATTTACGATAGTGTCTAGGACCTGTGATAATCTGAGCACATACCTTCCAATTTAGTCTTGGACTTATCATCTCTCACAGACTTGCATCAATCTTAGTGCTGGCGTACGGTCATAACTCTGTGGTGTGTGGCTCCTACTCGTACTTTTAATGCACTCGCACATAGATCTCTTTCCATTACTTTGGAACCTTTACGGAACACTCTACAAATCTGTTAGGTTTCTCATTTCTCTCTACTCGTGCTCTAGTCAAAATTGGATCATCTTTTCGTCATGCCTGATCTCCATCCCTGCTTCTCGTTGTCTACATCTCTGATTTCGTCCACAACTGAACACTTTTTCTTTTCGTCTCTGGTTCCTTCGGTGGTGGTGGTGGTGTGTGTGTGTGTGTGGGGGGGGGGGTTAGCTCCGCCTTTCTTCTTTTTGGGGCTCATTGGTTCTTCTTAACCAAATGGCATCATTTCACATTTAGTGTGGCCCAGCTCAGCCCCTCTGGTATTGCACCCCTAAATTTATAGTATTTTGACCTTAAAGTTCAAGTTATCATAAACCCCGACGCCAGCCAGACTATAGCTTTGTTTGCCGTTCTAGGCACCATAAATACTCAAATAAAAGTGTCTCATGTAAGAACAATTTCTGGTCTCACAATTACAAGATGCTTCAATTTCATGATATGTAATACGACGAACTAAGTGATAATTTGTTGCACTATATCAATGTTTTTTGGCGTCACAATTGTTCTTGGTACTCGAAGTTCATCACTGATACTCCTAATACAAGATCGAGTTCTTTAATCCAATTGTGTACTGTTGTTTTGGGATGGTGCCTCATCACTAAAATTCGAGTTCATTCGATAAACGCACTGTTGCTGTGCCATATCTTCTTCTTCTTCAACCCAGACCGTTCAATGTACCAGAAATTGTAAGGTAGAGATGTTGGTCGGAAAATTCTCCACCACCCCTCCTTTTTAACACTTTACAACAAAGTTGAAAAGTGTTTATGACTTTGTTCATTCTGTCTGTCTGTCTGTCTGTCTGTCCGTTAGCACGATAACTGCCGTAAAAATGACTTAATCAAAATGAAATTTTAGTATGTTGTTCAGACGGTCTGTAGAACCTATGGAAATATAAATGAATAATATCACCCAATTAGTTTTGGATTGAACCCGGGTCGAAAAAATGAAGTAATTTGAGCCCTATGGGACCTAATTTTTCAAACATTTTTTAGGCTGATTTAAAATACTCAAATTGCTTCGAAAATTTTAGGTAATATTCAAAGTGTTCCATAAAATATATAAAAAAAAATTCAGCGAAATATATTCAGTAGTTTTTTAAATAAAAATTAAAATAATAATTACACATCTTATATGAAACGATCACGTGACCATGATATGAAACGATCACATGACCCACTTCAAAATGATATATGGCATCCATCTTGTTTCAAAATCGTGATTTTTTAAAGTTCTTTTTAATTCATATCGAGTGTTGTATCCGTCCTAAAACTACTTTATTTTTGCTTAAATTCTGTGCATCTACATACTGAAACAACGCAATGACAATATATTTGAGTTTAAATGCTCATCTAAATTTGATTATTTCCACAACTAAGCCTATTTTTCACCTATGTAAAATGTAAACAGCAAAATATATAGAATGAGTTGAATTAGAATTCCTGTATTTTTTTAACACAAAATAATTTAGTCCATGGAGTCTGCATGACTGATATGAATGAAAAATTAATTGATTTTATAAAGAGGAGGACGATTTTTTTCGATGAAGTTTTAAGCATAGAGTTTAATTATTTGTAGCTCCATGGTCTTAAATAAAATGTTTAAATAAAATAAATTATTGTAGTATTGTGAGGAATGAATTGAATGGGAGAAAGTTATGAATGAAATCCTGTTTTTATAGAGAGATCCAAGCGTGTTATTTTTTCTATGACGTCATTTGAATTAATTTCAGCTGTTTTCTATGAAGTTTTCAACTATAATAAATTTTCGTAGTATGATGATAATTCTAAAACTATTATCGAGGAAATTAACATTTTAGAGATGTTTAAACCAGGCAATTTATATTTCAATGCCGTCATTTGAATGAAGTTCATTTTTTTCGATGAAGGTTTAAGTTTTCAAATATAATAAATTAATGCAGTATTGTGATAAGTTTCAAAATATTACCGAGGAATGTATTGCATTTTAGACTTGTTTAAATAAAATTGCATTGAAGTTGGAAAGTGTTTCATAATCAATGCTTTAAGCATGATTGATCTTTCTTGTTTTAAATTTAAAACTGAAATGTAATATTCTTTTCAAACAGTTTTTCTGAAAAGCACGTAGCTTTACAAAAAGTTTTTGATCATCGAGTTTTTCTAATTTTTAAAAGGATAATTAATGGGGTGGCAAATGTGTGTATGTGCAATTTATTTTAATAAAAAATAATGGATGGCAACCAAAATTGTACAAGTAATATTTTACTCATTCTCAATAGAAAGCAAATAAAGTTTTAAGAAACAAATTCTTTCAGTATTACGTTCTCCAAAATTTATAAAAATATAAAAATGGATGGAATGTCTGATATATTATAAATTTATGATAAATTTATCTTGCAAATTGTCTCTTCTTGTGATTCTCACTCGTTCTTATTTTATATAATAATAAAAATTGTCAAAAAAAATAAATACTTGTAATTGCAAGTATTTATTTTTTGGACAATTTTTAATATTATATAAAATAAATTATTTTTAAAAGTGTTTAATTACAAGCATATTTTGCAATTTTTCTTGCTGTATGTTTATATATTTAATATTTTATTTTATGCATATAATAAACTAGTAATTATATTTTTAATTTTTGTTGATTTTAAAGAAGATGGTAGATTGTTTCCCTTCGAATTATCAGTAGGTATTGAAGGAAATGTAATATAATACCTAATGTATTTTTCAATTATAATTAGTTTCGTATTTTTTTAGAATACTATATTTTATAATCTACTTTTATATCTGTAATAAATAATAAATTATATATGATTATGATAATGTTTAACAGTTTTAAATTATTTCCCAAGCTACTCTTTTTGTATAATGATTTAAAATTCGAAATTTGAAAATAAGAAGAAAAACATTTTTATGGATGAAATATAATTTTTATAAGTATTTAAAAGCAAGTGTATTTAAGGAAAATAAAAAAATTCAGGAGCTAACTGAAGTATACAGATATAAAAGCATTTCATGCATAGAATTTTTTATATATTACTAGATTTATATCTTGTTTTATACTTAATGTATAGTATACCGTTATAACGTTACGCTATACGTTACATAATATATGTTTGACTTTAGATGTAACATAAGAATAAATACTTTTAAAAGTCAGTGAACATATTATTCCAGCTGAAATGCAATATAGAGAATAATTTCAAAATTTAACAGAATATCCACATATGTACTGTAAGGTATCTATTTGAACGGCCAGGAAGTGCCACCCATTTTAGTCCGGAGCCCAGTATCGGGGGCGCAATTCACAAGGACCGTACCCTCAATTCCCTACCACCAACCTCTTGGGAACTTTTATGGGACCACATATTTAACGTGCCCATACTACGTGTGAACACGCGAACAGTTTAGGCAGAGCCGGGAATTGAACTCGGGTCGTCCGATTGCAATCCCAGTGCGCTAACGACGTCTCCTCTAGTATTAATCACTGGACTGCCCAAGGAAAATGGGCGGTATTTGCAATTTGCAAATATTAAAGTTCAGTGAGCAACCATTTTACCTTTGCTCATTCGTTTGGCCCATATACATGGGCTGTATCTCATAAAATCACACGCCAATCAATTTAATAAAAATACATGTATTTGTTTTTGTTAATATAAAAAAATATTATAAGAACTCAGAAAAAGTTATAAAATATATAATGCAAATATATGTGTAAAGAACTTCGCTGCCCCAACCGGAATCGAACCCTGAATCGCCGAACTGGCCAGCCGACACTTCTAACGTTCAGCTACTGGGACGAAATTGCTAGCTCTTATAGTCGAAGTGGACTTTGCTTTCTCCGCCCTCTAATGCCAGATTAGCAGCAAATGATAATGTAACTAATCACGTCCTGCTGTTTTTACCTCAGGTTAGCCTCCTGCTACCACTTCTTTTACCCAGGTTAGTATCATCCATGGTCGTTATCCTCTCAATATGAAAACGGCGCTCATTCTTCCAGATCCACTGAATTCGTATTAATCTTACTAGAGTCACTTTCGAACGTATGCAATTTTTGCACCAACCTACAGGGTTGATTTATTTGGGGGTCATTGTAAAGAACCATGCTGTCCGAACCGGGAATCAAATCCTAGTTCTCCGAACTGGAAAGCAGACGCTCTACCTTTGAGCTACTGGGACAAAATTGCAAACTGTTATCGTCGAAGTGGACTCATATGTATGCTCTTCCAATGCGCAATACATAGCAATGCGTATATCTTGTACACGTAAGGTAACCGTCACACGAACAGACGCCACGTTAAACAAATACCACTTCACATATTGTGGTTTAGATTAGACAGTATGAAACACGTGGAAATAAATTGACCATTGAATTATCAATTGTTTCCCTATATTTTACAATGTATGATATAGAAATTAAAAACGCTAAATTTTAATATCCTAATTTTATTTTTAAATTTAACATATTTCTTATTTTATATTCAAATCTTATTATTTAAATAAAGTTTAATGACGTAAACATTATAAATGCGCGAACAATTTGCCCCTTATTTAAATTAATAATCAAATATAAGAAAATATATTTACTACGTAACAAGGCATCAATAGATTTTCTAATTTATTTCGTCAAACTTTGATTTGTAAGTAATATTTAAAATTGTTAATAAAACTCTGTTATATAAAATATTTGGAAGTTTTTATTTTTTATGGTTTTCACATTACGAGTTTAAAAAAACTGTAATTTGCAAATTGGGGTACGACTCATAAAATACCAATAACTTTGGCATAATCTATGCTTATCCAATATAAATTATGATTGTCACATTATTTCACACAGCCGCATAAAAATTTAACACAGCCGAATTATACCTGTATATATATATATATATATATAGCAAATAAAAGTATTATGGAAAAAATGGGAATCAAGCCAACGGGAAAGCATAAATGGCCGAGAGGGATTGTGACCCCTCGTTCCCGGTTATAGCATGCTATTACACCTAGGTAACACTCCCGGAACCAAATACTTTGCCGAAACTTGACCTCCGAAATGGTGTCGAGCACAAGACACTGACCGTGGAAGTGAGTACAAAACTCAAGAATCGAAGAAAAGTCCGAAGTACAAAGCTAAAGTAAAACACATAATGAAAAAGGCCAAGAGTCGTTAACTAAGGAGAGTGAATCGAACTGAAAATGACAGAAGAATAATACAAGAGGCTATCAAGAAGCATTATCCCGCAAATTTCCTTAGACATTATTATAATACTGTATACAACGATGTAAAAAACGCTTATTTTAAGGATATAACTTGTACACACCTATGATGTCATCGATTTTGGAAATGGTAACTGTGAAATTTACCTACACGGAACTTGCTAATAGGGCACCTTAGTGGTAGTATAATGCTATATATGGATTGCAATCTCACTCTCCTTAGTTAACGACTCTTGGCCTTTTTACCTTGGCCTGCTTTACTTACTTGTGCAGCATTGCGCCATCTACGTTAAGCCTTTTTTCATACTTTTGTATGCTTACTTTTTCTTCCTCTGATTACTTTTGTATTATATAATATATATATATATATATATATATATATATATATATATAACAAACGGATTAGAGCTATATTATAAAATTGTATTTAGCGTAATATGTTTAAAATATCACAAAGTGAGATATAAAGGAACTCATTCGTATATAAAACGTCATATATATAAAGTCAATGAAATCAATTCTTGTCAGGGATAAATGTAATGCTACATTATTTATTACTAGCAATAAATCACTAACAATTACGTACCATTTTAAATATAACTTTATCCTGCATTTACTTTCGGAAATGATGCGTACTGTACTTTATTTCTGATTTATTTAAAATCTTATTGATTACTCGACATTACCAAAACTCGTGATTTCTTATCCATGACAAAATCAGGTTGCATTTACATAAAAAAGATTTAAAATTCCAAAACAAAGCTTTCTCCGAAGTGATGATACTTTATTGCAAAAGTGTAATATATTTCACACTTATCATGTTCTTTTTTAAGGAAGGTAATAAAAATAATGATTTAAACGAAACATCTACAACCCAAATGCCTCTTCACAACGCAATCCTTTTAACATTTCACATATATTTACTTTAAATTATCGTCGTAACTTTAACAGTGCTGACTTTAAATATTTTCATTTAAGTAACTGTTTGAAGACATCGTAAAGCATTATCAGTGTTTTGGCGTAGTTGCAAAACGACTTTCTCTAAAAAGTTGTTAAAAAAGAATAACAATGACACACACACACACACACACATATATATATATATATATATATATATATATATATATATATATATATATATATATATATATATATATATATATATATATATATATATATATATATATATATATATATATATATATATATATATATATATATATATATATACATATATATATATATATATATATATACATATACATATATATATATATATACATGTATATATATATATATATATCATACCAGAAAAGTAAAAAAATGAAAGAAAGCAATATATCAAAGAATGGCCGGGGGGGGGGGGTTGTGACCTTTCATTTTTACTCTTTTCTGGTATGATATTAAAATCCACAATGTAGTGCAGCATAGCGCCTTATTCGTGTGATTTCTGGAATTTTGTAACTTTCATTTATACATATTTATATATATATATATATATATATATATATATATATTATGTTTGAAGGTCCAATGAAAGAAAAGTGAGAAGCTGTAACTTGAAAAACTTTTCTTTTCTAACAAACTCACAAAATAAAAATATAAATCAACAAATCTTCAAGCAAATGGAAAAAAATACAAATTTCGGATCATCAAGTCAAAGAAAAGTATCATAAAACAATGGTATGAATCAATAAAAGAAAATTAGACGAAATCCAAGTTCAAACGCTATACACGTGGACAAGGTTTAGACCTAAATCCGAATTTGTTCACTTCTTCAAAACTAGTCCAAATGTCTTGTAGAAGCAAACACAAAAATGTATGTTTCTGAAGAAATTGATAGATTATATTTATAAACTGTTTCTACTTAGACAACATACATAAAGAAGAAAAAATAGAAGGAAAAAGTATACCTGGAATCTAATTCAAAAAATACACTAACCTACCAAACTCGTGAACCCAGAATGAAGAGACCAGTTTTGACATTACCAAATGAAAAAGATATGATCTACCGTTGCCATTCGTAAGAAATAAATAACAGTAATGCGAAATGACAAGTATAAGAGATAATATACAATCAAGAGGGGCAATAATAGATAGACTAATGTGTAAGAGGATGTAAAAATAAAAATAATATATAATTAAAACAAGAGTATGAAGATATCTGACTAATATATAAAACACTATGAAAAGAATTCATGAAAATTCAGCTAATCTAAATTTTTTTAACTATACCATTAACAAAATAAGAGGGATATTTATATAAATTGCTGGTAATTATTAGATTATCAATATGTATAGCATGAAATTTTTTATTAGATAAGCTATAAATTCTAAAAAGCTGATTAAGAATAATATTTCTAAACAGTAGAATTGAGTTGCAGGAATTAAATGGTGAGATTTTATTAATGTTAAAATTAAAAAACTATTTTTTTATCATATAAATTAGTAACAATTTTATTAGGAGTTTCAATAATAAGATTTAAATCCAAAAAATTAATACTTGAACTAATAGTAGCTTCATTAGGAATTAATTCCAAATTGTCAGGATAGAAATCTATATCTATGACACAATTTTCAGTATATACTAAGCAAATCAGATCATCAACATATCTGTATAATGTATAATCTATTGAAGTAAAAGACTGCTCATAATGATAAAATTATAAATTGGCTAATATACTGCTACTTCAGCCACCCTGTGGAACTCCTGAGACTTGTAGGTATAATTTATTTCCTTGAAAAATATAATTATTGAAAATAACAAAGTGAAAAATTTAGGAAAATTTATAAAACTGGTTTGAGTTGAAAGATTAGTAATATAAGCATTTTATAGATCTAAAATTATATCATACAGGTATGAGATCTTGATATTATTAAAAAGATCTTTAAAATAAAAAGTTTGAAATCCTATTAGTTTTTTAAGAGATGTTAATCTCTTCTTTAATTCTTTATTATTATTTAGAATAAGGCAATTATTGCTAGACTGACGTAAACTATCATTTATTTGATTTAAATAATTTAGAAGTAATTTACTCTCAGTAGTAGAGTAAGTAATATGCCCACTAGTTACTGTTCTACATTTAATGGGATTTTTGTGAAACTTTGGCATAAGCACAATATATGGAAATTTAAGAAATTTATATTTAATATTTAAATCACTATACATATTGATAATTTTCAGTTTAATACAATTAATGGAATGTAAATCAAGTTTTAAAATACTATTATTTTTTAAATAATCTAACAGAAATTTTATATAAAATTTTTCACAGATAGTAGCACAATTATTAGACGCTTTATCAACATAGGTGATAACAAAAGATCTTTGTAAATCAATAATGGAGGGTTTAATATTTTCGATATTAAATATGGATCTAGACAATTTAATCCAATAATAGCTTTTTAATAGATTCTAGTAAAGTAAATTTCCACATATTAAATGCCTCTAAAGGCATAGGCATAGCATATTTAGAAGCTAATTTATATATATACATATATATATATATATATGTATTTATCAAGATCAAGATTGATTGATTTTAAAACTTTAAAAGAATTATTACAAGAGGATAACCTGAATTTAGTGCCAAAAGACATAATGGTTCTTAACGAATTGCCTTTAACTATACCCAAGTCTCCTGTAACTATGTTGAAGACCCAGACCGTCCGACTCGTCCAGAGGACTAAGAGCAACTATTTGGACGGCCGGGAAGTCCTGTAACTATGTGTCTCCTGTAACTATGTGTCTCAGGTCTGGATTTAGAAATTTAGTATAATCTTTTACTTTACAAATACATTCTTTATCTAAAATTAAATTAGAATGCTGATCTATAGAGAGAGACTGTGGAATTTCATTATAATTAAATATTGATCTACCAGTAGGCTTGTTGTATTTAAAAGTCTTTGATACACCCAAATCTCCAATGGGCATTAAATGCTTGAACTTGTTAAAAAGATGACCAAAATTTACAGAATTATAAAGAATGGGATGCTTGAAAGAGATTACACAATATGAATTATTTAACATATTATTAAGATGATATTGATTAAGTTTTAAATTTAAATACTTAGATCTTGTGATAAGCAAATCATAGAAAATATGATTAAAATGTTCATTAGCAAGATTTAATTTTAAGAAAATTGCATAAACTTTTTTAAATGTTTTTTCGTTACCGCAAAAACCCAGGTTTTAATTAATTTCCATTGAAAAGTGCTATTAAATTTATTATGTAAACAAATTATCTTAGCTTTATGATCATTTTTTAAGGAATTTTCCTTGCCTCGTTAAAATATTTTAAATTTAACTGATTTACTATTACTTAAAAGGGGTTTAAAAAAAGGTGATTATAAATAGAAAACTGATTATCTACAAAATTATTTTTTGCAATATTGCCATTAAGATATATTTGATTTAATCCATAAGGAAAAAGAGTACAATTTGATTTTATATAGTAGTTTTCAAAATAAATCCTATCTGCTGTATTTGTTTTTATATCCAATATATGTATTGTGATATTTTCAAAACCTTGTTTAGCAAAGAATTTATATTCAATTTTATTGGAAGTAGGAAGAAAATTATTATTGAGGATATATTTTTGACGTGATCTCTATGAACATTCATATGTAGATGAATGGGATTACTAGTTTGTCCGGTATATGATAGATTACAAATATTAAAGATAATCGATAGATGCAATTAAAAACTTTACGGAAAGGTAGATGGCTATCATGGTTCATAATTTGAGTTTTAGAAGCAGATGGGCATGCTTTGAAATTTTTATTCTTACATTGATTGAAATTATAATTTTTAGTGGGGTAATTATTATATTGAAAATATTATATAGCACAATGATGGTAATTGGTTATTGGTTTAAACAATTCCCAACATAAATTGAAAATACCGTGCAATATCTATCAAATTATATAATAATAAATATAAATAAGTTGCCATGCACTATATCATATAAGTAGCGTAATTCATAAAATAATTAGTACGACAATAAAACATAGAGAGAATAATAATAGAAATAAAATAAAATAATTGCTTATATATAATTATAAACAACTAAGTCAACATGTAAAACCTAATGAATAACAAGAGGAAATTACAAAATATTAGAAAACATAGTGGTCTAGAAACATTAGTTTTAAACTAGATTATATAAAAAAACACAAAGTACTAAATAATACAAAGGTGTAAAAATTGGATTCATATAAAATCCATTCCAAATAAGTAATATGAAAAGATTGTTCTGATAAGTACAGTTGAAAGAGCTACAAAAATCCATCAATATAAATGTATATATATTACATATATATAATATATATATATATATATATATATATATATATATATATATATATATATATAACTAAGAAAAAGTAAAAATATGTAAAGATATGTAAAGGGGGATGCCAGATAAATTGCATATAAATGGCTGAGAGGAATAGCGACCTCTCATTCCCGTTTAAAGTACTTTTATGTCTAGACAACGCCCACGGAAACCAATGCAATATAATGACAGGTCCCCGATATATGCAAATCGAAGGCACTAGAACGGAGACAGAAATGGAATAACGAGAGGTAGAACGTATAATGTCCATCTGACAACCCCACAATTCGGAATGCACAAAACACATCCTTAAGTAAACATTCTAACGCATGCGTACATCGTTATACACTGTTATGATGTCAAATTACCTATGTCTTGTCTAAAAGAGTATTCTTCTTTAAAGAAGGAATTATAATGATGTTTAAGAAAATTAATCGGATAATATTTTTTATATGCTTCTTGCATGATTCTTCTGTTACTTATGATACAATCATCTTTGAAAGCATTATTGTGGAGATTTCTTCTGAGGTCTCCTGTAATGATATTACGGAAAACATTCCTAGTCAAATTTGAATTCCATTCTATGATTTGGTTGATCGTCATATCAAAATTTTCTCGTTTATTGTATAACACCGTATGAATTCCTTTTATATTGTTGTATCTTATGGTGATGTCGAGAAAATTAACTTCGTCTCTTTTAGTATTAAGGTTCTTGATCAGTTCCAGTTCCTGGGGGTAAAAGCTGAAATCAAATTCAGGAGTATGCAAGTATCGTCCTAATAGCACATCGTCCACGAATCTATAATATGGTATTTCATATAATATATGATTACCTCTTTCAAAATAAGATAAATATATGTCTGCTAAGATTGAAGAGCAACCTCCGCCCATAGAGATGCCTTTAATTTGTTGATAAAATTCTTTTCCATTATACAGCACGTTTTCGTATAAAACCAATTTGATAAGATCCAAATACCTACGATACGTGATCACATTTTTGAGATTGTATTCCTCGTGCACCAAAAGTAGTATGGCATGCAGTTTTGAAAGGTCGATGTTGTTAAAAAGGTCACGGAAGTCATAACTTGCGAACTGTATATCTTTATTGCAGAATTTTAGCCGTTTTATGACTTCATTGCTGTTTTTAATCATTATACAGTTTTGTAGTAATAAAGCTTTAAATACAGGTTTAAGGATATATAGTAATTTCCGGTTAGCTGACTTTAAATATGAATTACATCCCACTGTTACAGTTCGAAATTTTACAGGTTTTTTATGTAGTTTTGGGATGAGAACCAGAAATGGGAAAGACACTGATTTTAAATTAATGCCGATTCTTTTGTATAATGCTTTGATCTTATTTGACATTACTGCAATATTATATGGCAAAGGTTTATACATAGTAGGTTCCATGTAAGATTTCTGCAATGTTTCAAGGTAATAAGTTTTGCAGGTAAATGCGTAATTTGAAACCACTTTATCCGTATATGTGATCACGAAACGATCTTGAACGTCCTTGATAGAACTAGGAACATGGGATCTCGGCTTAGTTTTAAGTTTTCTATGATATTCATTGATAAATCTATTTAGGACATTGTATTTCCATTCTCCGAAGGCCGTGATAGGTAAACTGTATTTAATTGCCATTTTGTAAATAAAAGTATCCAGATCTTGATTGAATTCTTCTTTGACGTGGTTATATTCCTGGTTACGGAATTTTGTACCTTTTTCAAACAGTTTTCTTAATTGTAAATCTTCAAACACTGTAAGATTACCCGTAATTATATGATCATGGTACACATCCCTAAAAGTACTGTTTTGACAGTTACATACCATTGAATCGTATAAAGATATATTTTTACTTAAGTGATTATAATTGTACAACATCCTCCCATTGGGACGTACGAATCGGTATGTGAGCTTAACTTTTATGTTAGTTATAGGTAACAATTTATTTAATTGATTAAGCATTAACTTAATAGGTATACTTTCATAAGTTTTATTTTTGAAATGTGGTAACAAAGTATTCTATAAGATCTTCTTTTTTGGGATGATTCTGCAAGTCAATATTAAATTTTTTAGCTCTCAATTTCACAAAATCTAGCAATATGCCAAAATTATGAGTTAAGTCATTATTAGTTCTTTGATCCAATGATGTTATATGATCTATGATGAATTCCCAAATTCGAGGCAAGTATTTAAGTCTGATTCCATACACCATATTCTTAATCCAATTGTATTTGATATGAGGATTATTGTTGAATAAGTCCATTAAATTTTTTAAGTTTGTAAGAGTATCTCTATAGCCAATGTATCTTTTTCTTCCGCCACGTTTCCACCTAGAGGTTTTTCGTTGATATAATGTGATTGAAATAGGGAGTGAATTTTCTTTTTTACAGTGTTCTATATTATAATTCTCTTTGAAAATGGCAGTAATTAATCCAAAAGGGAATGCCGAACCAAATTGCATAATATGTGTACATTCCCACCATAAACGTTCTTGAAGATGAGGTACTATATCCAAAATTGTTACCACAATATTAGAAAAATCATGGATGTGGTAATGTCTTAGTTCGATATTAGTAGTAGGAGGATCCTGATTAAGACTTTTTTTGATTTGGTTTCTGTGCAAATTAATACGTAAGTGTAATGGATTCTTGGTTTGTCCTATGTACAATATGTTGCATTTGCAACATTTTATGCAATAGATTACATTGAAAGTCTTGCAGAACAAATAGTGGCTCGTAGAATGTTGTCCAATCTGTATGGGATTAGCGTTTGGGCATAACTTGCATTTACTTGAAAGACATTTTCTGAACTTGAAGTTTCTTAAATTGTAAAAGTGGTTATAGTCCATATCAAAAAATGTAGATCCATTTTGGATCGTGTCCGATGATTTCACAACATCAATATTAACATTTTTAGTTGTCACATTTTGATCTGAATTTTTATCCAAAGGTTTTAAAAATTGCATAATCGAAGACATCCAAGACAATCTATAGAAAGCAACAGGCTAACTAAAATCACAATAAGGGTAGCAGGCTATCGATAATACAAATACCCTTATAATGTATCACCGGACATATATTCAAATTAAATTAATTCCACAATGAATATCTTTGCCAGTCGCTAATATGTATTAATGTACTCATTCATGTTTATCAATAGTTTTACTCTTATTGAGGAGTGTGAAAAGAATACCGTAATAACATATGAACATCCTTCCATTTGAAATAGACTAGAACATTCTTCCATTTTAAAATATATGTACATATTAAAAAATACGTTCCGTCGTAAATCTTCAAACAAGGATTGAAAAATCACATAGTGTCTTCCATAGATTCCAATGTGACATTTTTATAATTTTTAAACTTTTTTTATATATTTTTAATATTAAAACTGTTTTTGTACATTATTTATAACATATAAATTCCATTCCATGGAAAGTCGTTTTATAGTAAATTCTTCTTTAAATGTAAATGCGTTCTTAAAAGACCTTTAAAATGTAAAGTGGAGTATAAAACATTCGTCATATGAAGTACATGTTAAAAAATTATTTTCACCACACTATACAACACATATAAATAACATTGAACATTCCCCCATATTGCAATCAAAACACATACCTGTATCAGAACTGTCTCCATCTATTCCAACAGTCAGCAATATAATATATATATATATATATATATACAGGATGTTCCTAGTATATATACGTTGACCTCAACTTTTGTTCCTTAAATATCGATCATAGATACATATAATAAATTACAATGTTGCGTAAAAATGGTACAGAATTTTATGAAATTGAAAAAACTTCCAGGGGTTAAATTTGTAGGAATACAAAATTTGAATTTCTAAAAGACCCCCCCGCACAAAAACATTTCCAATGTGTAAAATATGCCCATACACTCATAAGGTGATGTACAAAATTTCAGCATTTTATCATAAAAATCCCAGAGATATGTTTAAACAAATTTGGTGAGGGTTTAATCACAAACTAAAATGCAAATATTTACAGCAAAAGTGCAAATGACACAGCGCAGAAATGCGCATTATAAGCAAATAATATCTGCCTCTTACCTTTAATGGATAGTTGGCATGGATGGAAAACATTTTGAACAAGCTTTGTAATCTTTGTATAAAATTATTATTTCTACATAGCGTAGATACTTTTCTACACAGTGTAGATTCTACACAGAGTACCAATAAATAGGAAAATTATTATTTATTTATGTAATCATTGTTTTCTTTCGTAATTTGTGTATGACCCCTGAAATGCAATCCGCTGACATGATTTTTCTTCTCTGAGAACTTATGTCGATGCATCGAAAGTGGTTTAAGTCAGCATTTTTGTCTTTTTGTTTTGCTGAAATTTTGCATATAAATTTTGTATAAAAGTTATATAATTTTGTAAATTAAAATATAAATTTTGTATAAATATATATATACACACACACACACACATATATATATATATATATATATATATATATATATATAATTGATAATTTTTATGATTACTTGTAATATATATGTACCCGAGAAATACCAAAGTAAATTGGTTGTAAACTGAAGGTAAAGGTGAAAATTTGCAAATCAGAAACCAAGTGTAGCAGGATGAGCTAGGCCTTTTATAGCCCCCAAGAAATTTGGAAATTGAATAATTGGAATATAGTGAATAGTAATGGAATAAAATTAATATGAAAAGCATTTCTGAAACCATGCACGTTATCAAGAGCCATACATGTTTCATTAATGCTGATTCTACGTTTCTGTGAACTCACTGGACGACAGACCTCAGTCCGTTAAATTTTTTAATTCGAATTAATGTTTTAACACTCTTCAACATGTGTGTTTGACTTTGAAAAGTGTTTATGACTTTGCTCATTCTGTCGGTCTGTCTGTCTGTCCGTTTGCACGATAACTGCCGTAAAAATGACTTTATTAAAATTAAATTTTAGATGTTATTGAGACGATCTGAGGGACATTTTGGAATGCAAATGAATAATATTACCCACTTAATTATAACTTGAACCTGGATTGAAACAGTGAAATACATTGACCTATATGGGACCTAATTTTTCAAACATTTTTTAAGTTAAATTCCAATTCAAAATTGCTTCGAAAATTTTAGGAAATATTCAAATTATTCCTTAAAATATATGAAATTTTTTTTAGTAAAATGTGTTCGGTAGAAGTTTTAAAATTAAAATTAGAATAATAATTACACCCATATTATAAAGAGATCACTTAATCCACTTCAAAATAAAATACGGCATCCATCTTTTTTTCCCAGTGCAAAAATCGTGATTTTTAAAGTTCTATTAAATTTATATTTTGTGCAAACTAAAACCGCTAAAATTTATATTAAGTCTGTCCTAAAACCGCTTTATTTTTAAGTATTTTCTGTGCATCTATATTATGTGCCAACGCAATTACAATATTTTTGAGTTTAAGTGATTATCAAACTTTAATTATTTCTACAACGCAGCCTAATTTTAATGAACGCAGAAAGTAAACAAATGATTGTAAGGTGAGTTGTATTAGAATTGCTGATTTTTTTTCACGCAGAATTATTTAGTTTGGGGTCTGAAATAATAGGGATATACATGAAATAATCATCGCTTTTACACAGAAAGCCAGCCCTGTAAAAGCCTGTGTAAAAGCGATGATATACATGAAATAATCATCGCTTTTACACAGAAAGCCAGCCCTGCTCTAAGTCCTTGGACGAGTCGGATGGTCAGGGTTTTCGACAGAAAGCCAGCCAATTTATATTTCAATGACCTTATTTTAATAAAGCTCATTTTTTCGATGCAGTTTGAGGTTTACAAGTAAAATAAATGATTGTAGTTCTGTGATAATCAAAATAATATCACCGCTGAATGTATCGCATTTTAGAGATGTATAATTAACGTTGCATTTCAGTTGGAAAGTGATTCATAATCAATGCTTAATGCATGAGTGATCTTTCTTGCTGTTATTTTATGTTGAAGCTCGATTTTGAGCGATTTTCCACATATCGGTTCTTTAACGATCAAAAATATCTTTGTCGATTTTCCATTTTGACCTTATCGGGAAGATAAAAGAACGTTCTTCCTAATGATTTTTAATCAAATCCATAGAACATTATTTTCTTATTTATTTATTTATTTATTTTATATACATCTAAATATGTATGTTTATCTGATTCTTATGTCGTCTTGTCCAAAACTAGAAGTTAAGCAGGATTTAATACTTTTTTAAAAATATGGGTGTACATTTTCGTATTATAATAATTTGCTTAATTACTCTATTTTTAAATTTTTTGAAAATTTTCAAACAAGAGCATAAAAATTGTGATTTTCGAATTCTCTGCGGAAAGTCCTGTTTAATCTCCTGTTTACCGGTTGTTTTGAAATGAGTTTTGAAATTTATATCTCGACTTGTATGTAAGTTTTTCCACTTACCCTGTAAATTTTTGCTGTAATCTTGCTTTGTAAATTGTTCCATTTTCTTCGTTATATTAATTGTGGGCTCTAATGTGTCGTTTTATCCCATTTTCCTTCTCGATGGGTTTTATTTACTCTTGTTCGAGCTTAACTAGTTTTGTCGGAATATTCCTGTCATGCTGTGGGTTACTTCTCGTTTCGGAATGGCTAGAATGTTCTTAATGCTGCGTTCTGATTGGTTCTCTCCTGATCCAGGTCTTGGATATATACCATCCCTCTCTGTATCTTCATTTTGTGCTCATTCTTCCACTGGACTTCGGTTTTGTTGATTCTCTTGCACTGACGAAGGGAATCTAGCTTATTCACTATATGCTGCAACATTATGTTATTTGTACTTATATACGTGTATCAAGTTTTAATTATCCTTTGCACAAATTTTATTTTACTTATTAACGTTTATTGTAATGGGTAACAGCAAAAATTATAAATCCAACGACCCTCTCGTTTGGATTCCAGATGAATTGTATGCTTTATACGACCTGCTTATGGTTCTATGTATTTTATAAAGAATATCATCCTGATCAACGTAGAATATACCAAGAAAGATCAATCAAGCATTACGCATTGATTATGAAAAGCTTTCCAACTCTAATTTTATTAAAACATCTCTAAAATGCGATACATTCAGTGGTAATATTTTTAAAATTATCAAAATACTGCAATAAATAATTATATTTGGAAATTTAGAACTTCATCGAAAAAAAAACGAACTTGATTCAAATGACGGCATCGAAATATAAATCGCCTGGCTCTCTGTTTAAAAGCAGAAAATATTTCATTCATATATTTTTATTTCATTCATCACAATACTACAATAATTTATTCTACTTAAAATCTTAAAACCATGAAGGTAACAGTAATTTAACTCTATGCATAAAACTTCATCGAAGAAGTCTGCCATTAAATCGTTTGCTTCTCTATGAAATATCAATAAATGTTTCATTCATATCATCTATATTGCAGACTCCTGAGCAAAATAATTTTGCTTTAAAAATTCAGCAATTCTTATACAACTCATCTTACAGCCTAATCAGTTTCCATTCTCTATAAGTAAAAAATAGGTTTCGTTTTAGAAATAATCAAAGTTTGAGGGTTATTTAAATTCAAATATATTGTAATTGTGTTGTTTCAGAATACAGATGTACAGAAATTAAGCAAACGTAAAGCGGTTTTAGGACGGATACAACACAAAATTTAATTTAAAAAGAACTTTAAAAATCATAATTTTGACACAATATGTATGGTATTGATCATTTAAACTCAAATATATTTTAATTGTGATGTTTCAGAATACAGATGCACAGAAATTAAGCAAAAATAAATAGGTTTTTGGACGGATACGACACTAAATATAAATTAAAAATAATTCTAAGCTCATGATTTCGACACAAGATGGAAGTTATATTATATTTTGAAGTGGGTTACGCGATATCTTCATATAATGGTCACATGATCTCTTGATATAAAGGATGTAATTATTATTTTAATTTTCATTTAAAAACCACTGAATATATTTTGCTGAATTTTTTTTTATATATTTTATGGGATAATTTGAATATTTCCTACGACTTTCGAATTAATTTGTGAATTTTAATTTCGCTTAAAACATGTTTGAAAAATTAGATCCCATAGGGTTCAATGTATTTCATTTTTTCAATCCGGATTCAATCCAAAACTAATTGGGTAATATTATTCATTTATATCTCCATAGGTCCCACAGACCGTCTGAAGAACATACTAAAATTTCATTTTGATAAAGTCATTTTTACGGCTGTTATCGTGCTAACGGACATACAGATAGACAGACAGACAGACAGAATGAACAAAGTCATAAACACTTTTCAACTATGTTGTAAAGTGTTAAAAACGATGTCATCAATCGATTCAACAAAGATCCAATTTCATTAACTTCATAACTTAATCATCTGCTCCATCTCATTTACTTCGGTAAGTGGTTTAAGCTTCATCGTAAAAATGTCATAGTTTCGGGGAGAAACAATTCACAGATCTCCCGCTGGCTACATCACATTTTTCATACACTTAACGAACGCGATAATTAACTTTCCTTAGATAATTAAAGTGGACCCTACAAATATTATGAAACATGATTTCACAATTATAAATTTGAAGCTTATGCTGCGATTCTCCCCGGGGTACAGTAAGTCCTGACAATGTTTTCAGGAGCGCATACGTAAGAGCCATTATCAACTTCAAAATTTCCTCAAATTAGATGGGATTGATAAATTTTCATCTTTAATGCGTTCATATAAATAATAGTTAATACAGAAATATTTTTGAACCAATATTGAAACAGTGTTTTGTAGAATTTACTTCCACAGAAACAAATATAAGTGATCACAGACATGGCTATATTATTTAATAAGTTATTAAGTATTCATTGTTAAAATACTCTCTGGAAGATTCTGAGACTCTGTAATCTAACTGGCGAATTAATAATTGCCCAGGAAATGAGCATCCTTATTTTTAAAGCAAAATTAAACGGTAATACCGAGTAAATTTATTTATGCTTATTATGCCATGACTTGCATTTATTGAAAACCGTCATTCCGATGCAAAAATCTGATGTAGACAGCAAATGACTTTCTCTGCAGATTTAAATTAATTTCTATTTATGTCTTTAATAATACATTAAACTGAGAATTAGTGCTCAGAATAACAAGCTTACTTATTTGAAATGACACTGAATTAGCACTTTCAATTCAATTTTCGCTTTTATTTGGTAACTGGCGGTATTTTCAAAAGCGGTGTAACAAAGATGTGAAAAAAATATGTCAAGAACGACTAATCCCAGAGTAATGGGGTGGGTCTTATTATTTTAATCGTTAAAAACCACGTATAAAACAGGCATTTAATTAATACATTTGAGGATACGTAGTTTTTTATTTTAGATATTGACGATTTTTGAGATTCATTTTAAAAGAAGGCAGGTTTTGTTTTCGCGAATCATACTATAATCTAATCAGAACCAGAGCAACCTGCAAGGGATTTCTCCACCTAATTTTATAAAATTTGGTCAATTCGTTTTAAGCAATAGTTGACACATGAGGGTCATTTATGAGGGCCATTTCGCAAAAGAGGGCATGTTCTTTTATCCGCATCGTGCTACAATTTAATAAGCACCAGTGTTACCCACAAGTAACTTATCTAAAAATGTTATGAAAATTGGTCAATTAGTTTGTGAGTTAGAGTTCGATACATGCATTGCTCAGGCATTCACAGACACAGACACACACGCACACACACAAAACACACACACACACACACACACACACACACATACACACACATACACACACACATACACACACACATGCACACACACACATACACGCATACACACACACTACACACAGACTCCCGGTCGTCCATTTTGTTGCTCCAAGTCCTCTGGACGAGCCGGACGGCCTGGGGCTTTCACACTACACACAGACACACACACACACACACACACACACACACACACACACACACACACACACACATACGTTACGCTAAAAACATATTTTTCGTGTTCAAGAGGTCCCACAACGTGGTGTAGATTCGTAGAAAACTGGAGTTGAGATTTCCGACCCGATTCTAATACATTCCCTATGCATTACCATGTATTTCAGGAAAAGTAGAAATATTAATGATGTTAATGATCTGAATGACATCAAAGTACGATAGCATGGTGCACTATAGCCTCATTCAATTAAGTAATGAAATTTTAAAGAAAGTTGGTCCGACGACATATACTTGAAGAATTCATTTTAAATTGTTCTAGCTTGCAAATATAATAAGTTGATTGATTAGGGAAGTATGACAATGGCATAGCAATGAACCTCTAAAATGCATCAGTTCAGAAAACTTTGATAGAAGCACTTCTGAGAGAAGCAAAACATTTTTATAATAGCGCTGATAAAATGATGGAAATATGTGCACATCTACACGTACACATTACTCTATGTGCACGTCAACATGTACACATTATTTTGTATGCAACTCAGCATGTACACACTATTGTATGTATCCGTCAACATGTACATTTTGTTTTATGTGCACGTCAGCATGTACACATGATTTTATGATCATACCAACATGAATTATGCAAAATTTGCAATCGAAAAACCAGGTATCGGGAGTTTTATGCTAACTAGCACATAATAAACCCGAAACCAGGATAGTATTGCAAGCAATAGGGGCGTGATCCATTACTCCTATACTTAAGCTGGGGAGCTATCATTCCTGTCGCACAAATAGTCTTAAGTAAGGAGGGTGCCTCTAGCAATAATTTTGATCCATCAAAACCCCTACTGATATTGCTTTTTAACCTACGACTTTAAATTTAGAGAGTTTTACATCTACAGTTTGGTCGCGTTTAGTAGTATTCTGTGATAAACGTACAGTGAGTAGTAATCGTATAAAATGTTATTTAAATCGCCCCATTTATTGTTGAGGTATCATCTCCACTTATCCAGAAACACACACGCACTTCACTACCAAATTTACAATTCTAGTTTATGAGCCATGTATACTTTTATAAACCCTTACTCGAATTTTTGATTTAGTCACAATATTCTCCTTATAAATTACTAAAACTAATTATCCGGGTTTAAATGAACTTCTACAACTTATTATAGATAATTAAATAAGCACCAACTGTTTAAATAATGCCATTCAATGTAATTTAAAATAGTTTCGATCCGGAAGTTGCACAATGCGGAGGGAAAGCGTAGCTTAAACTCCTAGACGGGCATGGGCAGTAATTTCCACCGATATAAAGATCAATCAGATCAGTGGAACGTCTGGGGAATTTGCAGAAGATGCTTTGCGGTCACTCAATGCGATTCCTTAAAAGTTACTTAAATTAAAATTATTTAGGAATTGAAAAAAATATATGTATTAGAATACTAAGATATAGGCGACATTTTTAGCTGAATTATAGAATTGTGTTAATTTTCATTTTTGCATACGTATGCGACGATATGTGCTCCTCAATTATGTTTGTTATCCATTCCTACGTTTTAATAAGTTACTATCGTACCCAAGACTTAATTAAATTTTGCAAACTTGTTGTCGAATTTTTTTTTGTATTTTTTTAAAAATGGTAGTTAATTCGTTATTCAACTCCTACAAGGTATAAAATATCATTAAGATATATATATATATAAAGCCGTAATATAGATATATATCTTTTATTTTCCAGCATTATTTGATGGTTGTATTATACTTAACAGTTATTATTTCCGAAGTAAAATATTGTTTTCCATGATGTATTGTTGGTTATTAATTTGAATTAATTTTTATTGGAATGATCAATATATATATATATATGTACATATTTTCCACTATCTATCCTAGTTTTGCTTATTACTGAGCATTTATTTAATACAGTTTTAATGTGTATAAACATTAGTTCTTGTTATTTTCAAGGTGTTTTAGATGATTCATTAGTTTGAAAAATAATGGTATCTTTCATATGCTGTAATTGTGTTTCTACTTTTGTATTTGAATTAAGTTACATACTTGGCTAATCTTATTTTACTCTTATTTTGAATGCAAGTTCCTTTATTTCGGGGGAATAAAGGTTACTATCGTGCCCTAATTATATGATGTCTAATTATGAATATTTAGCGACTGGCAACTGGGCGTTCTCTAACATTCAAGCTCGGTATTCGAGAACTTGTTGGCGTTTTCCTAGGTCGATATCCCGATACCAACAATATCCATTTTCTTCAATGACTATTCCATCTTCAGTTAGTACATCCAGCCAGCATTCCTTGTTCTCTGCATATAACTATCAATCTTAAAACCATGCATCCCTAAATAACTTTCAATCTTACAACCATGCATCTGTAATTAACACTCTTAAATTTAAAACGTGTAATTCTAATAGATGTAAAACGTGCCCGCTTGCAAATCGTAACCAGATCAATTGTAGCAATAATCTTGTTACTGTAAAACATATAATTGCGTTTACCAAATTGAATGTAAAAATGTAATATGTCATATATGGGCCCAACCAGCAGTCCTCTAAACCTCCGAATTAACGTATAGGAATCACATATTTTCTTTTTCAAATAATGCAACTGCCCTTAATGATAACTTCTTTATATATCGTAATTATGGCTTTATATATATATATTGTATATATATATATATATATATATTTATATACTATTATATACATATATATATATATATATATAAATATATATATATATATATATATATATATATATATATATATATATATATATATATATATATATATATATATATATATATATATATATATATATATTACTAAAGCATTTTGAAGTCTTAAAATTCAATTCAAATACTTTTCATTTATAAATATGTACCTTAAGCGAAATAAACTATTTTCTGGCTCCAGAGAAAGCGTGATGGATACACCTACAGACTTTTCTATTCAAAGGAATTTACATGTGTGCACGAATCGAAAAGTAAAAACAGAATCAGAAGGGAACATTTATTTTTCGCTTTTGCAATCTTTGATATTTGTTTGGACGTAGGTGAAAATCTTTTTACAGTTATAAAAAAGCTAATGCATTTTCCAAGTTCTAAATGCATTCTTTTTGCTAAAGAAAGGCTTTCAAATACAGATGCAGAATTGTGTTTCCTTGGTCCATTCTGTGTTTTATTAACAATATTAAATAAAGCATTTTAAGTAAGCTTTATTTGCCTGTAGATCACTTTGACTGCTGTAATGACAAAAAGTAAGACATTTATATTTATGTGATATTTGTTGTGTATGTGTACTATTTATTGCAAGAATTTGTGCCATAGACTACTAAATGGATTAAATGCCATAACCTGGTGGAATAAATTGATTTACTCGGGCAGCTAACAGTTGGTATATCTTTGGATTTTCACCATACGTGGTGAGCGCTGAGATGAAATAAACTGGCCGTACTTAACTCTGGGAAGACTGAATCCAGATTGAACTCCGGCAGTTTGACATGGTATTAACACGGTGAATCTCAAAATCCAGCTCCAAGTACAGCAATCACTGCCAGTTTACACTTTTGCTACTATTAAAGTTTAAGTATCATGATTATTAACTGCATTTGAATAAAATAAATTGCTATTTGCCTTAATCAACAAACGCCTGCACGTAAAAGAAATAATTTAAAATTTTTGTCACAGTAAAAATGACAGTGCACGTAAAACACATTATATTCTGTTTCTTAGTTTCATCTCAGGATGCTTTCTTTATATGGATGAAATTTGTTTTATCTTTTACCCAGCTTGAATTTATTTAGTTATTGGTTAAACTGATAATTGCTGCAGCACTAATAATATATTCTACTAGTCAATTAAGACTCCAATGTATTTAAGCAGTATTATAAACATGAATTGCTAAAATGTTTTAAGGTTTACATTTCAATTCAAAGGTTTTTCATTTACGGTAAGTATTTTAGGCAAACTAAAGTATTTTCTGGCTTCCGGGAAAACGTAATAAATATACCTCCAGACTTTTTCATTTAAAGGAATTTACAGACGTGCATGAACCAGAAAATGAAAACAGAATTACAAGGGACCATTACTTTACGCTTTTAGAATCTTTGATATTTATTCAGCTGTAGATGAAATGATTTCTTAGTTTTACAAAAGCTAATGCATTTTTCAAGTTTCAAATTTTTGCTGTTCACGTAAGGAAAAGCTAACAGATACAGGGGAATAACTAACTGCATGTTAAAACCTTTTGTAGAGATTTAGTTCTTTGGTAACGAGCTCTAAGTATTATTACGTTAATATTCCTTTCTTGTAGTTCTAACAATGCATACAAAGCTCTGCATTATAGATCCTATTTTTATATTATATATACTACATATATCTAGTTAATGCAAAACCTTTTTATTTAGTTTTAGTTTCAATGTTTATTTATAGATTTTGTTAACTAATTTTTATTAATTTTACCTATATCCTATGCATATAAAACATAAAATACGTGCCTTGTTGCATTAGGAAACAAAAATACTACCGAAGTAAACATTTTATAAAAATGAATGATGCTACAGCAAATAGAATCCCTATATGTGTTAATGCTAATACACAACAAATACCGAAAATCCACTTTTAATAATGGACGTTTTTTTCAATATTTAATTAACTTTCATATCCATAGATGTTCGTCACAATTTTCGATGCTTTAGCAGACCGAAATACTGGTGACGGTCAAGAATTGTGGGCGGGGCGTGTACAAACGAATAGTAGTGGTGGTTGACGCCCTTTACTCCCTAAATTTAATTTTTCAGAGAAAACAATTGACTGTTGTATATTTTACAACAGCGAGCGTTGCTGTTAAATTAAAATGGAGTTAATTTTTAACTATAAGAAATATATAATTTATTTAAGCTTTATTTGAATGTAGATCACTTTTGACTAGTGTAATGACAGAAGATATTTTCTTTTATTTTTGTAGTATATGATGGGTAAGTATGTATGCCATAGACGGCTCAGTAGACTAAAGGACTAAATGTTATGAGCTGGTGGAATAGCTCTATAAATAAATTGATAGAATTGATACATTGATAAATAGATTGATGAATAGACAAACTCGGGCAGCAGGCAGGTGGTATAACGCTGGATTTTCGCCACACGCAACGAGCGTTGAGACGGCATGAACTGGCCCTTCACAGCAAAGATTGTCACATGTGTGACAGTGACGTTGTAGTCAAGTGGCACCTGGGTTACAATGTGACATCATATTTGTGACTTCTATGCGACGTTACGTATTAGTAACTTTGTAACTTCATTGTGACCATATTCTGTGACGTTTCCACAATTTAATAAACATGTAACAATATGACGACATTACAATGGCAATTACAATGTGACGTTACAAACAAGTCAATATGCGACGTCAAAAACGACCATGAAAATGACCAAAATGACTTCGCTGCGACTTCAATATGACATTGCCGAGACGTACTGCGACGTCCTGTGACGTCCCAAAGTCACAGTGTGTCGTAAATCTTACGTCACTGTGAAAAAAATGCTGTTAGGGGCCATACTTAATGGTGGATAGACTCAATCCAGAAGTAACTGCAGCAGTTTGGAATGGCATTAATACGGTCAATCTCTAAATTCTGACCCGAGTACAGCAACCATCGTTGGTTTATACTTTCGCTACTATTAAAGCTTAACAGCGCTGAATAACTGTTAACTGCATTTAGATAAAATAAAATTTGCCATTTGCTTCAAATGTATAAACGCTTATACTTAAAAGAAATAATTTGGCATTTTTATCACAGTGAAAATCACAGTATAAGTCAAAAACAGTGTATTCAGTTTTTAGGATACTTTGTACTTTTGGTTTTAATTTGTTTTATCTTTTGCACAAAGTGTATTTATTTAGTTATTGATTAAGTAATTTATTTAGTTATCGATATTGCTGTATCAATAATGATATATTCTACTAGTAAATTTCCAGTACTGTGTGTTTAAGCAGTATTATAAACTAGAGGAACCTAAATTACTAAAATATTTTAAGGCTTGAATTTCAGTTCAAAAGCTATTCATTTATCGTATGTATTTTAAGCAAAATAAAGTATTTTCTGGCTTCAGAGAAAGTGTGATGGATACGCTGCCAGACACTTTCATTCATGGGAATTCACACGCGTGCACAAATCAGAAGATGAAAATAGAATCAGAAGACACCGTTATTTTTACGCTTTTAGAATCTTTGATATTTATTCGGATGTAGATGAAACGATTTTTTAGTTTTACAAAAGCTAATGCATTTTTCAAGTTTCAAATGTTTGCTGTTTATGTAAGGAAAAGCTTTGAAATACAGATGAATAACTGTATGCTAAAAACTTTTGTAGAGATTTAAATCTTTGGTAACGAGCGCCAAGCATTATCATGTTAATATTCGCGCGTGGTAGTTTTAACAATACATACAAAGCATTGCATTAAATATCCTATTTTCATATAATATATATTTCTAGTTAATGTAAAATACTTTTATTTAGTTTTACTTTCCTTGTTTATTTATATATTCTGTTAACTAATTGTAATTATTTTTAACATTTTAGGTTCTATATATAAAACCTAAAATGCCTGCTTTATCACAACAGAACAGAAAACTACTTTCAAGATAAACATTTTTTAAAAATGAGTACTACAGCAAATAGAATCCGAATATTGATGTCAATACAAAGCAAATACTGAATAACCACTTTAAATAATGGAAATTTCTTCTCAATGTTTAATTAACTTTCACATAGATGTTCGCCACAGTTGTCACTGCTTCAGCAGACAGCGCTACTGGTGACTGTCAGAAATTGTGGGCGAGTCCTGTACACACGAATAGTAGTAGTGGTTGGCGCCCTTTGCACGCTGAATTTAATATTATAGAGAACAAAATTGACGCTTGTGTCATTGCTTTAATTATATACATAGTTTTTTTTATGTTATATATATTTTATGTATAAGGGATGTATTGTGACTGGGTCGAAAATTTGAATTCGAGTTTTCGACGGGAGAGCACGTGTCAAGCATCCCTGAACACGAATCAAACGTTTATGAGATGATGTCTGTGTGTGTGTGTGCGGCTGTGTAGATGATATCTCACGAGCGAATGGAGCGATTCGAACGAGATTTGATAAAAAAATTACAATCCATGAATACTGGAAGACTATCGTTTTTATACGCAATGGAATGTTCAGAACCCCCTAAATTGAGTAAAAATTTCAAAAAACCATCAAAACTCAAAACCTTTATTGAAGTTACGTAACTAGCAATTTCAGATGTAATTTCTCCTTAGAAAACAATTGACCCAAATTTTAAAACTCTAGCGTGAACCGTTCTCGAGATATTGCACATTTTTCAAAAAAATTATCAGATATTATATAAAATAAAACCAGAATATTAACTATTGTGAAATATGTTCACTTTTCATATGTAATCTCATGCGATAAATTTGGTGACATCATTCTCGTGGATCTAGCTCGTCCCATTTATGAGAAAAATAGTTGAGTGATACTTTTGTATTTGAACGCCAATAGTCATTTATCTAATACAAGAATAACTTATTTCTCATTCATAGCGCTTGGCGAGATTTTGGGGAATGTTGCTAGCTTGCAGACTTTTTTAAATGTTGCCAAATTAAAGACAATTTCGCCAAATTGATAAACGTGAAGATAAATCAATGAAAATGACGACTAATTAAAGAAAGTTCAATATTTTGGAAAGGATATAAGAGTAGACTATAAGAATAATCTAATTCTCTGTCTTTCCGAAGGTAAATTGGAAAAAAAATTAGAGGGATGTCTCTACTTTTGCGATTATTTTGAATATTGTCAAAGTGACAAAAATGTTGTCAAACTGATAGAAAATACACCAAATGGGAAGTGATGTATCGCAAATTCTGATTTCTGTCGTATGATGGGCATAACTTTTAGTATATAAGAAAAGCTCTTTCCTTTTATCTCTAACACTGAGTGATGCATTTAGCGAACATGGCGAATAATTTAGCAAAGTATCTTCAACTTGGCGATATTTCGCCCCAGATTGGCAAAACTATTGTCAAAATTGCAAAAACGACGCCAAATTAATGAAAATGACGCCTAATTGGTGAATTAATTATTAAATATTTTAATATATAGACTATATCGCTTATTGAAGATCCTATCAATAATAATAATTGTTTATTTAGAGTTGCGCGAAATCGCGAAATATAAGTTTAATGAGTATTTTGAAATAGTTTTACATGCTGTCATCCATAAAATTGCCAATATACAATTCAACTATAAAAACACAGTAAACTAAGTTGTCTTCGAGAATTATTGAACCTCGGCTGCTAAACAAATTCTTACTCAAATTGATTTCACTTTTTTATGGGATTCTCATAGTTGGAGGTTAATTCAATAACATTTTCATAATATCAAACGTAGATTCGCTGATATTATGATAGATATAACTTTCCAAAAATCGATAACTCAATTAGACATCTTTGGCTCAATTAAAACTTATGTTTTGTTGTGCTGGAAATGTATATAGGAAACCAGAATATTCACTTGGTGTTTCACGTAAGAATTAAAATAAATGACATATATATTAAAGGTATATCTATATTTCTCTCTCTCTCTCTCTCTCTCTCTGTTCATATATATATATATATATACCATATATATATATATATATATATATATATATATGTGTGTGTGTGTGTGTGTGTGTGTGTGTGTGTGTGTGTGTGTGTGTGTGTGTGTGTGAGTGTATTTCAGATTTAATTGAGGTTTAAGTTAATAAGTTTATACTGTAACACAAATGACAATTTTGACATCTTTCACTCCTCTGTTTGACCCATTGTTTTCTGGAATAATTAATACTTCT
The DNA here is from genome assembly GCA_951213105.1 of Amaurobius ferox. Classification (NCBI taxonomy): domain Eukaryota; kingdom Metazoa; phylum Arthropoda; class Arachnida; order Araneae; family Amaurobiidae; genus Amaurobius; species Amaurobius ferox. Next base: position 62,355,508 of record OX578147.1, read on the forward strand.
TGCTGCAAATGTGATCTGTGTTAATATCAGAAAATAATTTACACATCGATAAAATAATTCATTTGTATAGATATTCCGTTTACTGCCTAATATTTCATGATATGTTATCATAGAAAGTTATGTTTTAAATGCGGTGTAATTATATTAACGAAAGTTTTAAATGCGGTGTAATTATATTAACTGTTCCGATTTATTATCGTTGCCATATATATTGCCTTGCCTGGGTCCTAATTATAATAAATTTTTTGATTGATTGATAAACTATTTGATTGAAATATGTCTCTAAATGGAAGCATATCATAGAGATATTTAGAAATACCCGGCACGCGCCTTCTATCTATTTTTACTTTCCTTATATACATAATGTATAATGGAAGTATTGTGACGGGGTCGAAGATACGAATTCGAGTTTCGACGGGAGAGCACGTTTCAAGCATCCCTGATCACGAATCAAACATCTTTGGAGTGATGTCTGTGTGTGTGTCAGTGACTGACGAAAGATCTGACGTCAGTAACTGACGAACGAATGGACTGATTCAAACGAAATTTGGTACAAAAATCGCAATCCGTAAACACTGGAAGCCTATTGTTTTTATACGCAATCGAATGTTCAGAACCCCCCTAAATTTTCGAATGAAATTTTGAAAAAATCGTCAAAAAATCAAAACCGCTCATAAAGTTACGCAAATAGACATTTCTTATGACATTTTTCATTAGGAAACGATTGGCATAAATTTTAGAACTCTAAAATGAACCGTTCTCGGGATATTGCACATTTTTCAAAAAAATTATGAAAAAGTTATATAAAATAAAAAAATATATATATTTCCCATTGAGAAACATCTTCACTTTTTATATGTAATACCATGCGGTAAATTTGGTGACATCCTTCTCGTGGATTTAGCTCGTTCCATTCATGAAAACAGATACTTTGTGTAATACTTTTGTATTTGAATGCCAATAGTCATTTATCTTCTGTAAGAATTACTTATTTCTCCGTTAAACGCTTGGAGTGATATTGGCGACGAATTTGACGGAATGTCGCCAACTTGGCGACATTTTTAATTGTTGCCAAATTAGCAAAAATCTCGCCAAATTGATAAAAATGACGCTAAATCAATGAAAATGACGTCTAATTGAAGAAAATTCACTATCATGGAAAGAATATAAGTATCTACTTAAAGAATAACGTTTTTTTAGTTGTAAAAGTAGTAAATTCATTGAATTATATAAGGAAAGTCATGTGTTGCCCACATCAAATTTTTTATATTCTAATTTGTTCAAACGTGATATATATTGGCTATCATCACCTGCCCGAGTATCAGGCTTTCGTGCTTCGATTAGACGCCGCATTCTTTGTATACAGGGGCCGACAATTTTATTGGACATTATCCAGCGTTCGTAATGGCCTAAATTTCCAAATCTATTTCAATTTAAAAACAAGAAAAATCAATTATGCCTAAAACATTGCTTATGAAACAATTTAACTGGAATGCAATTTCATTTAAACATATTTTAAATGCAATACATTCAGTACTTATATATATTTTTTAATTATCACAGAACTACAATAATTTATTTTACTTGAAAATTTAAAACTTAATCGAAAAAATAGAACTTCAGTCAAATGACGGTATCGAAATATACTGGCTCTCTGTTGAAACCCAGACCGTCCGACCTACCAGAAAGGTGTAAGGTAACTGTTTGGACGGTCGGGAAGTGCCACCCAATTTAGACCGGAACCCAGTGGGGGAGGCATCCACAGGGACCGTACCCTCCTTCCCCTACCACCAACCTCTCGGAAGGACTTTGGGACCCACATGTTTAACGTGATCGTACTCCGCATGAACACGGCGGCAGTTTTTTGGTAGTGGCTGGAATCGAACCCGGGCCTACCGAGTGCAACTCCAGCGCGCTAACCAATGGGCTACCGCGCCCCATCTGGCTCTCTGTGTAAAAGCAGTGAATATGTCATTGATACACTTTTATTACAGACTCCATATTTGAATAATTTTGAGTGAAAAAAGTTAGAAATACTTACACAACTCATGATCACTTGTTTACATTCTGCATCCGTTAAAATTAGGTTTCGTTGCAGAAAAGTTAGATGATCATTTAAACTTAAAAAATTTGCAATTGCGTTGGCACAGAATATAGATGAATAGAAAATACGCAAAAATAAAAGGGCTTTTTGACGGATGCAACATCAAATATAAATTTATAAATCCTTAAAAGTAAAGGTATTGACAGAGCGGGGAAAAAAATGTATGCCATATTTTATTTTGCAATGAGTCACGTGATATCTCCATATATCATAGGTGCAATTATTATTTTAATTTTTATTTATAAAACTACCGAACATATTTTTCTGGATTTTTTATTGTATATTTTGTATGATAATTTGAGTGTTTCCTAAAATTTTCGAAGCAATTTGTGAACTTCTACTTTGTTTAAAAGACGTTTGAAAACTTAGGTCCTATAGGGTTCAATGCATTTCATTTCTCGAACTCGGGTTCAATCCAAAAGTGATTGGGTGATATTATTCATTTACATTCCCATAAATCCCACAGACCGTCTGAACAACATACTGAAATTTCATTTTGATAAAGTCATATTTACAGCAGTTATCGTGCGAACGGGCAAAGAGACAAACAGAATAAACAAAGTCATAAACACTTTTTAACTATGTTCTAATGTGCTAATAACAAGCAAAAAATGTAAAATAATATATTTATACGTAAATTTTCATTATAAATCGATTTTCTCTCATTTTAGTACAATGCGTTGAGATATTGTCTGCAATTCGAATAAATTTATCATGTATGTTGCGTTTTTCTGTCTCTATCAAACATCGTTTTTAACACATTAGAACATAGTTGAAAAGTGTTTATGACTTTGCTCATTCTATCTGTCTGTCTGTTTGTCCGTTCGCTCTATAACTGCCGTAAAAATGACTATCAAAATGAATTTTAGTATGTTGTTCAGACGGTCTGTGGGACTAATGGAAATATAAATGAATAATATCACCCAATTAGTATTAGAATGAACCCGAGTGGAAAGAATGAAATATATTAAACCCTATGGGACTTAATTTATCAAAAATTTTTTAAGCGAATTTAAGATTCACAAATTACTTCGAAAGTTTTAGAAAATATTGAAATTATCCCATAAAAATATGAAAAAAATTTCAGCAAAATATATTTGGTAGTTTTTTAAATGAAAATTAAAATAATTACACCCATATTATATGAAGAGTTAACGTGATACACTTTAAAATAAAATATGGCATCCGTCTTGTGTCAAAATCGTGAGTTTTAAAGTTCTTTTTAATTTATCTTTAGAGTTGTTTCCGTCCTAAAACCTCTTTATTTTTGCTTAATTTATGTGCATCTATATTATAAAACGGCACAATAGCAATATATTTGAGTTTAAATGATCATTAAACTTTGATTATTTCTACAACGAAGCCTAATTTTCCTTATGGAGAATGTAAAGACATAAAGCTGTAAAATGAGTCGTAAAGAATTTCTGAATTTCTTAAACTTAAAAAATATTTTGTTCTGGAGTCTGCAATATAGTTGATATGAATGAAACATGCATTGATTTTACATAGAGAAGCAGACGATTTTATAGAAGACAATTTTGATGGAGTTTTAAGCACAGAGTTAAAATATTTTTACCTCTTGGATTTAAATTTTTAAATAAAATAAATTATTGTAGTATTGTGATGAATGAAAGGAATGGGATAAAAGTGTATGAATGAAATATTTACTGCTTTTACATAGAGAGCTAAATTATTTATATTTCAATGACTTCATTTGAATAAAGTTCATTTTTTATGAATTTTTAAGTTTTCAAATATAATAAATTATTGTATCATTGTGATAATTTTAAAATTATTACCACTGAATGTATCGCATTTTAGAGATGCTTAAATAGAATTGCATTGCAGTTGGAAAGTGTTTCAAAATCAATGCTTTATGCATGATTGATCTTTCGTGTACTATGTCCACCGAGTTTTTTATGTGTATCTACATATATAAACCCATATGTCTCGTTTACATGGATTCTGTGGCATGCAATGAATGAACGGAAGTCAATTTATACAGTGTAGTCTGAGAAGTAATTCTACATACACACACACACACACACACACACACATATATATATATACATATATATATATATATATATATATATATATATATATGTATATATTATAGTGAAAACAATCTAAGTGCAAATAAAATAGTAATATAAAAGCATATAGTAGAAATTTCAACTGTAAAATCAATTACATAACAAGCTGGCACACAAATGAAGTATTAGTGTAAAACGTAATTTGATCATCAATCATCTTAATCGGTATGGAAAATTAAATACCAATCCATAGATCGGCTCACTTGTGAAAGTCAATTGATAAAATAAGCATTAATTTACTCGTTTCCTAAAAACTTTTTGTGACATCATTACATGTCATATTACAAAAAATATAGAACAGAAGGGTATGCTAATTTCCATGAATTGTTATCACATAATTCATTAGATGTATGCTAAACACTGTGGCTGTGACTGCGGTACTTACTATAAGGTCGTTTTTTCTTTCGTGTTTATTTTAGATATGGTTTGGACTTTGACGAGGAAGTGTTATGTTACACTTTTCGCAATGTCTTTTTATATTTACAACTTCTATATCGATTTCTGGTCTTAGTTTCCTCTGGGGATTCTGCTTTTCCCACAGTCACGTTGGTGCTTGCTTCGGGTATGTAGTGGTTTCTGGGAGTGTTTTCCGGGACTGAAAGCATGCTTCAACCAGGAAAAAGGGACCACAATCCTCCTTTGACCTTGCTACTTCCCCGTAAGCACACCTCTCTTTTTGATTTTTCTTATATTTGTTTTTATGTCTTATCCTTTTGGAATTATATATATATATATATATATATATATATATATATATATATATATATATATATATATATATATATATATATATATATCGGAATCAGTCAATCAGAAATCAATGTGTCCGATAGGAGGCAGCATGTTTTCTAGTTTCACAAAGTATTTAGTTTACAAAGTATTACTTACTTCCGCCAATGTTAAAAGCTCGATTTGATTGAATTAATCCGGCGCTCAAGTGATGCAATACACGTGAGGTCTACAGTGACCGAAACCTGGCCTTTAACCCAATGGAAAGAGTGCACTTTAACGCAACTTTTGGGAGTCAACAGTTTTTTTTATTGGAAATCATTGTTCTCCCCAAAGAAAGCAAGTGATACACTTTAAAAATTTATTTAATCGGTAAGGAAATGCGAAGAAAATGTTTTAATTCAGGCATATTTTCTAAAATAAAAATATTTACTCTGTATAGAGAGTGTTCGGACTAGAGTCCTTATAAATCATTACAAGGTTTGATTAAATTGATCTAGAGCTGCTGAAGTAAAATCTGCAAGAGTAAACTACTACGCACTATCGATTGAAATTGTTTACACCGAATTGAAAAGTCAGAATTCAAATCTTGAAAACAACTCATGGTAGACAAAAATTTTCTTCAACTTTTAAGTTATTCAGATTTTTCTATTTAGTTCCTAAAGATGTGCTGTTTGCAAATAGCATGTACATAGAAGTTAAAAAAATGAGGTTAACGTAAAGGGATAATTACTGTACTATATTATTTCTATGCCATTTTTATATAACAATTATAGTTTACTGCAAAAAAATAATTTTAAATAAATTTAAACTTATTAAATTTTATTAATTTCCCATGCATATTTCTTGCCATGTCCTTCAGAGGTGCTTCAATATTAAAATACGCAATAGTAATACTGTAGTCTTTTGTATTATTGTATTAATGTCTTCTCATTTTTTATCGTCTGTGTAAATGGTATGTAAATACCGAGTATTTTGCCATACAAAATAGAAAACGTTTAACAATTCTGTATTTGAAAATTTTCGTCTATTTTGGTTTTGAAATAGGAATTTTAGCTTCTTCCATTGGTCACTAGAGGCCCTGCAAATAATATCAATCGATTGTTCATAGTCGAAGTCGTATATGCAGACTCTGATTCTGTTCCACTAGAAAACAAAATTTATAGGGATGCATAACAATTCAAGGGATCCTGTGCAATACTTGTAAATTCAGTCTATTATTTAAGTGTCTTATAAACAAAAGCTCGTGTTCTGAAACAATCAAAAGGTATCAAAGTTTTCTCGACGTATGTTATCATAAAACTACAAATATTTCCTTGCTCCAGGTGATAAATACGTCTACAAACTGTTCCATTCACTTATATTTACACGAGTTCATGAAACAGAAAGTAAATACAGAATCAGAATATGTGAATTCCATATTTTTTATATTTTCTCTTTTAAGATGTAGGTGAGAAAAGTTTATATTTTAAGTTACCTAATAGTATTTTCGAACTAAATATTGCTAGGAACTTGTAAAACGGTCTGAAGTTCCTTTTCTTCCCCCCCCCCCTTCTCACTTTCGTCCCTTTCAAATACCAGACACTGAAAACGTTCATATAAGCAAACTTCCCTATGATATGAATCTGTGTCGAATTTCAAAGTAAGGTTGCCATATTTGGCAATTTATTGCCAATTTGACTACATTTGGCGACTTTCCGAAGCTTTGAGAAACATCTCGCAATAACCAGTATTCTACGAGATATGAGAGATTACCAGAAGTTTCTACAGTGTCTATAAAAGAAGACATCTCTCAGTTGGATAGCAGTTGACGTGATACGAGCTACACTGAACTGTGATTTCTGTCAATGTTTTGAGAATAGTAGCAGCTGTTTAGTGAAATGTAATACATCAATGTTTTGAGAATTATATCGACTGTTTTGTGAAATTGGCGAAGCATTTAATTACTGTTTTACTCTATATTGTTCCAGTTTACGCTGTGTTTTTGAATAAACAGTTATCAAGAAATGTTTGCACAGTCTTGCTTTCTGAGAGCACACCCCCGATTTCAAGGCACACATCGTAACTGAATACTAAAAATTACCTTACTAAATTGTACAGTTGATGAAAGATATCATGTCCTAATTTGGAGACAAATTATAACTTCGATCTTCAGAACAAAAATCCACATAACCATTTCAGCCAAAGCAGGAAAGATATCTGCTGAAAGTGAGTTAAATAGCTGACATAGGAGAGATATCTTAATATCTTAAATTTATAGATATCAACCGAATATCTGTCTTTCGATATCAAAACAAACAGAGTTATAAATTTAATCCAAAAAACAAGCTAATTGGATGACTTCACCTAAAATAATCTTAACCAGTGGAAGTTGGAAAGAGACTGTGACCTTTCCAACTATAGAGGTTATTTTTGGAATAAAATGGCACCAAACATACTGTTGCTTCTAAGGAATTTCTTAACTATTGAAACATTGGATGCAACCTTGCAATACGAAATTAACGAGTAAAAAAATTGAGTTAAAGATCAAATGACATCGAACATTTTAGTTTTTAATTTATTTTTTCAGCAGTTTAAGCGAAATATTTTAGTATGTCTAAATTTTTCTAAATTTTGCATTGTGTATAGTAAATTTAAAATACAAATATGTATCTACCCTCTGAATAGTTTTCTTAATAAATGTAGCATACATATTTTCAAATATTTTCTAATAAAATCAGTGAATTTTAAGAATGTGTTCTTTAATTGTAGCACACTCAACCCAAAGACTCTGGAGTAATATCTATTAATGCCTTGCTTTTGACGAGATAAACTATTAGGGTAAACTTCAAAATTTTTCTCATTATTAACTTACATATACCTTATTTAACAATCATTTAACTATTAAAATATATAACAATGCACACAACGATTTACTCACCTTAGGTACCCTTGAAATTGACCTTATAGTACATTTATTAATTATTCACTAAGTACACGTTCTTTGAAGGTATTATATGATTATTAGTCGAACTAATTTTAACTGCAAATTATACAAAATAGAGACCTAAAGATATAGTACGCCACGAAATAAATACGGTAATATTCCTATTCAGTCATACTCAGACAGTAATCATGATTTGAAGATTGGCTGTAAGAAAACTTATTGTTCTCGAAATGGTCATATTGGGTTTTCTGGCTTCAGTTGCACTAAATAGAATACGATCCATGACTTTATAGAATCAGTGATGATATCCTTCTCAGGGTAGGGACATCTCATAAGATATTGTAATAAAAATATATAGGGTGTTTTCTGTTGAGATTATATTCCAGTACGGATTATGATTTTGTAGGTCCTCCACAGGCTGCACGTTAAGCCCCGGAGGCTACCGGTACTATGGAGCATCGATCGATCCTTGTAAAACATTTAGCATATTACGTTTATTAACAACCATTGTAAATTTACTTTAAGACACTGAGTGATTATTTTCCAACTTTGAGTTGAACTTGAAAATAAATTGCAAAATTTTTGCAAAGGTAAAAATTTGAAATAGTTCCAATGCAAATTTACACAGCACATTCGTAACCGGCCATACATTTAACTGCCGTAAACCCCTGGGTTGGCTGTATGGTCTGGGCCTTTCACAGCACATTAGTAGCACATATAGTACTGATACTATGATTCAGCATGCAAAAATTTAAAAAAAATCACATAATCACCTTGGATGTAGTCTACTGAAGCTCATTTCTTATTCTGGCCATAATTACACTGGACAATAGCCAACAGGTGTCTTAGACAGCAGTAACTACGTTTCAATTCGAACATGCTGATTTGGACATGTTGATATCGAATATATATATAACAACCGCGTGACAGCTCTCATTTTTAAAATAAGGGAGAAATGAGATACAGTGGAAATGGGAGGAATGCACTTCTAACAAAAACATTCTTGCCGTAGTACGAAAGATGTTACAAGAGGATATGCCATTGAAAATGCGAATTTTACACTCTCATTTAGATTGCCTCCCGATTAACTGTAGTTCTGTCAATGTTGAGCAAGGGAAACGGAATCATGCTGCGTTATTACCCACGAAAAATGTATCAAGGGGACTGAAATGCAGCAATACTTACAACAGATTGCTGTTGTCCCCTTATGAGAAATATTCCCAAAGCGACAAGTTCCCTGTATAGAGATTATAATAGGATATGTTCATAGATATATCAAAACCAATGTAGTGTTTTAATATTTATATATTCAGTAGGCAAAACAACATAAAATCTTGTGATGTGTACAGCATATGACTTTCCCCTGTAGACTCAAATTATTTTTCTCTTGCTTTCTTTTATACTCGTAATTCACTAAATTGGCTTTAATAGCACAAAATAATTATTTGAAATTACAAGTTTGCAGTTTTATTTTACTTTCCGTTTTCATTTGGCGACTGGATACAATTCCAATACTTTCCCTATAAATTACCATGTACTCTTGGGAAAGTAATGAACTTGGCTTAAACTAAGAGATATACAAAAATGGCAAAATTTTGGTCAGTGTTATCAAACTGTTATACATATGTTGCTAATTATGGCTACGATTTTGAACTTGATGAAATGCGTCATAATTATGTCTAATACTTAATAACAATAAACAGAGGCCTTTCGGTAAGGCTTCGTAAATTTTATTAAACACGTTTAGAAATTATTTAATAATCACAATTATTATTTTAAATGGATGTGAATATTAATGAGAAAACTTAATTTACAATAAATATGTATGTAGAGTAATTGCCAATTTATTAACAGATAATTCACATTTCACATTTTAAGAATATCCGGCCACACGTTTAATTGCCGTAAGCCCTAGGGTTGGCTGTGTGGTCTGGGCCTTTAACATTTTAAGAATGTATTTCATATAGTGTCATCTTTAACGTACATCTTTATTTTATTTCGAATTCCATGACATTCAAAAAGTCAATATTTTGAAACATCTACAACGCAATTCCTGTTACACTTCAGATATTTTAAACTGCTTGTTAAAAGAGTTCAGTCTTCCTTTCCATTTGAATGCATTTACAGCAAATAGAAACTATCTCCATGTTTCTCAGGAAATGTGATAAAATTTACAATATTTCCTGTTAAACAGGCTTACGTTGAATTTGAATGGAAATAAAATTAGAACTTTTTTTAACTTGGATGTACGTTTACGTGAATTAATTTAAGTGAAAAATTATTTGCAAAAAAATATCTTATGTGAGCAGAACATAGCTTTCCTTGCATAATGCAATGGCTTCCCTTATTTTACTGCAAAATGCAGAAAGTTTTTAGAGGACAGTCTATTTTTATTTATTGGCCTCCATTTTGTTAACTTTTCGTTATTTTTATCGATTTGGTGACATTTTCAAAAAATAAAATTGTCAATTTGGCAATGTTTCTGCAAATCTGTATTGATTTGGAAAGGGATAGACATATTGGACAAACCTATCAACATTTTAAATCTTACTTAATGTTTTAATAAATTTGTTTGAAAAGTGTGCAATATCTTGAGAACGGTTGATGCCGTTCTAAAATTTGTATCATTTGTTTTCTAGTGAACAATTATGTACGAAATGGTTATTTTGATTAAATTTATTGAATCTATTGTTTTTTATGATAATTTCAAAGATGTCTTGAAAATTGAGGGAAGGGGGGTGTCTTCCAAAAGTTCGATCACGTATAAAACCAATAGGACTCCAGTATTCACTGATTATACTAATCGTACCAAATTATATTGAAACGATCAATTCTTTTGAGAGGTATTGCATCTCTAGACTCACAGACACACGCACATAACATACATACATACAATCAAGCACCACCTCAAAAACGTTCGCTTCAAGTTCAGGGATACTTGAAACGTATTCATCCGTCGAAAACTTAAATTCAAAATTTTGACCCTGTCATAATATGTCCCTCACACATTGCACTATGTATCTAAGGATTAAAATATAATTTTAAAATACGTACTTGGAGAAGTGCATATGTGTGTAACCAACATTTTCTATAACAACTCCAATTGATATTGAGACATCTACTTCATATTGAGACGTTTCTATACAGACTCCCCTTGCAAAATAATATCTTATATTTATATATACAGCACAACACATTCTTGCATTTTTCAAGCATTATGAGGTTAGAAGTAATCATTTAAAAGTGATGCATTTCCTATTAATTGTTATTTTCAAAATTCGAAGCGTAAAATACTAGAGATGTGGTTCGGAAATTTTCCGGAACTGTGAAAATTTTCCGCTATGTTTTTCTGGAAAATTTTCCACTTTTATTTTTTTTAATTAATTTAAAAGTAGCATGTAATAATTTTTCCAAACTGTTCTTCTGAAATGCAAGTAGCTTTACAAGCATTTTTTGATCATTGAGTTCAATAATTTTGAGAAGGAAAATGAAGCAGGTTTAGGGCAAATGTGTATATGCACTTTAATTTAAAAAAAGTATTCTTTAAACAATTTTTAATATAATATAAAATACTTTATTTTAAAAGTGCTTAATTACACGCAGTTTTCAATTTACTTTGTCGTAAATAAATTTTATAATTATATATTAAAAAAATTATGTTTATAAAATATTTTATTTTATACATATCATAAACTAGTAATTTATTTTTTATTTTTGTTATTTTTTAAGAATTTGGTAGAATGTTTCTCTTAAAGTATCAGTAGGTATTGAAAGAAATGCAATTTAATGTTTAATGTATTTTTTTTCAATTATAATCAGTTTTTTTGTTTTTTAGAATGTTATATTTTGTAATTAACGTTTCATAGCTATAATAAACAGTAACTTATTTATGATTTTGATAACATTTATTAATTTTAAATTATTCCTCATGCCTTTTGTATACCTATTCAGTCCTTCTATGCAATGCTTTACAATTGGAATTTTGAAGATAAGAACAACATTATTATAGATGAATCAGTTTTTAAAAGCAAGTGTATTTAAGGAAAATAATAAATTGCAGCTATTCAATGCATCATACAGATATAAGAAAATTTTATACATAGACTTTTTTATACATTTCTAGAATTATATCTTTTTATGTAATATATGTTTGACTGAAACTGTAATATAAGAACAGATATTTTCAAATAGTTACTCAACATATTATTCCAGCTGAAATGTAGTATAGGGATGAATTTCAAAATTTTCCAAAAAATCCACATCTCTCTAAATTACAGATATAAATGAAATAAATAGAAATAAAACTTTGTAAAAATATCATGTGCGAGTGAGAATTCGACAAATGTATCTCCACTTAGCCAGCCGTCACACCTCTCATTTACCTACTAAAATAATTTCCTTTTCTTCTATAAATAACGTTAAATCTACATTATATTATTTCAGATTTAAATGTATGGATAACTCTTCAATCCCACGTCTTCACTCTCCGCAAATTGAAACATCTACCATATATTGTAGTGCATCGAAAAAATGCCCATGTAGATATTTACCAGACATTAATAATCCACTGCAGAAATACACTCATTTTGGATTTGGTTTCGACGTGTATCTGTATATAAACATATTTACGACTGAACATTTACAACTGAAACCTCTACTGAGTATTTATATCTGGCTTTTAATTTATATTCTAACTACGAAACTTCATTTCACAGTTATGGAAAAATTTTAATCCGTAAAAGCATGGCTCCTACTGCTTCCTTGATAACAAGCCTAATTTATCACCTCCCATTGCCGAATTGGTGTTGAGAGGTATTGGGATGTGCTACTTTGATTTTATGGCAACCTCGTAATTAGATTTGCGTGTTCTCAATGATACTTACCCTAAAGTGGCTGGCATTGAATTTTGAAAATGTGTATGAACATACATTTTTACACTCCTATCTGGATATCTTTAAGGATAGCTGCGGTATTGTCCGTGATGAGCACGACGTTCTGAAAAGGTACCGAGTGAAATGTAATTGGTCCGCACCTGTCCGCGTGACAATAATTGTCCGCGTGACAGTAGCAATGCTTATTAGATTTTTGGGAGAAACGCTCCAAAAACTCATTTCAAACATGTTACGCAAATGACAGATATCTTAAAGATCAGGAATATGTATGTATATATGTAAATATACAAAATTTATATTATGTATATTTTAACAAGAAAGATCAATCATGCTTAAAGCATTGATTATGAAACACGTACCAACTTCAATGCAAATTTATTTAAACATGTCTAAAATGCAATACATTCCTCGGTAATATTTTAAAACTTATCACAATACTACATTAATTTATTATATTTGAAAACTTAAATCTTCATCGAAAAAAATTAACTTAATTCAAATGACGGCATTGAAATATAAATTGCCTGGTTTAAACATCTCTAAAATGTGATGCATTCCTAGGTAATAATTTTAGAATTATCATAATACTACGATAATTTATTATATTGAAACTTCATCGAAAACAACTGAAATTCATTCAAATGACGTTATAGAAAAAATAACACGCCTGGCTCTCTCTACAAAAGCAGCATTTCATTCATAAATAATTTCCCATTCATGTCATTCATCTCACAATACTATAATAATTTATTTTATTTAAAAATTAAGACCATGGAGGTACAAGTAACTAAAATATATGCGTAAAACTTCATCGAAACAAATCGTCCTTCTCTTTGTAAAATCAATGAATATTTCATTCATATCAGCTATGCAGACTCCATGAACTAAATGATTTTGTGTTAAAGAAATACAGCAATTCTAATGCAACTCATTCTACAGATTTTGCTGTTTACATTTTACATAGGTGAAAAATGGGCTTCGTTGTAGAAATAATCAAATTTGGATGAGCATTAAAACTCAAATGTATTGTAATTGCGTTGTTTCAGTATATAGATGCACATAATTTAAGCAAAAAGAAAGTGGTTTTAGGACGGATACAACACTCAATATGAATTAAAAAGAACTTTAAAAATCACGATTTTGAGACTGGATGCCATATATCATTTTGAAGTGGGTCACGTGATCTTTTCATATCATGGTCACGTGATCGCTTCATATAAGAGGTGTTATTATTATTTTAATTTTTATTTTAAAAACTACTGAATATATTTCGCTGAATTTTTTTTATATATTTTATGGAACAATTTGAATATTACCTAACATTTTCGAAGCAATTTGTGAATTTTAAATCAGCTTAAAAATGTTTGAAAAATTAGGCCCCATAGGGCTCAATGTATTTCATTTTTTCAACCTGGGTTCAATCCAAAACTAATTGGGTGATATTATTCATTTATATTCCCATAGGTCCTACAGATCGTCTGAACAACATACTAAAATTTCAGTTTGATTAAGTCATTTTTACGGCAGTTATCGTGCTAACGGTCAGACAGACAGACAGAATGAAGAAAGTCATAAACACTTTTCAACTTTATTGTAAAATGTTAAAAACTAAAGGCAATACGTTTATAATACGGACATATTCGTATTCAGTAGACAAAAAGAGAGGTAACTCATCTTAAAGGCTCATAAATGTCAAAAATTGGGGGAAAAAAGAATCTATATAAAGACAATGTCTGTCTGTGTGTCTTATACACTATAGGCTCAGCGACCGCGCTTCGCAGAACTACGAAATTTGACAATCGGAGACCTGGAAGGGTGGGAAGGTGACACTTGAAAACCGATTTTTAAAATTTGAACTATTTTTTTTTTATTTGTTTTATGCGATTTCCACCGTTTTTTCTCATTTCCCCCCTTTTTTCTCCATCATCGAGACGTCGTAGCAGACAATTGCAAGTAAAAATATATCAATTTCAAATCTCAGAGTTAATTTCTAATATTTTTTAAAGATTTTAAAACAAAAGTGACTTTCGGCTCAAAGAAACGAACTTCCGTTTTTAAATCCTGGCGTCGGGAAAAGTAGTGACAATTTCGGCTAATAATTTCCATTTTTAGAAAGCTCAAAGGTCAGGCTTTCATACAAGCCTAATCTGGTCGATAAATAAGAAAAAGTAGGCGCAAGATTCGGATTTTGAAGAATTAATGCTTTTCAATTTCTCGACCAAACCGCGAAAGTAGGAATCGATTTTTCACCCACATGCAGAAGCACGGTGTTTCTATGGTGGAGGGGAGGTGGACGAGTTTAAGACGTCACGGTTGACGAGGTTCTGACGTCACGGTTTTGACTAAGGCTCCTCTATATACGAGCTGACTCATCAAGCATATTGAAGCCCACCATAGCTGGAAGCACAATCCATTAGCATTAGCTCTATTCGTATTTTCACTTTAGGGAGTATAATTGAAATAATTATGGGCAGTTGTTCTACACCGAACTGCTCTAATAATTCTAGGAAGGGTTTTAGGATATTTCGCTTTCCTGGAAATGAAGAAAGAAGAAAAAATTGGGTAATAAATAATTGGATACCCGTGGCTGGAGCATACTTGTGCGAGCTAAGTTCTACAATATTCTAATTGCAACTTCTTTTTTTATATAAATTATTTTAAACACTTATTTTATAATTTCTTTAACTGTAGTATGAAACTCTATGGGCTTCAATATGCTTAATAAGTCAGCCTGTAGTAGAGGAGCTCTAGTTCTGGCTAAGGCTCCTCTATATACGAGCTGACTCATCCAGCATATTGAAGCCCACCTTAGCTGTATGCTCAATTCATTAGCATTAGCTTTATTCATATTTTTACTTTAGGAAGTATAATTGAAATAATTATGGGTGGTTGTTCTGCAACGAACTGCTCTAATCATTCTAAAAAGGGTTTTAAGCTCTTTCGCTTTCCTAGAAACGAAGAAAGAAGAAAACAATAGCTAATAAATAATTGAATATCCGTTGCTGGAACATACTTGTGCAAGCTAAGTTCTACAATATTCTAATTGAAACTACTTTTTTTATATAAAGTATTTATTTTAAACCCTTATTTTATAATTTCTGTAACTGTAGTATGGAATCCTATGGGCTTCAATATGCTTAATAAGTCAGCCTGTAGTAGAGGAGCTCTAGTTCTGACTAGAGCTCCTATGGAAAGTGAGAAATAGAGCTCTTGTATGGAAAGTGCCAAATCCACGAGAATATTATTAGCACATTTGTCGGATACTATTACATATGAGAGTAAAGATATTTTACAACAGTTACATTTCATTTCTATTGTATGGGTTTTTTGATAAATTTATTTAAAAAATGCATAATATCTCGAGAACGGTTCACAGTAGGTTTCCAATGTTTATGTCAATCGTTTTAAAATAAAAAAATTCCATGAGAAATGATTACTAACGTAACTTTATTAAATGTTTTAACTTTTCTGCAATTTTTTCAAAATTTTATTCGAAAATTTAGGAGTGTTCGTGTTTGTGTTTCACTTCCTACTTAAATTAAATAACAAGGAACAGAAGCCGTCATTAGGTAGACCATCTTTATTCTACACGCACACAACAAGATTTACACTGTAACTACGCTCTGCCTACTTCTTTCATTCCATACAATACATTACATACTATTTTGTTCGGTCGAAACAGTACAAATACCTTTTCTTCTTCGTGACGTCATGTGTTGTCATGGTAACTTACAAAGATAAGAAAATTACCATATATGGCGTGTAGACTTCTCATGGTTGGCACCAAACATACACGGGGCCTTGAATTCTTTGCTTGAACTAAGAGTTTAATTGTAAACGTTCAGGCATCGAGAATCCCGCTAGATTTCGAAAAAAAGTTCAACTGAATGGTCTACAAATAATATAAATATAAAATTCAAAGTTCTAAACTCTCATCATTGGTTTTGGTTAGAGGCTCAGGAGTCGATCGGGAGGGGCGAAATCTTCGTGAGGGGTCTTTTGAGAATACCATCTTTTGTACGTAGCGTGACAACTCTTACTAAATTATCCTTACCTGCGTGCGTATTAACTACTCTGCCAAGAAGCCATTTGGTAGGGGGTAGTCGATCATCTTTGATGAGAACAAGTTGTCCTTTGGCCACATTTTTGCGTTGTTTTAACCACTTCGGTCTTTGTTGCATTCTGCTTATGTATTCTAAATTCCATCTTTTCCAGAATTGTTGATTCAGTTGTTGCAGAAATTGCCACCTGTTTAATCTATTTTCCTTTATATCTAATATACTTGGTTCAGGTATTGCTTTTAACGAATTTCCAATTAGGAAGTGTCCCGGTGTAAGTGGGTTGAAATCGTTAGGATCATCATGAATTGGCGTACTCGGTCTTGAGTTTAACGATGCTTCGATTTGAGTTAATACTGTGCTCAATTCTTCGAATGTAAGCAATCTTTTTCCTAACATTCTCTTCAAGTGATATTTTGTGGATTTTACGCCCGCTTCCCATAAGCGTCCAAAGTGTGACGATGACGGAGGGATGAAGGGCCACGTTACTTCATCTTCGGTTAAGACATGCACTATTTCCTTGTTAATTTGATCAATCGACTTTTTAAAGTCGTCCTTAAGCATGGAATTTGCTCCCTTAAAATTTGTCCCTTGATCACTATACAAATCAGAACAAAGTCCGCGACGCGATGTGAATCGTCGGAACGCTGCCATGAAACTTTCGCTAGTCAGATCGGAAACGGCTTCTAGATGAATCGGTTTTACGGCTAAACATATAAATACTGCAATATATCCCTTTTGTAATCTCGCACTACGACCTTTTGACATCTTAATTTCGATTGGGCCGCAGTAGTCCACTCCAGTATGAGAGAAAGGTCTAGATTCATTTATTCTAGGATCTGGAAGATTTCCCATAAGCTGCTGAGACATTTTGGCTTTTTGTCGATGACACACGATACATTTATGTAAAATAAATATTATCGTATTTCTAGCGTCCAATATCCAATATCTTTTTCTTAAAAGTCCTAATACTAACTGTGTTCCTCCATGCAACGTATCTAGATGAATTTTTTGGATTGTAAGGGTGACTAAATGATTTTTTCTTGGTAAGATCGCAGGATGAATTTCTTCAAACGGTAAATTGGCATATTTTAAACGCCCTCCTACCCTTAATATACCTTCACCATCTAGGAATGGGTTGAGATTTAGAAGTCAACTCTTATGCGACAGTTATTTTTTGTTCTCTAGTCGTTCTATCTCAGAAGTAAATCTTTGTGTTAATTTTACAAGTTTCTTTAAAGTGTTTTTCAGTTCTCGCCCCGTAAGATAAGATAAACTACGTTCAGCTTTTGAGATCTTACAATTAGATGCAAATCTATAGCAATACCCAGTTATTCTTACTAGTTTAGACAAATTAGAGTATTTTGAAATCGAGTTAAAATCTGCACTTGCATTTAATGTTGTTAATGTGACAACCTTTCTTTTTTCTATGGTTGTAGGTGGAATATCAATGGATTTAGGCTAACAGTCTTGAGGCATTGTAAGCCATGCAGGTCCTTTCCACCATAATTTATGCTTAATCAGTTCATCTGGTGTAAACCCACGAGTCGCGCAATCGGCAGGATTTTCTTTTGATGGCACGTACATCCAATTACAGTTTTTAAGTTTATCGTGAATTTCAACGACACGATTCGCTATGAAGGTTTTCCATCGCGTAGGATGTCCTCTCAACCAGGCTAAAACGATCTTTGAATCTGTCCAAGAGTACGTATTCTCAATTTTTGCATGTATTGCTAATGAAATTTGATAAGCTAATCTTGCCCCTAACAGTGTTCCACAAAGTTCCAGTCTTGGCAGAGATACAGTCTTCACTCGAGCGACTTTAGTCTTTGCTGCAACAATGTGCATAGAAATCGTTGTTTCAGAAATTATCCGAAGATAGACAACAGAAGCATATGCAGTACTCGAGGAATCACAAAATATGTGCATTTCGATAGAATGATTTTCGGAATAACTGTAGTTTATCCAGCGTGGAATTTTAATGTTTTCCATATCTGGTAACCGACTTATCCAGTCAATCCACTGTTGTCGAATTTCTACTGGTGGTTTTTTCGTCCCAATTTAATCCAATCATCCACAATGACTGAAGCATAATTTTAGCTGTAATTAGAACTGGTGCTATCCATCCTAATGGATCGAATAGTTTACTTGTGTTCGATAAAATGGTTCTTTTCGTAATAGTAGATTGTTCCGTTGCCATAGAACTTAATTTGTAACCGAATTCGTCTGTTATTGGATGCCAATATAAACCAAGAGTTTTGATGCTTTGATCTGCTTCTATGATTTTCAGTTTTGATATTTCTCGAAATTCCTCAGGAAATGATTCAAGCAATTCTTCTTTGTTAGACGCCCATTTTCTTAGAGGGAATCCTCCTAATTTTAAAAGATTAATTGTTTGCTTTTGTTTCTCCAATGCTTCAGAAATATCATCCGCTCCGGACATAAGATTATCTACGTAAAAATCGTTCATTGTAGATTCTGCTCCTAATGGAAAACTTAGTTTCTCGTCGCGAGCTAATTGTTTCAAGGTTTTTATAGCAAGATAAGCTGAGCAATCCAATCCAAACGTCACTGTTAATAATCGGTAATATTTTATTGCTTCTGACATAGAATTCCTCCAAACTATTCTTTGATAGTCTGTATGTTTATCCACAACACGGATTTGTCTGTACATTTTTTCTATATCAGCTGTGTATGCGATTCGATAAAATCTCCATCTATGTAATATAGCTGTCATATCCTCTTGAAGATTCGGTCCTACTAATAATTTATCGTTTAATGATACACCTGTCGAAGTTTTTTGAGATGCGTCAAATACCACTCGAAGTTTCGTAGATGAACTATATTCTTTGATCACTGCATGATAAGGAAGATAATTCGGTTTGTAACCATTTCCGTGAATTTTGAGGTCCTTTGGGGTGTTTTGGATTTCTTCCATATGGTTTAGTTTGATATATTCATTTATGCATGTTGAATATTCCGCACTAACTTTAGGATTTCTTGATAGTTTTCTTTCGTTTTGCTCAAATCGCGAAGTCGCTATATCTCTTGATTCACCGAGTATTGTTAAAGTGTCTTTAAATGGCAAATTTACTACATAACGTCCATTTTCCCTTCTGTGAGTTTTCTCAAAAATATCTTCACTCATTTGTTCTTCAGCAGTGAGTGTTCGAGTTAGTGAAGTTTCTTCAATTTCCCAGAATTTTCGCAGCTGATCGTGTTTTTCCGACATGCTGTGAAGATTCAGAATTTTAGTTGTTTGTTGTTTGGAATAGCTATACTGAGAATTATTCAAGATTGATCCCGTCAAAATCCAACCTAATGAAGTATTTTGAGCAATCGGAGTACCTCTTGGTCCTTTTATGATACCATCCAATAAGATTTGCGAATATACATCTGCGCCAAGTATGATATCAATTTTTCCTACTTTGCTAAAGTTTGGATCAGCAAGATTAATGTTTCTTAAATGTTCCCAAGAATCAGATATTGAACATCGTGGTGGTGCATAATCTGTGAGATTTTTAAGCACTAAAGCATTAGTAGTCGTCAATAATTCTTGCTTAAATCGGGATTTTATTCTAAATCTAACTTGATTGCGAGATATTCCAACTTTAGATTTTCCCATTCCAAGAATCTGAGCAATGACCGGATCTTTCTCAAGTCTAAGTTTTTGTACAGCAGATTCTGTTATGAAGGTCGATTGCGATCCTTGATCTAATAATGCCTTCACTGTTATTTCCATTCCCGAAGGTGATGAGATTCGAATAAGTGCGGTAGCTAATGAAATTTCACTGAATTTTGGTCACAAAAAGAATGAGTGCAAGTTTGAGTAGTAGTTTCATTACAATTTTCACTTCTTAATATTTCTTTTGAACCAGATTCTGGATCTCTATGATCTCTGGCTTTGATCCCATTGTCCTGATTATTATTAACAATTGCTCTGTGTAAAATACTGTGATGTCGTCGATCGCAAAATCGGCAATTTATTTTGCTAAGGCCTTGGCGTGCAACATGTTTCGGAGATAAGCAATTAAAACATAAACCTTTATGCCTCACTGTTTCTAACTTTTTCAGATTGTTCATTTTCGTAAACATTTCACATTGTCCTAAAGCATGTTTTCCCGAGCATATTATACAGATCACATTTTTAGTTATAAGATACGTTCTTGTTCGGTTTTCTTTAGCTCCCGAAATTTCTTTTTCCTGGGCGCTTACTTTTTTTGAAGTAGCTTGATTATAATTTGAAATAGCTTCAAGTGTTCTGAAACGGGATTCAAGAAATGATTTCAACTCTTCAAATTTAGGTAAATCTGTTTTTGAGTTTAAACTTTGTTCCCATAACTGAAGCGATTCTATACTAAGTTTCTGCGTCGTTATATAGACCACAATATCATTCCACTGTTCTACCGGAACTCCCTAATTTTTTAATGTGGATAGACATTCTTGAGTGGTATACAATAAACTTTTAATACAATAAGCACTTTCTCTGGTTATCTTTGGTTGAGCAAAAAGTGATTTCAATTGCGAATTAACTAACACTCTTTGTTTTCGTACCGTTCAATTAGCGATTTCCATGCTATTTCATAGTTATCTTCGGTAATTGCAAAATGCTTAAGCAATTTCTCTGCTTCTCCAACTAAATGGATTTTCAAATAGTGGAGTTTTTGCACCTTAGATATCGACTCATTACTATGAATTATGGATTCAAACATATCATGGAATGAAGTCCAATCTTCGTATTTACCAGAAAATTTAGGCAATTCTATTCTTGGTAATCTTACATAGTTATTAAAATTTGAACTCGAAGTTCGCATATTCTGCAATGCTTCACTGTTTGAACCTAAGCTAAATTTAGAAACAAGAAATTCTTGGATTTCTGACTTATTGTTGATAAAGAAATCTTCTACCGTTGAGTAAAAATCGTCCGTAAAATAAGGATCGTCGTTTCCAACTTCTTTGGATAAAATTATTTTACGGTGCGTAGTTTTGAACTCGATCCAGTATTCGGAAAAGTTGTTCAACCTCAAATTAAGGTACGATTCCGTTTTCCTATCTTTTGAATCCTTCTTATAATTTCTAATGAATCTTGTCATAGAATCATAGATTTCATGTTGTATTGTAATTAGTTCAGACATAGTTATTTCAACTTGGTTAAATTCAAGATACGTGTTGTTGTGACACGTCACAACACTTTATTTTATTATTTCAAATTAACATTTTTTTAATAAATCATTAAATATTTTATTTTACTTAATTTATTATTCCAAATTATTCTATTCAAAATTGCTTTTATTTTATATATTCATTAATAGACCAATTGACTATTTTATTAAATTAAATTATAATGTGCTGCTATCAGTTCATGTTTTTATTCGCACTGTGTACGCCCTTTTAAAAAAATGACTGGATATGCGCACACTGTTTCAATTGGTAGATCTCGTTTCAGGCGAGACATGGAACCTTTAAATCTCCCTGGTTGAACAGGAGTTTTTCTTTTCTTGGCATGGCAACTGTGTGTGTGGCTTCAGCCAATCACAGAGTGCCAGGTTAGGCGGGAGATTTTCCCTTGTGTGAAAAGTGCGGATGCACGCTCTTCTCTCAAAAATTGTTAGACTGTGAAGGTGATATAGGTGGGGTCTCCCCTTTGAGGGGGGGGGGTGCCTCGTGCCTTGCCATTTTTAAATTGTGATTTTTAAGTTTTAAGTGATGTAAATGAAATTATATATATATTTTTTTTGTTTCTGTTTGTGAATCAACTTTTGGATTTATTTTCTGTGGAATGTATATTTTACAAAGTGCGAATACAGGAACTTGCTATTCTCAAGTGAATTTTTACAATTGATATCTATTCATTGATCAATTTTTGATTAAAGTTAATTTGGCCAAGTTCAAGAATATTTATTTATTTCAAAGTTTGACAGCAGCATGTGTGTCTATAGATATTTTCAGTGGATTTCACTTTTTTTTGCCAATTATTATGCAATTCTTGTCTCATGCAAGGAAAGTAAGTTCTGTTATTATGCAAAGGTTTTGGAACCTTTATTGGAATCGTTATGTTGGTGATTAATTGATATAATTATAATTAATATCTTTCACCTGCCTTTTGTGGATTATTCTAAAAGAATTGTTCTCAGATATAGAAACGAGTTGGCAGGTCATCATGAAGATTGATAAATTTCGCCATTTTATTTATGCGAAAGAAAACATAATATACAGCAAAGTGCATATGGGTTTTTCGGTGTGCGAGTCCATTTTACATTTGGAATTGTGTCCTGCCATTATTTCCACTTGCTTTTCGTATTATGTGTTCGAAACTTGACTTTAGCGAAAAAGGGGCTCTAGATGTAGCCATCACCATTGTGGAATCTTTTGGAATCGTGCTCAGCTATTATCTCATTTCCTTCTACAAAGTGAGTTTGAACTTTAAGTGTAGTAGAAAAGGGGCTCTTGATGTGAGCATCATCATTGTGGAATATGTGACTTTGCACATCTGCTTGGTGAATATATATCATTTTAAAAGGGAAAATCGATGTGGTTAAAGTAACTTTGACTTTAAATGCATATATTATTTTTATTTGAATAACTGAATAATTAGTTGTAACAAATAGTTGCAAGGTGAAGTAATAATGCTATTGCATCATTTGATAAAGAAAATTCAGAGTGAATGAATTAAAGATGCAGGTAAGTAATTTAAGGCGCTCACATACAAGTATGGTTTTAATATTTAAAAACACAACGCATTGCTTATATTCAAAATTCCATTCCCCACTATACGGTCCCATTACATTAAGTAATTAACTTTTAATTAATTAATTTCCCCTTTTTAATTGTATGTGTGTGACCGACCCAATCAGGTGTTGAGATATGATCGTTCAATTGATTTTATTTCTTTAATTAAGTCTCTTGAATGGTTGTATCACAACACGTGTATCACGAATGCACTATAAATTCAACGAATATAGTTTTTAACTATACTGACCTTAAGCTTTGCGACTTCTGGAGCCTTGAAATTCCCATTTCGTTACCGAAATCGTTTAGGTGATTCAACTCTTGAATTCGTACTCCGACTCCGACGGACCATGCTTGTGTTTCACTTCCTACTTAAATTAAATAACAAGGAACAGAAGCCGTCATTAGGTAGACCATCTTTATTCTACACGTACACAACAAGATTTACACTGTAACTACGCTCTGCCTACTTCTTTCATTCCATACATTACATTACATACTATTTTGTTCGGTCGAAACAGTACAAATACCTTTTCTTCTTCGTGACGTCATGTGTTGTCATGGTAACTTACAAAGATAAGAAAATTACCATATATGGCGTGTAGACTTCTCATGGTTGGCACCAAACAGTTCGGAACATTCGATTTCTTTTAAAAACAATAGGATTCCAGTGTTCACAGATTGTAAACTTCGTTCTAAAATGCGTTTGAATCACTCCATCCGTCCATTGAGGTATTCTCTATAGATTCACGGAGACACACACACGCACACACACAGACACACGCGCACACACACACACGCACACGCACTTTCACACACACACACACTCACTTACACACACACACACACATACATTTTCACATACACATACATACACTTTCACACATACACACACACATACACTTTCACACACATACACACATCCGGCCATCCATTAAGTTGCTCTTTGTCCTCGGATGAGTCGGGTGGTCTGGGCTTTCGACACATACACACATACACTTTCAGGCCAACGGCCGTACCGTGCTGAAAACACCGGTTGTCGTTAGATCACCGAAGTGAAGCAGCATCGGGCGCGATTAGTACATGGTGGGTGACCACCTCGGAACGCCGCGTGCTGTTGGCCATCTCGGGTGCGGTATCCCCGTGGTTTGCGCGCTAGATTTGCACGCTGCCACAAATGCCGCCGTGTTCATGCGGAGTACGATCACATTAAACATGTGGGTCCGTAAGTCCTTCCGAGAGGTTGGTGGTAGGGGAAGGAGGGTACGGTCCCCGTGGATGCCTCCCCCACTGGGTTCCGGTCTAAATTGGGTGGCACTTCCCGGGCGTCCATACAGTTACCTTACACCTTTCTGGTAGGTCGGACGGTCTGGGTCTCAACAACAACAACAACACATACACTTTCACACACACACACACATACACTTTCACAAACACACACACATACACTTTCACACACCCATACTTTCACACACACTCACACATACTTTCGCACACACACTCACACATACTTTCACACACACACACACACACATACTTTCACACATACACTCACACATACTTTCGCACACATACACACAGAGAGAGAGAGAGAGAGAGATTAGCTTGAAAAGAGAGATTAGCTTGTTTGATTCGTGTTCAGGGATGCTTGAAACGTGATCTCCAATCAAAATCACGAATTTGAATTTTCGACCCCATCTCAATACTTCCTTATACATTATACTATGTATATAAGGAAAATAACAAAGTAATTTATATTCTTACTGTTATCAATGATAATGAAATGCCATTGATTTTAGTTGTAAATGAATAAGTTCATACCATAGAGTTAGAAAACTATAGATAAAACTCATGTGCGTGAAACGCTTGAAAACGCCATAATGTTAGATGTCGGTAGTGTTAGTGGGCATAACAGAAAGGCGTAGTATTTAGTATATATATTTTTGATTATTTATAAATTATGGGTTACATAATTATGATTATAACTTATCAGTATTTTCTCATAGTATTAGGACAGAGTACAGAATATATGTAGATAAAAATAAATTGAAAGTTTAATTAATTTTGAATTCGTAGAAATATTCTTTATTGTTTCAATTCTAATTTGCATTACCCTAGTAATTTATTTGTTTAAAAATTGGCAGTTTAAATAAATATTTTAGGCCTTTCGCCATAGAATTTCATAATGCAGGACTATTTATCTTATCGCAGCGTCACCTGAATCATTGTCTCAAACGATATTGGAGTTTTCTTAATATAAAATTTTTACCTTTTACTTTTACCTGTACGGAATAGCCATAAAATTGTTAAGTGTCATCGCAGATATTATGAAATTCAATTTTAACAAGGAATATTTTGAAAAATTCATGAATTTTCTATTTAATTCCATATGCTTAATGTTGACATCGAATCATTAGAAAATCCTAATTTATGTTGATATTTACCCCATGCATGAATTTGTTAATATGTAGTTAATTCATATATTGGACAAACTATATTTTTCTGTATTATCGCAAGTATCCTAATATTACTTCTAAAAATATTCCTTGCAGTAAGATAAGTGGCTCACCAAGTAATTAACAGACGATAAATTATGGGAAATACAAAATATTATTTTTCGTAATTTTTATTGTGGGTGGAATAGTTTATTTAACATGATGGATGTGGTAGGGGAAAACGCAGAGGTGTTTACATATTCCAATATGATAATTCTTCGAAGTTTTACATTGGTAACTATGACAACGGAACGAAGAAGTAAAGGTGCAAACAAGTGATTAGATTGCATTTCTAAGAAATCCCTTTTCCCATGTTAGTTGAATCATGCCAGAGTATTATGCTTTTATTTAACTATTTAAGGGAGTATTGCCTCTTAAAGTTCAAACCAAGTTTACAAAAAATTGTTCTATTAAGCAACATACATATTTATAAGGTGGTTTATAATGTAATGGAAAGAATGGTGTATAAATATTAAGAAAAATTAAAAAAAATTCTTTTATAAAGAAAGTTTATAGTTACATACCTGTAAGAAAAGAATACATTTGATGTTTAAAGCTCTCCCCGACATATAATACATTAGTATTCCCTATATAAAAAGGCAATGTCTTTGTCTGCTTGTCTCTCATGCCGAAAAAATTAGTGAACCCGGCAACACATTTGGCGCAATATCACCAATTTGGCGACTTTGGGCATATCGCGTAATTTTACAATTCTATGTCTCTAAAATTTAAATTTAATTTCTTTGATACTCCTTGCCTCATTTTTGTACATTAATGATCTAATATTAGTGATTCAAAAATATGATATAAATTAATAATATAACTTCTAATATTTTTGGCAATTTCGCTTGTTTAAATTTGTTTCATAATGTTAATTCATTACATTTAAACTTCAAATAATTTAAGTAATCATGGAACCCCATTTTCTGAAGTTATGTTTTAGCTGCAATGGCAGATAATATCACTAGCTGGTTTCGATTTTATCATCCGCTCGTCAGCCTTTGATAACTAATATCTGCAATGTCAGCAAGTACACCTTCTGTGTTATCATTTTGGGACTTTACTTATGATGAGTAAGTAGATGGTTGCCACAATAACAGATTTGTATTTCAAATTTAAATAAAGAAAAAAGGAACATATTATTGTCATATAAAATTTATAACAATAATTTTCATGTTACATTTTAGGAAACTATTGTTTGGAGCTCAATAAAACGGTTTTATATAATAATATATTAGCTAGCTTCATTCTATTGAAAACATTCAATATATAATATATTGCTCAGATGATATTAGCAGTTTTCTGATAGCTTTTATATATCAAGTTATAAGTGCCATAAATAAAGGTTTAATTGTAATTTCCAATAATTACATGTTGTGTTTAAGAACAGCTGACAATTTTATTATACAATTCAACACCTAAAAGATTGAGCCATGAATCTTGTATATATGGTAATTTTCCTGTGTGAAAAGTAAGCTCTTTTCGTTATGTAGGAAAATTTATGTTCTGCCTACATCTGTTTTTTAAAATGGTAACAAAAAATTCGACGTTTACAGTATGGGAACTTTGATGATACTATATGTTTTGAAATTTATAAAGAATAAAAAATATTAACATTTTATTTAAATGTGAAATATTTTGAATTCCACTGTTCTGATATGCATTTACATGTTCGATGCATCTGTGACAATTATTATATAAAAAAAATAATTATAGGCACCATTATGTAAAACAGATTTAATTAAAACACGGTTTGTGGCAATTATTTTATGTAAAATTGTATGTTAGGTGTAAAAGTATTCTTATGTTCTAGTAAATAATTATTGATCAAAATACCAAAATTATTATTAAAATCGTTCAGTGTTCCGTTGTGTCTAACATATGAATTTACTACTTCTTAACGAACTCCGGGATATTTCCAATTCAGTGCAACATAATTAATTATTAGAAATGTTATTAATTATTCGTAATTCAATTTAAATTATTTATTATTTTTACTTAATTTTTACTTCACAAATACAATTATAAATTAGAAATCCGGACTAAAGCGTTTTGAGAGATGTGATGACAGTCTTAAACATTATTATTGATTTTGTGTAATTTATTAGGTTTCTCATTATAATATTAAATAATCCTATTCGTCCTTATCATCCTATAATATATCCTATTCGTTGTTGGGATTTCAGGTGCATAATTCCATCAGGATAATGCGAGGCCCCACACGGCTCATGTCGCCCAGGCCTGCCTGAGTGATGTCCAGAAACGCCCATGACCTGCCCGCTCCACAGACCTGTCCCCTATCAAGCATGTGTGGGACCAGTTTAAACGTCAGCTGCCTCGATGCCGCAATCTTTGGGATTTTCAACGTACTGCTCAACAGGTGTGAACTCGTCAGCCGCAGGAAAACATCAGACAACTGTTGGACACAATGCCGAACCGTATTGCTGCTTGTATCGGCGCAAAAGGCGGTGCGACGTGCCATTGAGGGTGACAGAACTGTGTACCACAACCCCCTCTGCACGTGTTCTGCTGCGCTCTTTTTGTGATCATGTATATCATTCATCTGTAGCCTTCCATCAATAAAATTTCAGGTCCATCCTATGTTTCCTTCTTGGTGCGCAACTTCCATTGTCCGTGAGTATAGTATAATGACCAACGAACTGTACGTCGACCACCTAACTTGACTGTTGGTTCCATATAATTTGACTTACTTTTGACCTTCTGCGTTGGACTAAACAGACCAGTGAACTCTCCCCCTTGCACTGATATCCCATAGCATTCACAAGCATACACTTGCACTGAGGCTGTTTTTGTCAGATGGTCTACTCACTGTAAATTTTAATAAATCCTGTCCTCCAGGAATTAACAAGTGCAGCCATTTCGCTAGGACTAACACTAGTGGCCTTACGGTCACTCTGTTTTCAAAATCCGTTTGATATCGTATTGTACCGATTTTTAATAGATATGAACCGTTGCTTTTGCATGATTTCAAATTTCCATTCTTATATCGATTCAGCAATCTAATGCCAGAAATATCCGTGGGATGGCTCCACGTTTATTTGACCAGCAATCATAAGAATTCAGTTAAATTATAAAGAGTTTCTAAGATCATAAGAATTCAGAGAAATTATAAATAGTTCCTAAGAATGTCCAACGAGGCGATCCTTCATCTTTCCGTATGCTTTCGCGCGGGGCGGTCTTCCTAGTTGACTGTTAAGAAGATAGACATAGACAGTCCTAGACATAGTCCTAGGTGGACATAACGTGTATATTTATGGGTGTTTCCTTACAAAGTTACTGGCGTGTTTATAAAAATTCCAGGAACCCAGAATACTGTAGTATAAGTGAAAGTAATCTCGTTATAAAATTGTTTTATCCTATCAGGAAAGAAACCACTAATCTCTCTCTGGACAAATAACGTGCTATCCATTCATTCATCTACCTAAACGCTTTTAATTTTCTTCCGTATCAATTGTGCCTACATTATCTTCTTCCATATTTCAGATCAAAGTGTAACTTATGGATTATAACATTCTCATTTCTATGCTTTTTTATACAAGCATTATGCTGTGTCTTTGGAATTTTCAATTCACAGCATTATTCAGAGTTAAAACGCGGCATTAAATTGGCTCAAGCACCACTGTCAATATTGATTGCCTTAAAAACAATCTAACAACTGATCCCCCGTTGGATATTCAGTCTATGATCTATTCATTTGATAAACTTTTCTTCTTTCATATTGAAGTGTTTGTTCATCACATAGTTAAATTAGCATCATGAAAGATGAGTTCGGGATTTTTTGCTTTAAGTAATACTTTCCATTATGTAGTGAATAAGTAGTCTAGGATTACTGTCTTTTGATGTTTTTCAATTTTATTTTTATACAATACTTAAAGGAAAAGTAGTATTCCCTTTTGGGGAATTTGATAAAATTAATTTTCCCTCTATCCGAATGCTATTAATTCCCGTTCCTGACTCAATTTTGTAGTGGGGAAACACTTCAAAGTTTGTGTCGTGTATTTAATGATAAATTGATAAAAAGAAAAATTGAGTATTTTCACCGAAAAATATTCTTTCTTCGAACTTAAAAGAAGCATAAAACACTGGATTATACTCGTGATGAATTGTTTTTAATGTTTTCCGGAAAAATTAAGTTAAGTACTTTAAATGTTAATTAAATTTTTGAAATATTGTTGAGTATTAAATTTTTGAAATATTGTTGAGTATTAAATTTTCTAGAAACGCGACATATACTTTTCATGAATCAGATAGAACTAATTTGTGAACACAGTTTTCGTAGAAATGTACATAATTACCCAAAATATTTCCAAAAGAAAAGTCCCTAAGCGTACAATTAAGTCTGAACATGTTAGGTCTATACAGGTAGTCACAAAAATATTGAAGCGAGTTTTAATTCTTTACCTGTTGGAGATAAGTGGGCAATATAAATTTCAAAAATGTTGAAAGTAAGGTAGAACATAAGACTACGTTAATGAAATAGTCCTCCCATTAATTTTCAAAAAGTTACATTTTTTAAATTTCTATATGACCTCCTTAGACAAATTTGGTCGATCAGATTTTTTTTTTTTTAATGCAACAAGATCATTAAAATAAACCGCATATCTGTATCTTTAAAATTCAGCGAATTATATTTAATTGAAAATTGAACATTGGGAATGGGGACCATATATCAAATTAGAAATGTAAATTTGTGACATATCACAAAAAGATAAACTGGATGGTAACACATAGGATAGATACCCAACCTCGTAGTGAGTACCACTCTTTCATATGATCTCTGTCTGTGTAATGATTTATTTAGATGTATTTGTGATAAAATTTTTGACATATATTAACGTATTTTAGATCTAAACAATGACCATCGTCAATTTGCTTATGATCCCTATTTTCGATGATGAAATAGTCTTTCACATGGTATGGAAAGTGGCATAAGTCAGATTTTTTCCTTTATCACAATTCAGTTGATTTTAAAGATACAGATATGCGGTTTTTTAATGATCTTGTTGCATTAAAATAAAAAAAAAATCTGATTGACCAAATTTATCTAAGGGTGTCGTATAAAAATTTAAAAAGTGCAACTTTTTGAAAATTAATGGGAGGACTATTTCAATAACGTTTGTCTTTCCTACTTCATTTTCAATATTTTTGCAATTTACGTTGTCCACTTATCTCCAACAGGTAAATAATTAAAGCGCGTTTCAACTTTTTGGGACACCCTGTATACAAAAAAGTGACTGTGATTCATCGAATAAAAGTGACTGCAGCGCTCTTAATGGGCACTTTTAAAGTTCTGGCCAAGAACACAACAGAGCAAGGTAAAAGAAAAATATCAATTTCAAAGTTGCAGAACAGTGTATAAGTATTAATAATCCTTATCGGGTCTGTGCAAAAAGACGATAAATATCCTCAATACTTTGCAGGGATCTAGAATCTGTAACACTGTGATACATGTTATTTCTCAAGGTATGCGATATAATTATTTCAAATGTGTATTGTTTATTACGGACGACATAAGCAGACTCTACGCCAGATTCCTCTGCTAGTAAGTAATGTTTATGGTACCGTTCCCTAATATAACTAATTCGCTAGCCATTTTAGAATCGATTTCTGCTCATTAGGTAATGAACTATAACTTTGTAATATACATTTATCTTCTATTTAGCTCTGTTGCCAGAAGGTTGGATTTTTTCTTTCGATTTAGCTCCTTTGTCAAGCTTTGGATCCCTCAATGATTAAAAAGGCTGAAAATTATCACACATAGTAGTGATTATTAGATACAACGTAACGGAGTTCCTTTTTGATTAAGAGACATTTTCGACGATAAACAACATTGTGTGGGACATATATAAAAATGTAAGGCCTGTAAAGGAATTATTATAATACTCATTGACTGCACCATTTAAACTTTAACAATAAAACATTTATTAACAACATAAATTCAATTACACTATTTAATTATATTATTTCAGCGAAGGGGTCATTTGTGACCAGTACGGAAAATTCTAAATAGTGGTTATGGCCAGATATCATTTTCAATGGGCACATACCTTCAAGTCTGTCTTTGACTTGGTCAGCATCTGTATTTAATGTCGTTCATTTACCGCATTAACTCTTGGTGTAATGTTCCGATACGTAAATTCATTGAACATATTGTACTGCTGTAACTCTGCACTCGCACTTACTTCATTCTCTTAGTATATCAAGTCATCGCTGTAGTATCTGCACAAGTCATAATGTCGAAGGTATCTATTCCAAGTCATGTTAGTATCTCTGTACAAGTGTATTGTAGTGGTGTCGTTCTTGGGTCACAGGCTGTGGTTCCCTTGGGGGGGGTAACTCCCCATTTTCTTCCATTTGCCGCATTGAGTTTAACGTAACAATCTTCTTTTTCCATTGGTTACTCCTTTAACCAATGGAACCATTCCACATCTCGTAAGGCCCAGCTCGGCCCCCTCTGTCATAGCACCCCTAAATTTGTGGTTTTATGACCTTTAGGTTTACGGGGTTATAAAACTCGGTGCCAGTCAGGCTATAAGTATTGTGCGCCGTTTTGGCCACCATAAATTTGTACATAAAAGTGTCTCATCAAATGTGAGATCTATTTCTGGTCTCACACATTGTTGAACAAAATAAAATATAAAAACGCAACTTATTATTTTAAGAGTCATAATTTTCCTGTCTGCCAGAGGCTTATATTCTAGTAAATAATAAATCGTTAAGACAGTCTAAATCGATATTTTGCTCACAGTAGGAACTTACTCCGGAACTGAGCTAATTGTAAAGTGTAAGGTTAAACTGTAATTTTCTATAACCTGGGAGTAAGGAACTACTTGACCGATATAATATACCACAGCACCCTGGAAAATTGTTTGTCAAAAAGTAGTCATGTAAGTGAAAGGAAAATATGCAGAAAATAGAATAATAGCAATATAATAAAATAGTAGAAAAATAGCAAAAATTTACACAATAAAATGCAAAAAAAAATTATAATAGAATAATAGAAACATAGAAAAAATATATATATAAATTCTGATGCTACAACACCAATTCAAACATTCTATGTACTATTACATAAATATATACTAATATTACAGGTACCTGCATTAATAAATGACTACCAATCAAAGGATAATTAGCTTTCACCAAATTAAATAATTTAATAATCTATATAGATACAGGATTGAAGAGATAGGAAGCCAGCAAACTACCCTTTAAGCAATGACCAAATTGTCCACAGTATAAATAATTACAAATATGTGGCCAACTTTATAATAACTATGTATATCCTCAAACCACAAAGCAATAATAATTAATTATAATAATAGATATTTTATAGTAATAAATAATTTAAAGAATTAACATTTCATACTTCAACCGAAAGAGTGATTAAAATCCCATAGACCGGCATATGACAAGTCTGGATCCGAGGAAGGAAAATGACTAGACACTTGGAGGCCGAGGTAAGGAACGAAAGTGTACAGCTTGATGGACACAATCCTCGAGATTTTAAACGTTGTGGAAAAACACGGCGAAGGAGACAAGACAAGACAAGATGCTTCCTTCCGGAGTACCTGGGTCCGACTGACACTTACCTCCACTTCAGAAAATAGCAAATATCTATGCAGTTGTTTTTAAATAGCAAAATGGATTCACTTTTGCACTCCGGTTGTCGGTTGCTGAGTTGAGATCAGTGACGAATGATGTTATTCCGTCCTCATCTTGGGATGGCTGTACTGGGCTGTGGCTGAAAAGGGGCGGAATTTGGGGTAGAACGGGCCAGTAGAAAATCAGGAAGTAAATTCCTCAGATGTGAGTTCAGTAGTATTTACTTTAATCTAAATACAATAAAAAAACAGCAGAAAAACTATTACAAATAAGATTTAGGATTCAAGTTAAGACTAAATTAAATTAGATAAAATTAAGTTTTCAAGTTTTAAGGTTAGCATTTAAGATTAACGTTTACAATTATGCAGAGAACATAATTATGTTTTATTACAGGATAAGTTTAGGTTTGACTAAAATGTTATCAGTTATTTTAAAGTTATTTTAAGAAATTATAATTTTAGGGATGCAAAATTTGAAATAACAGCAAGAGCGCTGCGTCGGTTAAGCATTTGCGGCAAAGAGCGGACTGGCATTAAAATTGCGAGCTAAAGCATAGGCATTGCTTTCGAGGATTGTGAGCCCACCGGCGAGAATGAGTCAGAAGCTCCTATTTCACTTTGAAAATTGTCTAGGCAATAATCAAAGTGGAACAGAATCGCCTTCTATCTTCGCCCGGCGAATTTTGTTAGGAAACTCCTGCTTGTGGAGTCGTATATCTTGGGCGCTTTCAACTTGAAGTCGAAGTTTCAAAACGAAGATATTTGGGTCTTCTTTTCCTTAGATAGGAAGGTGAGGAAGGGTCATAGCTATTATCAACGTCTCTCAAGCAGGGTTTGTTAGTGTTTTTCCTGAAAAATGTTAGTATAATTTTCCTAATACGCCCAGCAACTTTCGGGACTTTAAGATGGCGATGAATCACTTCGTTCTGGACAAACCAGGATGCATTTACAATGCATCGCAAAGCTTTGTTTTAAAAAACTTGCAATCTCTCGATATGGCTTTTTGTAGCTAATCCCCAGACGGGAAAGCGTACAAATAGGCATGTGCAATTATTTGTTTATAACTAATCAGTTTATTTGGGATGGAGCAGTGAGACTTCCTGCCGAGAGGTGGGAGAAGGGGTTTAAATATTTTATTAGCGATAGTTATTTTCTTTTGGATAGGTACTCCGTAAGCCATGTGGGCATCCAATGTGACACCAAAATACTTAACAGAGTGTGAAAAAGAGATCGGTTCATTGAAAAATTTACGGATAAAAGTATGACTCATTTATCAGTAGTTGGGTTTAAAAATGCACACTGCACTCTTGGCCAATGGTCTTACCGTGCTGAAAACACCGGTTCTCGTTCGATCACTGAAGTCAGGAAGCATCGGGCGCTGTTAGTACTTGGGTGGGTGACCACCTAGGAACACGGCGTGCTGTTGGCACATTTCGGGCGGGGTAGCTCGGTGGGTTGGGCGCTAGATTTGCACGCTGCCACAACTGCCGCCGTGTTCATGCGGAGTACGACCACGTTAAACATGTGGGTCCGTAAGTCCTTCCGAGAGGTTGGTGGTAGGGGAAGGAGGGTACGGTCCCTGTGGATGCCTCCCCCACTGGGTTCCGGTCTAAATTGGGTGGAACTTCCCGGTCGTCCAAACAGTTACCTTAAACCTTTCTGGTAGGTCGGGCGGTTTGGGTCTCAACAACAACAGCACAGCACTCTTGGAGGCATTAATATTGATTCTCCAGGTCGCAAGCCAGTGCTCAAGGCTATGTTTTATGTGAATTTGCAAGTTGTTGATAGAATTGTGTGGTCAACAGCTTCTAGAAATCAGGGCTATGTCATCTGTAAAGACACAGCCCTTAATTTGAGGTATTTTGGGGATGTCGTTGATAAAAATACCAAACAGTAGAGGACAGAAATTTCCACCATGTGGAACCCCGGCCCTGATTGGTCGAATGGAAGAGATAGTTTGATCGGCTCGTACGAGGAAAAAGCTATTAGTTGGATACAAACCGATGATGGCCAAAAGTTGTGTTGAAATACCAAGTCGAACCAGCTTGGTTAACAGACCGGGAATAAAAGTTGTATCAAAAGCCTTGCTGATATTGAAAAATACAATGCTGGTATACAGCCTCTTTGTAGAGTTTTCATGAATAGTTTCCACTACACGCATGAGTTGGAAATGCATGAAAAAATCAGATCGAAATCCGTGCTGTTTAGCTATGATGATTTCTTTCGATCTGCAGAAACTACTCAGACGTCTAATCAACACTAATTCAAAAATTTTGGAAAGACTTGATAAAAGACTAATTGGTCTATAGATTTCTGCTACATTTGAATTTTGGTTAGATTTTAAAAGAGGGATGAATGTGGCAGTCTTCCAACTCTGGGGGAAAAAGCGAAAGTCCAACATATGATTTAGAAGCACGTTAAGCCAGCAAACATAAGTAATGGGAAGGTTCTTAATAATTATATTACTGATTTTATCAAGGTCGAGTGATTTATTTAATTTGAAGCTTTTGATGATGTGTAGAACTTAACTTCAGCAAGTGGATGTTTAAATATCTGTGTAAAAATGGTTGAAATTTGGGTCTGTATGGTGAAAATTGGAGTTCCAAGCTGTCTGCTATAGCTTCAGCTTTTTTGCAGTATGGGTGCGTCCGTGTAGGCCATTAATGAAAGAAATTGAAGTTTTCGTGGATCTCATGTTTTAGGTATTCGCTAAAGATTGTGATTCGTAGGTGTGAGTCCCCAATGTGAGTTCGCCAGAGTTGTTGGGTGTATGTTCTAATAATGGACTTGACTTCGTTATGGAGATTACGCAATTGTGCGCCGTTAATTGGTTACTTAGTGCGATACCAATCTCTCCGCAACAGATTACGCTTCTTAATTTTTTCTATAATTGCACTCGGAACGAAGTGATAATTAGTTCGAGAGTGATTTGGTTTCTAGGCTGAAGCTGCAGCCTCTAGTAATAAGTGATTAAAATCCAGGACACATTTCTCAATATTGTCCGTGCTGGTCATTTTGATTGGGGGCATTACTAAAATTATCAAAGATATGACGAAAGTCATCCCAATTTGTATATAGCTCCGCTGGATATTCTAAAGATAAACTATTAAAATTAAGGGTCAAAATTATAGGAAGGCTATCAGACGTCAGATTTGCATCTATGGTGATCGTATGGTCGAAGGGAATATTTCTAAAATATGCCAAGTCAATTATGGTTGGGTTCCTTTCTGTAAAGTGGCGATTGGGGGAGGGCGGAGCTATAATCCTGAAGTTGTCGCACTGTGCCAATCGTTTTAGTATGATCTCTTCGAAGCTACGCCCCAAGAACAGTGGTGTGAAATTAGATCACCAGCGATAATACTATTACTGCCAAGTCCTAGAGGAGAGCTTCAAGTTCGGTAGTAAGAAAATCATTATAATTTACAGGAGAGATATTCACTGACGCAGATATAATCGTAACCAAATTTGGAATAGTGACTTTGATAGCTGAGGTCTCAAGCTTCGTGAAGGCCGGGACACTTAACCAATGGTGAGGAATGTTGTTTTTAACATAGAATGCAGCGTGATTCCTCTCAAGAGTCGAAGTACGCCCGGAACGAAATTTTCATTTATGTCTCTTAAATTTTTCACTACAATCAACACAAACAAAGAAACTGTAGCAACAGGAAAAGCGCGACTTTAGGTCACACAGTACTACACAGAAGTGGATCCTACTACAATACATAGCAGATGTCAAACCAGGAAAAAATTTGAGTTCGGGGCAATAAAACCAATTTGCCTTGACAACGGATCAGGCATAGTTTCCCACGTGTGGCAGTACATAAAATAAGAAGTTATAATTTGGCAATAAATGTGTTGCGTCCTTGGACATCATATGGGTCTGTGCAGTTCGTAATATCCACTGCAGGCGGATATCGCCCAGAGACTTGAAGTCCAAAAACATCTTATGCGAGAGGCAAGGTATTCTACAGGCCCAACTAGTACGTTATCTGACTGAGACAAACCATAATATGACTAGGTATGCCATACTTCATTCTGTAAACAAATATAAATACGCGTTTCTGTAATAATACCAAATGAAGGACATTTCTAGAAAATAAAATATTATGCAAAGAAATCATTTTTCTATTTAAATGATTTCAGTAATTTTTATTGTTCATCATTCAACGTAAATTATCTCATCCGTAGGGCAATTTTCAGTAAATTTTGTGATTTAAGATCCTATGTCCAAATTTCTCCTGTTTTACCTTTATACAGTTGTACAGACATCTTCTTGAGTGGATGCTTTTAATAACTGTTATTCAAAAACGAATTCAAACTATTTTTAAAACATATTACCAAGCAATATTGAAATATTAGAAATATCACTTTCCCCACAGGAAGTTCGATATCTCTTAATAAAATTTCAGACGATTACTAGAAAATTCTGCATACTTTCTTTAATCAGTAAACACAATAAGCCTGTATGTTTTCTCTTTACACAAAGCATAAAAAGCTCTATTTTTATTGTTCCCAAGAATCCCTAGTTTGTTCAATATCAAGTAAAAGTATTTGGTTCCCATATCAGATTATTCTTAAGCTATATTACAATTGTTTTTATTAATCATGCTATGACAGCTGAAATCGAATATTGAATTCGAAACATTCCCATCTTGAATAATTACTTAAACATATTTGTTGATAAGAGTAATTAATTTTGAGAATCTCAGGGGAGTAATTTATTTCATTAACTGTCTTTAAGCTGGTACTTGTACATTGTGAGATAAAACTTGCAAGCGAAAACTTTTACCTAAAAGTTAGAAATATTTTTGCAGTTGAAATACTTTCTGGAAATAAAAAATATTCATCATTTGCGGAAGTTTTATTCGATTTAATGGTATTTCCACATATTTTCATATATACGAGGAATCATTAGTGAAACTCTAGTAACTGTTACATAAATTTCATTAACATTATATAAGAATTGTTGCTATTATCAAGCTAATATCTGTGTAAAGATTTTTTTTTTAATTTATGTGGGCAAACTCAGATTTACAGAAAAAATAGTAAATATAGTACAGAATAAGGTGCTTAAATTATAAAACTATAGAAGATGCATCATATTAAAACTTGAAAGCTATTTATAAATTTCAAAGTAATTTTCAAATTTTGTTACAGAAATTTTCTTTTATGGTGCAAACTCCCAAAATGCACCATAATCTAATTTCGGTCTTATTTGTCATATGAATATCCAAGTCATTTCCAAATTTTTGCAGCTGAAAACTTATTTTTCAATACAAACTACCAAACTGCATCATGTTATATTTCAAAGTTTATTTGCCATATAACTTTCCAAATAGTTTCAAAATTGTTGCTGCACAAAACTTTCATTTCGGAGAAGCTTAAAAAATTAATCAGCCTTTAAAATTAAAAGTTTAATCACTTTCGCAACAAAATGCCACGAACGTTTGAACATAACCACTAAAAATTACTATCGACACGGGGAGCAGAAATTTATAAATGTTTACAGCAACAAGTTTGCTTTAAAAATTAGTGTAAGCGTGTACGATGAAGCTACAACTTAACACTCTGATATAGGCAGCACATAACTTTCTCTTCCGATTCAAATGCATTTTGTCATGTTTTATTTCATTACGCATTAAATTGAATTTAATTGCAGAAAGTCACATGGATATTTTTTGATATTAGATTAAATTTGCATTTTTTTTTGCATCTTCGTTTCATTTGACGAGTTAATTCACTTTAAATTCTTTAAGTCCTCAGATTTCCAGAATGGATAACCCCACATTTATTGGGTTAAACTTATTTGTCTAGTTGTCAAAATTTATGTGAAGAACAAGTACTTCATTAATATATTACAACAATTTTAGATATGCATTTCAGATTTTCACTATCTTTGAGGGCAATTTCGCAAAAAAAGAGTTAATTGTACTTTTCTGAATAATATCAAAATCTAATCTGCATCATGATAATCATCAAGGGACTTAACTAAGTTTTAAGAAATTTCATGAAATGCCATCAAATAATTTTTAAACTGCAGTGAAAAACATCTTCAGTTCTTCAATATTAAAAATTAGAATATCTCAAGGATAGCCCATCGAAAACAATAGAGTTATTCTTATTCCTTCTGCCATCAAGAATTGAGTGTAAAGCATGCATTTAATTGATACATTTGAGCATATGTAGTATTTTATTTTAGATCGGATATTTTAGATTTGTGGGCCATTTCTCAAAAATGGCAGAGTCGTTTTCGTAGTTGTACCAAAATTTAACCAGCATCAGAGTATCATATAAGCGATTTATCTCCCAAATTTGGAATAATTTGAACAATTAGTTTGTCAGATAATGTGTATACAAACAGTTTTTACGGGTCATTTCGAAATAAATGCAAGTTCTTTTTTCCCGAATCATACCTACATCTAATCAGCACCAAGGTAACCCAGATGTGACTTAACTACCAAATTTTATGAAATTCGTTCAGTTAGTTTTTGAGTTAGAGTGAATACGTGCAGTTTTCTTACGTACTATTTCGTAGAAATATGCAGGTCCTTTTATTCCAAATCGTACCAAAATCTACTCAGCACGAGGGATTTATATAGCAAATTTTATGAAATTCTGTCAATTAGTTTTCCCTTAGCGTGGATACATACATTGCACAGACAGACACACAGATACACACAAACTCACACACACTGGCACATACACAGAAACAAACACGGACGTTACTCTAAAAATATTTCTTTCGTGATCTAGAGTTCTCAAAACGTGTAGATCCGTTGAATACTCGAGTTGCGGTTTTCGACACGATTCCAATATTTTACCTATACATACTATGCATTGCAGGGAAAGTAAAATACTTTGGTATGAATTTATTCTCTATGTTAAAATGAGAGGATGATATGAGTCATTGTATTTTTATATATCTTATGAATTGTTCAATTTATGAGGATATATCACTATGATTTATAATTTTGCCAAATTTGAATTTTGGGACTATGGGTGTACCTATGTGTCCTGATACTCTCTCAATTCAACATAATCGCTCTCCTATGTTAAGAACTTTCCAGAACTTTGTGTTAAGAACTTTTTAGATTTTTGTCTTAAGAACTTATTAGAACTTTGTGTGAAGAATTTTAGAACTTTGTATTAAGAATTTCTAAGAACTTTGTGTTAAGAACTCTTCAGAACTTTGTTTTAAGAACTTTTTAGACATTTGTGTCAAGAACTTTTTAGAATAAAGTGTGTAAACAGTCTAAATAGGTATACATAAGCTAAATGTGTAATTAATAGAAATAGTAATGTCTATCTAAAGTAAATATTTTAAATGCAAAACTTGTTTATATTTTTAAAGTGCAATTGAATGCTAAAATATACACAATCAAGCTTAAATTCCTTTGAATAATGGATTTGTGTATAATTACTAGTCATTGTTGCAATCACTTTTGGACAGCTTGATCTCAGACTTTCGATCCAAAAAGAAAATTAAATAGCATTGCTGTCAAATCTCCTCAATGTTACAATTTGCACTTAATAGGACAAAACCTATGTTTCATACACTTTTGTACTCATAATTAAGTGAAAATACTTTGACAGAAAAGGTTGAAACTAAATTGTTGGATATGTATAAGCTAAATTTTTGATCAATAGCAATAGTAACGCTTATCTAAACTAAATATTTTAAATGTAAAACTTATTTATAATTTTACTGTGCCATTTAATGTTTAAAACATGCACAATGAAGTTTACATTCCTTAGTCTCTGGATGTATGCATAATTACTAGTCATTTCTGCAATCATTTTTGTATAACTACAACTCATATCTTTGATCCAAAAAGAAAATCGAATATTATTACTTCCAAAGTTTTGCTCTTAATGTGACAAAACCCATTTCTTTTATAAACATTTCTATTCGTAGTTAAGTGCAAATATTTTAATAGACTTGGTTGAAACTAAAATACTTTCTCAAACTATGTTTAATGATGTACCTTAACGAAAACTGTATTAATATTATCTCATATATGTGTGGATAAGTCTCCCAGTACCATAAGATACACAAACAGTTCCATCATTTTATTACAGAAAATAAATGTGTTCAGTGTTTACCAGTCATGTTATTCGACGATAACTTTTGATATATTATAGCCTTAAGCATGTTCATGCCTGCCTTTGGTACACATAAAATTAATTATTATAATCAGGGAATAAAATCATGTCGTAAAATGTACTCAACTTTTGGGCATCTAGGAAGCTTGGAAAACTGAAACATTAAGAAATTAATAGAGAAAAATCTCTTGGATTGCTAGTTCTATTTTGTTTTTCCTTTGGGAGGGTAATGGTCCAGGTGGGGATTCCATTTTGCAGATAACAAATAAAAGCATCATAAAAAAAATTGAAAACTCCTGTGAGCCCAAGACGCATGAATAGAAACTTTTAAATTAGGTAATCAAATTATATCCCCAAAGTGTGTTAATATATTGTAATATTATTCATTAAAGATATTTTTATATTTAATGAAAAAAATATGGGTAATCTTTATTTCTATTACTTTCTATACATACATAGTATGTATAGGTATGTATTGTATGTATTGTTACGGGTATATAGTATGTATTGTTACGGGTTGAAAACTCTAACTTTGAGTTTTCGACGGAAAAGAACGTTTCAAGCATTCCTGCACTCGAAATGAAAGATTTTGAGGTGATGTCTGTGTGTGTGTGTGTGTGTGTGTGTGTGTGTGTGTGTGTGTGTGTGCGTGTGTGTTTGCAAGACCTGGAAACTGGGGACATTCGTATGTTTACACACCAACAAACCGCGGACCACCTTCACACCGCGGACGTCCTCGGTTTGTTTTATTGCGAAAACGTGAATCTGAGGACTAAATTTATAATGTAAAAGTTTTTTTTTATAAATCTGGAGGTAGTCCTCGATTAGTAGGCTTATAGTGTATTGTGTGTATGACGCGCTCATCAGGTGTGTATCCGATAAAATCGAGGTCCCCGCTTTCATGTTATAAAATGTGTTTGGACGGAGGTCCTCGTTTACTCGTAATTTCCACACGTTTGATATTACACAACCGGTTTTGGGTACTTACAAGTCAAAATTGTAGGTTTTTTTATTCATCGTATTGATTATTTTATTCTGCGCTTAAAGATTGAATTGTATTTTTACTTTAATGCCGTTTCTAACTGTTTGATATATGCATAATTCCCTTTTCAAGTCCGTAAGCAAGGAGCAGTTTTTTGGGGTTAATCTCTCTTCGGAAAAAATCTATGAAAAGTACGTAAACATAAGATCGTACCAGACCTACCCCCCCCCCTCTTTATTATTCATATTTAGGAGGGGGCTATCACGGAAAAAGTTGTCAGGGTCCCAGCTGGGGATGATGCTGGCCTGATCTGTTATCAACACAGATTATTTTTTGTGAATGCTTAAGGATGAAGCTGGGGAGGGGGGAGGGGGAAGCCCTCAAATCCGCTATTGTCAGAAACAAGACGTTTCGCTACATTTTTCAATGTGCTAAAATAGAATGAAAAAAAGTGTTCCAATTATTTTTAATCATTCTAATCCTCACTTTAACAAATTTTAATTTTAATTTAGAATAAAATTCAGTGTAGTCGATCAGTTATATTTTGTAGTTCAGCATGTAGACTTTATTTCAATAAATCTAATTTTTAGCTGTGCAAAAAGTTAACTTGGCAGAACAGGCTTCATCTATTTTCAAATTTATTGCAACGGAATTAGTAATATTTCATTTCACACACGCATTTATTTTTATGCTATTGTTAGTTATACATAGGCTGTAGGTTCTTGTCGGAGATCGCGTTAAGGTTGGTCCCGCCTGAGATAGCCAAAGATTTATTTTGGGGACTTAAAACTGCAAATAAAGCAATAAACAAAGCTTCAAATCTTACACACAATAAACCGCGTTTACCTTACACCTTTCTGGTAGGTCGGACGGTCTGGGTTTCAACAACAACAACAACACAATAAACCGCGGACATTTTTTACACTCGGTGAAACGCGGACATTTTTTACACACAGTAAAACGCGGACATTTTTTACACACAGTAAAACGCGGACATTTTTTACACTCAGTAGAATGCGGACATTTTTTACACACAGTAAAACGCGGACATTTTTTACACACAGTAAAACGCGGACATTTTTTACACTCAGTAGAATGCGGACATTTTTTACACACAGTAAAACGCGGACATTTTTTACACACAGTAAAAC
Source organism: Amaurobius ferox (assembly GCA_951213105.1). Taxonomy (NCBI): domain Eukaryota; kingdom Metazoa; phylum Arthropoda; class Arachnida; order Araneae; family Amaurobiidae; genus Amaurobius; species Amaurobius ferox. Next base: position 62,399,398 of record OX578147.1, read on the forward strand.
GCGGACATTTTTTACACACAGTAAAACGCGGACATTTTTCACACTCAGTAGAATGCGGACATTTTTATAAGCAATAGAACGGGGACAGAAATTATCGATTAGCTAGGCTATTATTATTATTAGGAATTCTTAGCAACTTATATACCGAACATAAAACTATTAATATTCCAAATTCAAGAACTTTTTAATCAAAGAAATTCATTACGTACCGTTTATTAGAAAATAGAAAAGCTTACAAAATTATTCTAAAATCCAAATGTTAAAAATTTACGTTCCATGTCCAGTGTGATATACCGCCCGTGTAGGGAACAATGAAAACATTATTTCATTTTATTATATTATTTTTAATAGTTAAGTTATTCTTTACTATATCTTCGTTTTGTATTAATGTTTTTCTCTATATGTTATGATTAACTCATGCCTCCATAACATGAGTTTATTGCTAATAAAGAAAGTTAAAAACAATATGAAATGTAAAGAATTTCATATATTAAAAAACAAATAATGGAAATGTATTTTAAAAAATGACGGGTATTTAAAGTTAGTATTACTAAACAAATATCTAATTAGCAAATTATTCAGTTAAGTAGGAAAAAGAACCCAGTAAAATGTTTTCCATATTAAGTACGGAGGAAACATAGAGGATTTTATTGGAACTGAATACATAATAGGTGCAGGCATGTAATCAGGAGTGATATCGGGGTATATCCCCCATGCCAGAAATTCAAAGTTATCAAAATTTGATTTCATATACCCCCCCCCCCCCGAAAAAAAAACACTTTCTAGCTACGCCCTTGCATAGGTGCACATAAGGGTGCTTATGGGCATGAAGCCCCCGAGACGCCATTTTAATATACAAAAAGAGTAAAAATAACAAATATTTCTCTAAAAGAAATTCTTAATCCCCCCCAGAGAAAAATCTGGGTGCCCTACTAACTAAATGTATCGATATATATGCACAATTAAGTGCATATATTCCACACTTAGGTGCATATTTTGTGAATATTTTGCAATAATTTTGAGCATCAGAAAAAAATATTCATATATAATGTTGAGCATATTTGCATATTATTTGGCCTAAATATTGTGCATGAAAATCCGCGCCCTACTCATTAAGATAAGGAATGAGTTGGTTAAAAATATAAAGTTGTGACGAGACTTTAGAAACAATCCTATCAACATGAGTGTCTCATCGGACTAGTCCGCCCTGAGCCCAACAAGAGGAATATACCGTTTTTTTTAGAATAACTCAAAATTCGGAGCATCTAGAATGTCTAAATTTTATATATCATTGTCCTTTGGGGTATATTACATTTCATCGCATTTCGAACCTTATCGGGCTAGCCCGTCTTGGCCCACCATAGAAATTTACTCGCTTTTCAAGAATAACTCGATCAATCGGAGTAGCTAAAAATGTAAATTTAGTATATCATTTCCTTTTGGATGGAATTTAATTTAGATTTTAAACCTCATCGGGCTAATCCATCTTGGGTACGCTGAAGAATGCTTTCGTTCTTGAAGAATAACTCGAGAATTGCAATAGCTAAAAATTCCAAGTTCAACATGTCGCTAGCTTTTGTGGTATATTTAAGTTTCTTCGGATTTGAACTTTATCGGGATAGCCCGTCCTGGGCCCGACATGGGAATGGACATTGCTTTTTTAGAATAACTGGAAAATCGGGGCAACTAGAAAATATAAATTTAGTACATCCTTACTTTTCGAGGAATATTTAAATTCCTTCGATTTTGAACCGTATCGGGCCCGCCTTAGAAATTCACTTTTTGTAGGGAATAACTCTAGAACAGGAGTATATAAAAGTTCCAAGTTTGGAATGTCGTTGTCATTTGCGGTATATCTTAGCTCATTGGATTTAAAACCTTATCGGGCTAGCCCGTCCTGGACCTAAAAAAAAAGAATGTACTCGTTTTTTTAAGAATAACACCAAAACTATAGCAGCTTGAATGTCTAAATTTAGTATATCATTGTATTTTAGGGTATATTTTATTTCTTTGGATTTTGAACCTTATCAGGCTAGCCCGTCTTGGACCCGACGTAGAAATGTACTAGTTTTTCGAAAATAACACGAAAGTCGAACCAGATAAATAAATCAAAATTTAGTATATCATTTTCTTTTGGGATAAAGTTTAATACTTTCGAATTTGAACCCTATCGGGAGAGCCCACCCTGACCCCGACATAGTAATGTACTCGTTTCTTAAATAACTCAAGCAGAACAGCTAAAATATTTTATAAATCATTGTTTTAGGGGTATATTTTAATTCTTTAGATATCGAACCTTATTGTGCTAGACCGTTTTAGGCCCGTCTTAGGAATGCACTCGTTTTGGGGGAGCAAGTTTAGCACGATCGCATTCCTAACACGATCGCATTATTAAGGCTGACTCAAGACGGGATAGCCCGATGAGGTTCAAATTATAAATTATGATAAACCCCAAAAGAAATTGATATACTAAATTTAGAATTTTTAGCTGCTCCGATTCACGAGTTATTCTCGAAAAACAGTACATTATCACTATGTCGGGTCCGAAGACGGTCGAGCCCGAAAGAATCAAAATCCAAAGAAATAATATATAAGACATATCGCAAATGACAACGACATTCTAAACTTGGAAATTTTAGATACTCCGGTTCTAGAGTTATTCCCCCAAAAAGTGAATTTCTAAGGGGGGCCCAAAACGGGTTCGCCCAAAACGGTTCTAAATCGAAGGAATTAAAATATTCCTTAAAATATAAGAATGTACTAAATTTATATTTTCTAGTTTCCCCGATTTTCCAGTTACTCTAAAAAATAGGTCCAAGGTCGGGCCCAGGACGAGCTACACCGATAAAGTTCAAATCCTAAGACTTTTAAATATACCCCAAAAGCCAACGACATGTTAAACTTGGAATTTTAGCTACTTCTCGCGTTATTCTTCAGAAGCGAATGCATTCTTCAGCTGATCCAAGACAGGCTAGCCCAATGAGGTTCAAAATCTAGATTAAAATCCATCCAAAAGGAAATGATTTGCATATACCAAAGACTGCAAATACGACCAAAAGTCTTAAATGGCACGAATTTCTGGGACGTTAGCAGGGTTGATGTACTTATCAACAAATTCGACATTTTCTGACTTCAAAGGTTCCAATACGATTTTTGCGAAATGAGTGTTGGCTCAGGTCAGGTCAAAAGACATATTCACCTTTTCTATAATTAACACGTATATGATGAATGAGCCTACGCGTAATACATTCTTTTTGGTAATCCAGATTTGTGGATAAATGATTGGCTGATGCCCTTTGGCATAATCGGTATATAGACCAAAACGTTTTGTTTAAATTTAGCTTTTTTCCAATATTTAATATTAGATGGAGTGGCGGACACGTCTTTGGTGTAAAATTCACCGTTTTCACAGATGGTCAAATGACAGCGGATAAAACAAAACTCGCTATCTATATAATAAAAGGCAATGTCTATGTGTGTGTCTGTGTGTGTGTGACTTACACACTATACGTTCAGCGACCGCGCGTCGGAGAGCTACGAAATTTCGCAATCGGAGATCCGGGGGGGGGGGGGGGGGACACGTAAAACCCGATTTTTAAAATTTGAATTATTTTTTTAGTTATTTAATGTTTTATGCGATTTCGACGGTTTTTCCCTTTTTTCTCCACCATCCAGACGTCGTAGAAAAAAACAAATCACACCACCGGAAAGAGCAGACAAATGCGAGTAAAAATATATCAATCTCAAATCTCAGGAACAAATTATAATATTTTTTAAAGATTTTAAAACAAAAGTCACTTTCGGTTAAAAAAAAACGAACTTTGGTTTTTAAATCCTCTCATCTCAAAAAGTACTAATGATTTCGACTATGGAATGAGAATATTTTAAATGATATTAATGAAAAGCGTAAACACTGAAGAAATAAAAAAATAAAAATAAATAAAGTTATGGAGATTGTCACGGTGCCTTAAAATTTCCTTTTTAGTTTTAACGTCATTAAACTAAACCAAACTTTGTTAACTCCACGGGGTTGAGGGCACGGTAGCCCAGTGGTTAACGCGTTGGAATTGCACTCGGTAGGCCCGGGTTCCATTCCCGCCACTGCCAAAACTGCAGCCGTGTTCACGCGGAGTACGATCACGTTAAACATGTGGGTCTGTAAGTCCCTCCGAGAGGTTGGTGATAGGGGAAGGAGGGTACGGTTCCTGTGGATGCCTCCCCCACTGGGTTCCGGTCTAAATTGGGTGAATAAAAAGAAAGTTATGGAGATTGTCGCGGAGGGCGCGGTTGTCCAGTGGTTAGCGCGCGGGAATTGCACTCGGTAGGCCCTGGTTCGATTCTCGCCACTGTCAAAACTGCCGCCGTGTTCACGCGGAGTACGATCACGTTAAACATGTGGGACCGTAAGTCCTTCCGACAGGTTGGTGGTAGGGGAAGGAGGGTACGTTCCCTGTGGATGCCTCCCCTGTGGATGTCATGGGTTTTGGTCAAAATTGGAGGGGGGGGGTGCACTTCCTGGCCATCCAAACAGTTACCTTACACCTTTCTGGTAGGTCGCGCCAGCGAGTTTGCCACGGTCAGAATTTTCAAGGGTAGCGAACAGGCTGGTCGCCAAAGGCGGCTAGTCCAAAATAAATTGTCTACTGACGAATTTTCGAAGCAAGTAGCGACATTTGGTTTTCGCAAGCTTCATTTGGATATTCGTTCGAGATGGAATGCAAACTTCGACGTTTTCCAAGCTACGGACGTTCCAACTAACACTATAAGCGCTTCAATTACATTGACTTAAATTTGGACGTGCGAACATACGGGTGGAAGAATCTCTCAAAAACACGGCTATGGGACAAACCCTATCCCAAACAGGTTGACCCCCATTTGCAGGCATTTGACACCTTTGACACCACCCATCAGAGATAACGTACAATAGATCAGAGGATACGACTCTCCTGACCCACAGGAAGAAGATAAAAGAATTTGAGAGCGGAGAATTTTAATCCTTCAAACAGTGACCTCTAGAATAAAATTTGTTAGGAGTTTCTTATTCATCCAATATACTTCCATAGTTTATACATTTTTAACATAAATACTCTATATTATTTATATATATTCATTTTCAATTTCTTTACAATTTTCAAGCTCTCAAAACCTTAAGCCACAAAATAAGTCCGTGAATTTAATCTGGGAACTTTGGATTTCCGTCCTAATTTTTTACTTTTTCTATTGTTCATTCTTATTAGGTCTCAATAAATATGACAGAGTTGATTAAGTATATAGCATTCGATTTACAGAATTTATCATTATACTTGCAATGGAGTACAATAGAGAAACATTGTTTTTCCAAATCAGCGTATTTTCTTTCAAAAAGAAAATTAAATATAGATAAGTAACGTATGCAACTCATGATTTCCACTACAGATTAACAGATTCTTATTTTGTTGGAAAACAGCAACACAAATTAGAACTTTCTTCAACCAGATATCACTAAAATGAATAGGCTTATTGCAGTTACCAATTAAAATATGCACAAAAAGTTGAAGTAAATTGGTTCATTATTTCGTGAGATATGGTGTTTCTGGAGAAAAGTAAAATATCTAATATCTAGTAAGTAACTATTAAACATACTATTAAACTAACTATTAAACAATAGTGTCCATTAATTATTGGTAAAATGTACTTAAGTTATTTTGTTACATAATAATTGTGAAAATATATAATGTTTTAGGATTTTCCCCATTTTGGATCAATAACGACTATATCGCAAGAACGGTGTAGATTATCGTTCTAAAAATTATGTCATTTGCTTTTAAACAGAACTTTACATATTAATTGGCAATTTTCGCAGGAAATTTTTAAATGTAATTACGTTTCAATATAGTTCCGATATTCGGGGAAAATTAACTGCAGTTTGGCTCAATTCGATTTTCTCATAACATAATTTATTTTTAATAGTTTCTTTATTTTTTATTTTATTTTGTTTTATTTTACAAAATCTTTTTGAAAAATCGGTATAAAGAACCTAAATGATTACAATTATAGTGTGTTACCCTTCACTTTAAAGAGCAAAAAAAATCGATTAAAACCGCACTTCCTAACAGTATACCTAACAGTGGGTGGAGGGGGTAACTTGCCTCCCGGTGGGACTAATGACATCACGAAAAATAAAATTATATTGCGGTTATCTTTCACAACAATGATTGTAACTATGAAGTCACGTGGTCATTGAGCCATAAATAAACTCTTATGTATGATTATCTCAAATTTTGTTCTATGCTGTCATGTTAAAAAAATATGAAGTTTAGAATAAATTTCGAACTCGAATTAAAAAAAAAGTATATCATGTTCTAGATTATTTGTAACAAAGCTGGATATAAGATTTCATGAAAATCCGTTAATATTCGTGGCCGCTATCGGGAATACAAGAAATCGACCACAGACAGACGGAGGGACATCATTAAAAAAAAAGGCAAAATGTGTTCAGGAGGTCTTAAAACATATTGGCATCAAAATCTCGAATTTGAGAAAACGATTATGTATGTAATACTACTACACGAATATCTATGTGATATACACCATATGAATACAAAATATTATAAACAAGAAAGATCAATAATGCATAAAGCATTGATTATGAAACATTTTCCAACTGCAATGCAATTTTATTTAAACATCTCTAAAATGCGATACATTCAGCGGTGGTAGTATTTTTAAAATTATCACAAAACTACAATAATTTATTATATTTGAAAACTTAAACTTCATCGAAAAAAAATGAACTTTATTCAAATGATGTCATCGAAATATAAATGACCTGGCTCTCTATGTAAAAGAAGTAAATATTTCATTATACACATTTATTTTATTCCTTTCATTCATCACAATACTACAATAATTTATTTTACTTAAAAACTTAAAACCATGGAGGTAAAAGTAACTTGAATCTGTGTTTAAAACTTCATCGAAAAAGTCTGTATAAAATCGTCTGCTTAAAACTTCATCGAAAAAATCGTCTGCTTCCCAATATAAAATCAATGAATGTTTCATTCATATCAGCTATTTTGCAGACTCCATGAGCTAAATAATTTTCCGTTAAGGAAATTCAGCAATTCTTATACAATTCATCTTACAGCTTGGTAAGTTTACATTCTCCATAAATGAAAATTAGGCTTCTTTGTAGAAATAATTAAAGTTTAATGATCATTTAAACTCAAATATATTGTAATTGCGTTGTTTCAGAATATAGGTGAACAGAAATTAAGCAAATAAAGCGATTTTAGGACGGATACAACACTAAATATAAATTAAAAATAACATTAAAAATCACGAATTCGACCCAAGGTGGATGGCATTGATTATTTAAACTCAAATATATTGTAATTGCGTTATTTCATAATATAGATGCACAGAAAATAAGCAAAAACAAAGCTGTTTTAGGACGGATACAACACTCAATATAAATTAACAAGATCAACCATGCATATAGCATTGATTATGAAACACTTTCCAACTTCAATGCAATTTTATATAAATATCTCTAAAATTCGATATATTCCTCGGTAATATTTTTAAAATTATCAAAATACTACATTAATTTATTATATTTGGAAACTTATAACATCATCGAAAAAAATGAACTTCATTTAAATAACGGCATTGAAATATAAAATGCCTGGTTTAAACATCTCTAAAATGCGATACATTCCTAGGTAATATTTTTAAAATTATCATAATACTGCAATAATTTATTATATTTAAAAACTTCATCGAAAACAAATGGAATTTATTCAAATGACGTCACCGAAATATAAATCGCTTCTATAAAAATGTAGCATTTCATTCATAAACATTTTTCCAATTCTTTCATTCATCACAATACTATAATAATTTACTTGATTTAAAAATTTAAAACCATGGAGATACAAATAATTTAACTCTATGCTTAAAACTTCATTGAAAAAATCGTCTGGGTTCTTTGTGTAAAATCAACGAATGTTTCATTCAAATCAGCTGTATTGCAAACTCCATGAGCTATATAATTTTGCTTTAAATAAATGCAGCAATTCTTATACAACACATTCTACATCTTTTGGTGTTTGCATTTTTCATAAGTGGAAATTAGGCTTCGTTATAGAAATAATCAAAGTTTGATAATCATTTAAACTCGAATATAATGTAATTGTGTTGTTTCAGTTAGTAGATGCACAGAATTTTAGCAAAAATAAGGCGGTTTTAGGACGGATACAACACTAAATATGAATTAAAAATAACTAACTTTAAAAATAACGATTTTGAGACAAGTTGGATGCCATATCTTATTTTAAAGTGGGTCACGTGATCTCTTCATAAAAAGGATGTAATTATTATTTTAATTTTTATTTAAAAAACTACCGAATATATTTTGCTAATTTTTATTTATATATTTTATGGGATAATTTGAATATTTCCTAAAACTTTCGAAGCAATTTGTGAATTTTAAATTCGCTTAAAAAATGTTTGAAAAATTAGGTCCCATAGGGTTCAATGTATTTTATTTTTTCAATCCGGGTTCAATCCAAAACTAATTGTGTGATGTTATTCATTTATATTCCCACAGGTTCCACTGACCACCTGAACAACTAAAATTTTGATAAGGTCATTTTTGCAGCAGTTATCGTGCTAACGGACAGACAGACAGACAGACAGAATGATTAAAGTCATAAACATTTTTCAACAATGTTGCAAAATGTTAAAAAGAACTTTAAAAATCAAGATTTTGACAAAAGATGGATGCCATATTTTATTTTGAAGTGGGTCACATGATCTCTTTTTATAATATAGGTGTAATTATTATTTAAAATTTTATTTTAAAAACTACTGAATATATTTTGCGGAATTTTTTTCATTTTTTTATGGGATAATTTTAATATTTCCTAAAACTTTCGGAGGAATTTGTGAATTTCAAATTCTCTTAAAAAATGTTTGAAATATTAGGTTCCATAGGATTCAATGCATATCATTTTTTCAACCCGGGTTCAATCCAAAACCAATTGTTTGTTATTATTCATTTATTTTCCCATATGTCCCACCTACTGTCTGAATAATATAGTAAAATTTCATTTTAATAAAATCATTTTTATGGCAGTTATCGTGCGAACGGACAGACAGACAGACAAAATGAACAAAGTCATATACACTTTTCAACTATGCTGTAAAATGTTAAAAATATGTAAATACTCGTGTCATTTTAGCTTGAATTAAATGTTGAAATATCGCACAAACGATATCCAGAAAATGCGTGTTTCATTGCAGAAATAATATAATTTCAACATAATATAAAATGTTTATGTACATGTACACGTATGCGTAAAAAAATATTATATGCAACAAAAAATCTAGAGTATGTGTTTTATATAAAGAATTAAAGTTTTCAGCAAAAAGCAATGAACACAGGTTTTGGTGAAAATCAGAAGAATGCCCCTTGCTCTAAGTTTCCCACGGTAGAGAAGAATTTTTCAGGGAAGAATGTATTTCACCCCTCATTTGGGACTCCAAGGGGATAATGATTGACACTAATCTTTCTTTGCGGCTAAGCAGGGGGCTGCCGCACACTAAAATATTCGTCTAATGGCCTAAAAGTGTAGGTACTGTCCTACCGCCACGAGAAAGTCCCCAGACAGCAGACGTTATGGTGGCGGTCGCTATGGAAACAGGTTATTCCACTGCATTTTAGGTGTGACGAAAAGCTCCATTTCGCCAGCCCCCCCACCTCGGAATTTCAAAATTTCAATGATGCCATTCGTTTGTACTACGTTTGTACCGGATTGTACCGTCAAAATTTTCGTTTGTACCACTTCCGGAACGGGGTTATTCCCATTTCAAAGTGGGGGGGCTGGCGAAACGGCAGCCCCCCCACCTCGGAATTTCAAAATTTCAATGATGCCATTCGTTTGTACTACGTTTGTACCGGATTGTACCGTCAAAATTTTCGTTTGTACTACTTCCGGAACGGGGTTATTCTCATTTCAAAGTGGGGGGGCTGGCGAAACGGCAGCCCCCCCACCTCGGAATTTCAAAATTTCGTCGATGCCATTCGTTTGTACTACGTTTGTACCGGTTTGTACCGTAAAAATTTTCGTTTGTACCACTTCCGGTACGGCGTAATTTTAATTTTAAAATGGGTGACCTTGAGCTCCGACAAACCCAACCTCGAAATTTCAAAATTTCGTCGATGCCATTCGTTTGTATTACGTTTGTACCGGTTTGTACCGTAAAAATTTTCGTTTGTACCACTTCCGGTACGGCGTAATTTTAATTTAAAAGTGGGTGACCTTGAGCTCCGGCAACCCCCCCACGTCGGAATTTCAAAATTTCGTCGATGCCATTCGTTTGTACTACGTTTGTACTGGTTTGTACCGTAAAAATTTTCGTTTGTACCACTTCCGGTACGGCATAATTTTCATTTAAATGTGGGTGACCTTGAGCTCCGGCAACCCCCCACTTCGAAATTTCAAAATTTCGTCGATGCCATTCGTTTGTATTACGTTTGTACCGGTTTGTACCGTAAAAATTTTCGTTTGTACCACTTCCGGTACGGCGTAATTTTTATTTAAAAGTGAGTGACCTTCAGCTCCAGCAACTCCCCACCTCGAAATTTCAAAATTTCGTCGATGCCGTTCGTTTGTACTACGTTTGTACCGGTTTGTACCGAAAAATTTTTCGTTTGTACCACTTCCGGTACGGCGTAATTTTTATTTAAAAATCGGTCACCTTGAGCTTCGGCAACCCCCCCACCTCGAAATTTCAAAATTTCGTCGATGCCATTCGTTTGTATTACGTTTGTACCGGTTTGTACCGTAAAATTTTTCGTTTGTACCACTTCCGGTACGGCGTAATTTTAATTTAAAAGTGGGTGACCTTGAGCTCCGGAAACCCCCCCACGTCGGAATTTCAAAATTTCGTCGATGCCATTCGTTTGTACTACGTTTGTACCGGATTGTACCGTAAAAATTTTCGTTTGTACCACTTCCGGTACGGCGTAATTTTTATTTAAAAGTGGGTGACCTTGAGATCCGCCAACCCCCCAACTCGAAATTTCAAAATTTCGTCGATGCTATTCGTTAGTACTACGTTTGTACCGGTTTGTACCGTAAAAATTTTCGTTTGTACCACTTCCGGTACGGCGTAATTTTTATTTAAAAATCGGTCACCTTGAGCTTCGGCAAACCCCCCACCTCGAAATTTCAAAATTTCGTCGATGCCATTCGTTTGTACTACATTTGTACTGGTTTGTACCGTAAAAATTTTCGTTTGTACCACTTCCGGTACGGCATAATTTTCATTTAAATGTGGGTGACCTTGAGCTCCGGCAACCCCCCACTTCGAAATTTCAAAATTTCGTCGATGCCATTCGTTTGTATTATGTTTGTACCGGTTTGTACCGAAAAAATTTTCGTTTGTACCACTTCCGGTACGGCGTAATTTTTATTTAAAAGTGGGTCACCTTGAGTTTCGGCAAGTCCCCACCTCGAAATTTCAGAATTTAATTGATAATTCCATTCGTTTGTGGGACATTTGTACCGGATTGTACCAAAAAATGTTCGTTTGTACCACTTCCGGTACGGCGTTATTCTCATTTCAAAGTGAGAGGAGAGAAACATCAGCCCCCTCCTAAGAATTTGAAAATTTCGTCAATGCCATTCGTTTGTACTACGTTTGTACCGGTTTGTACCGTAAAAATTTTCGTTTGTACCACTTCCGGTACGGCGTAATTTTTATTTAAAAATCGGTCACCTTGAGATTCGGCAACCCCCCACCTCGAAATTTCAAAATTTCGTCGATGCCATTCGTTTGTACTACATTTGTACTGGTTTGTACCGTAAAAATTTTCGTTTGTACCACTTCCGGTACGGCATAATTTTCATTTAAATGTGGGTGACCTTGAGCTCCGGCAACCCCCCACTTCGAAATTTCAAAATTTCGTCGATGCCATTCGTTTGTATTATGTTTGTACCGGTTTGTACCGAAAAAATTTTCGTTTGTACCACTTCCGGTACGGCGTAATTTTTAATTAAATGTCGGTCACCTTGAGCTTCGGCAATCCCCCACCTCGAAATTTCAGAATTTCGTTAATGCCATTCGTTTGTACTACGTTTGTACCGTAAAAATTTTCGTTTGTACCACTTCCGGTACGGCGTAATTTTTATTTAAAAGTCGGTTACCTTGAGCTTCGGCAAGCCCCCCACCTCGAAATTTCAGAATTTAGTTCATGATTGCATTCGTTTGTAGGACGTTTGTACCGGATTGTATCGTGAAAATTTTCGTTTGTACCATTTCCGGTACGGCGTAATTTTTATTTAAAAGTCTGTGACCTTGAGCATCGGCAACCCCCACCTCGAAATTTCAAAATTTCGTTCATTCCATTCGTTTGTACTATGTTTGTACTGGATTGTACCGTGAAAGTTTTCGTTTGTATCAATTCCGGTACGGCGTAATTTTTATTTAAAAGTGAGTGGCCTTGAGCATCCTCCCACCTCGGAATTTCAAAATTTCGTCGATGCCATGCGTTTGGACTACGTTTGAACCGGATAATTACCGGATATTATACCATAAAAATTTTCGTTTGTACCAATTCTTAAGCTTACATGCCGTACATCTAAGCTTACATGCTGTACATCTTAAGCTTACATGATATATCTTCTTAATGTTACAGTTTAATTTTCCATCATAGTCTTTTCTGTAAGGCAAAATGTCATTAGGTGATTATTAATGCCAATAAGATCTTGTACTTTGTAATTCAAATTCACCTGGATTCAAAATTATGCAAATCAATTAATCTGTCATTAAGAAATATCATATTGTTTTTATTAATCATACCATGTTTCTAGTGATATTCATATATCATATATTTATTTGTACAATTACATAGGTAATAAAATTATTTTTATAGCTTTATCTATATAATAAAAGGCAATGTCTGTGTGTCTGTCTTATACACTATACGTTTCGCGACCGCGCGTCGGAGAGCTACGAAATTTGGCAATCGGAGACCCGGGGGGGAGGGAAGGGGACACGTGAAAACCGATTTTTAAAATTTTAATTATTTTTTTATTTATTTAATGTTTTATGCGATTTCGACCGTTTTTTACCCTTTTTGCCCTTTTTTCTCCACGATCCAGACATCGTAGAAAAAAACAAATTACACCATCGGAAAGAGCAGAGAATTTCGAGTAAAAATATATCAATTTCAAATCTGAATTTCGATTTCTAATATTTTTTAAAGATTTTAAAACAAAACTCACTTTTGGCTCAAAAAATCAATTTTTGGTTTTTAAATTCTCGCATAGTAAAAAGTACTCATAATTTCGACTAATAATTTACATTTTTAGAAAGCTGAAATATCTGGCATTCTTACAAGTCTAATCTGGTCCAGAAATAATGAAAATTGCCTTCAGGATCGCAATTTTAAAGACGTCATGATTTTAAATTTCTCGGCGTTCCGTTCGTTTCTCCCCCGCTGAAGCAGGGAAGGTGGTGGGTGGGGACGTCAAGGTGGAGGTGACGTCACGGTTCTGAATAGAGCACCTTTGCTCTATATAAATTATTATATTTATATTTTAAATGATGGGACGATCTGGATTTTTTAAATGTATATTTTAACTTTTGGATATTTTAAATGGATATTTTAATTTTATGGATATTTTAAATGATGGAACAATGAAACAATGGAATGAGGATGATGGAATTAAGCATATGGTCATTTTAAATTGCAAATTAGCGCGCGGGAAGTTAGCGGTAGGCCCGGGTTCGATTCCCAAAATTGCCGCCGTGTTTACACGGAGTACGATCACGTTAAACATGTGGGTCTGTAAGTCCTTCCGAGAGGTTGGTGGTAGGGGAAGAAGGGTACGGTCCCTGTGGATGCTTCTCCCACTTGGTTCCGGTCTAAATTGGGTGAATAAAAAATAAGTTATGAAGAATATCGCGGAGGGTGAAGTACCCCAGTGGTTAGTGCGCGGGATTTGCACTTGGTAGGCCCGGGTTCGATTCCCAAAATTGCCGAATAAAAATAACGTTATGGAGATTGTCGCGGATGGCACGGTAGCCCAGTGGTTAGCGCGCGGGAATTTCACTCGGTAGGCCCGGGTTCGATTCCCGCCATTGCCAAAACTGCAGCCGTGTTCACGCGGAGTACGATCACGTTAAACGTGTGGGACTGCAAGTCCTTCCGAGAGGTTTGTGGTAGGGGAAGGAGGGTACGGTCTCTTTGGATGCCTCCCCCATTGGGTTCCGGTCTAAATTGTGTGGCACTTCCTGGCCTTCCAAGCAGTTACCTTACACCTTTCTGGTAGGTCGCGCCAACGAGTTTGCCACGGTCAGAATTTTCAAGGGTAGCGAACAGGCTGGTCGCCAAAGGCGGCTAGTTATATAATAAATATCTTTCCATTTGTTTAAACGTAGTGCATATGGGAGAGGCTTCACATTTTAAAATAAATTTTGTAGATAACAATTTTTCATTTTTTTTAAATTTTATATAACTCTTCATGATATACTTATTGGATGGCATTTTTAATGCACTTTCATACGTCCTAGAGAGTTAAAATTTGGTACACAGCTTAAATTTGTTGAACATTTTATTCGACAAAAATTTAATGGATCTTTAAATATAGATCATACATTTTTTTCGAAATGGCCTGAAAATAATCCCCGTTCACTTCTATAAATCATTGTTGTAATATTGTTAAAAATTCTGATGTGGACAGCCCATGTCTTTCCCTGCAGACTCATATTCGTTCTCTTTATTTATTCAATAATAATTTGAGTTTATCTGCATAAAATAACAACCATAAGTATTTTAAATGACATTGAATTTACACGTTAAACTTAAATTTGGTTCTCATTTGATAGCTGGACTTATTGTCAAAGGTGGCGTAGCGAAAACGCGAAAAAACTAGAATATCTCAGGAACTGCTAGTCCTAGAGTAATGGGGTTAGTCTTATTCTTTTTGTTGTCAAAAATCACGTATAAAATAGGAATTTAATTGATATAATTGAACACACGTAGTCTTATATTTTTATATATAACGATTTTTGCGGGCCATTTCGCAAAATTAGCCAGTTCCCTTTTCCCGAATCGTAGTAGAATAACCTACAAATGATTTATATACAGAATTTTGTTAAATTTGGTATATAAATCACTTGTAGGTTATTGAAATATTATGCACCAAATTTTGTTAAATTTTTTCCATTAGTTTTTAGCTAGAGTGGATAAAGGCAATTTCTGCGGCCATTTCGCAAAGAAGGCAGATTCTTTTATTACGAATCGTACTATAATCTAATGAACATCAGGATTTCCCACAAAAAACATACCTACCAAATTGTATGAAAATCGGTCTATTAGTTTTTCAATTAGAGTGGATGTAATATCCACACAGACACACAGAAACATACACAGATACAACCTTACACACACAGACGTCTTCCTAAAAATAGTTTTTTCGTGTTCTAGAAGTCCCAAAACGTGTAGATCCTTTGAAAATTCGAGTTCCGATCTTCGGCACGATTCCAATACTTTGAGTACATACACATACACACATATATTATCTGTGTATTATCTGTGTACCTAAATTCCGTGCCTATGCAATTACAATAGTTGTGATTTTAAATGATCCCTAAAATTTTATTATTTCTTCAAGGAAGCCTAATTTTAACATATGCAGAATGCAAATATCTCAAGCGATTGTAAGATGAATTACATAAGA
The DNA here is from genome assembly GCA_951213105.1 of Amaurobius ferox. Classification (NCBI taxonomy): domain Eukaryota; kingdom Metazoa; phylum Arthropoda; class Arachnida; order Araneae; family Amaurobiidae; genus Amaurobius; species Amaurobius ferox. The sequence goes on from OX578147.1 coordinate 62,415,132, forward strand.
ATTGCTGAATTTTTTTCACACAAAATTATTTAGCTCTGGAGTCTGGAATACAAGTTATATGAATGAAATATTCATTGATTTTGCATAAAGAATCAGATGATTTATATTTCGATACAGTTTTAAATATTTAAGTGTAATAAATTACTGTAGTACTGTGTAATGTACTGTATAATGTAAAGGATATCACCACTGAATGTATCACATTTTAGAGATTTTTAAATGAAATTGCATTTCAGTTGGAAAGTGTTTCATAATCAATGCTTATGCATGATTGATCTTTCTTGTATTATTATGTATTTAGAGTATATGGCAATATTGTTCAGAAGAACTTTATAGGACTTTTATGTCATAAATTATAGTATATTATTTATTCCCATTATTATTTTTGTTGTATAATTTTGTTATATAATGTACATTTTGAAATTCTTCCTTATTAACACTTTATAGCATAGTTGAAAAGTGTTTATGACTTTGTTCCTTCTGTCTGTTCGTTCGCACGATAACTGCAGTAAAAATGACTTTATCAAAATGAAATTTTAGTATGTTGTTCAGACGGTCTGTGGGACCTATGGGAATATAAATGAATAATATCACCCAATTAGTTTTGCATTGAACCCGGGTTGAAAAAATGAAATACATAAAAGTATAATAAATTACTGTAGTACTGTGATAATGTAAAAGATATCACCACTAAATGTATCACATTTCAGAAATTTTTAAATGAAATTACATTTCAGTTGGAAAGTGTTTCATAATCAATGCTTATGCATGATTGATCTTTCTTGTTTAATTTAACATTATGTTTTGAATAAATTTACATGAAAAATGTGCAATATCTCGAAATGTCGTATGTGGTATGTCAATCGTTTTCTAAGTGGATATTATGTATGAAATAATTAAACATTTAACAGCATTCAGATTCTTAATTTGCTTTAATAATTTTTTCAAAAATTTATTCGAAACTTGTGTAGTATCTCGAGAATGGTTCATTCTAACATTCTAAAGTTTCTATCATTTGTCTATCAATTACGTCTGAAATGATTTTTTTTTTTTTATCATTATTGAAAGTTCTGGTTAATGATTTTTTCAAGTTTTCTTTCAAAATATGGGGGAGGCGGGGGGGTCTTCCAAACTTTCGATTACATTCAAAATCAATTGGAATCCAGTATACACTGAGGTCAATAATCGTACCAAATTATATTCAAAACTCTTCATTCGCGTGTGAGATAACACCTCCGCCGACTCACAGGCACACACATACACTATGTACTGTCCCGATCATGAAGCCTTCAGTGGAAGCACTTTTGAGAACCAGAAGTGAAACACCGTACAGGCAGCCATCCCTATGATGTGGGTCTAGGGATGCCATTTCAGGACTGTCGAGCTATGGTTGCCAGATTTGGTGTTTTATTGGCGACATTTCGAATGTTCGAGAACCTTCTTAAAATGACGAGTATTCTACGAGATATGAGCCCCTTCTGGCAGTTTCTACTGAGAATATATAAAAAGAGTCATCGCTCAATTGGAGAGCAGTTGACGTGATACGAGCTACATTGAAATTATGAGATAAGTCATTGTTTTCAGGATAGCATCCGCTGTTTTGTGAAATTAACTGAGTATTTAATTGCTATTTTACTGTACCTAGCAGTTGTTTAGTAATCTTGTGAGATAGTTATCGAACCATTTGCTGTATCTTATTCCTGTTTATGTTGTGCTTATAAACGTGTTAGTTATCCAGAAATTTGGATTCTTTCTTGTATCCTGGACGCACACCCACGATTCCAGAGAATACGTCGTAACAGTATATTAGCGTGTATTCACACGTGCTAACACATACAGAAATGACTTCATAAACGTTCGGTTCTTGTTCTAGGATGCTTGAAACGTGTTCTTCCGTTGAAAACTTGCCCCAGTTAAATAAGTTCCCTATACTCTATAGGGAAACTAATATGCAGGACAGTAAAAGCAGTACTTCTGCAAAATAATTTCGCTAATTTTTATATAAATAAAATTAAATGAATGCAATTAAAATGATTTGCAACCAAATTCTCACATCCATGATAGCTAATTCCTACTTTACTTTTAAAACTATATTATACTCAATTGTGTTGGGTACATAACATTTTTTAATTAATCAATATTTTAAATACTTTATTTCCTGAAACCTATTTTAAATACTCACAAGTACCGAAATATATCTTCAAATTTTTCAATGTACATGTGCTACATATTCGTATTAGTATGTATAAGTGCTACTTTGTATAAGTGCAAATTGAGCTAAATATTTATATAAATGTCAATTGAGTTAAATATTTGTGAAAATGTAAATTAAACTAAATATTTATATAAATGTAAATTGAGTTGAATATTTGTATAAATATATGTTAAGCAAAATATATATATATATATATATATATATATATATATATATATATATATATATATTAATGGCCAGGCACTTGACTTTCGTCATTCGCCTTTCGTCAGCGGCCAGAACGTGAACCATTTAGCCGTCCTAAGACGTTGCCCCAGGCGCACCAGAGGGGGGGCGGAACACACTACGCCCGCAACACAAACATCCATGTTTTACGTGGGACTCGAACCCACAACGCGGCGGTCGAGCGATTGCTGTGGAAACACTCGCCTTGACCACTCGACCACTGTGTCGGCTTAAGCAAAATATTTGAATAATGTACTGAATAAATGTGCTGATTTGTAAAAATATATTTATTTGTATTTGTATGTTTTAATACATATATAAATTTTATTGTCATAAAAGCATGTTCTTTAATTATTTGATGCATATTGGAAATTCGGAACTGAGAAGGGGCGAAATGGAGTCTCCCACTTTGAAATGGGAACAACTATATATAGGAAACGGTATAAATGAAAATTTTAGCGGTACATTCCATGCAAATGAAGTACATGCGAACGACGTCACTGAAATATGAAAATTCCGAGGTCAAAGCTGCCATTTTTCCAGCCTCCACTTTGAAATGAATATTACGCCGTACCGGAAGTAGTACACACGAAAATTTTTGCGGTACAATCCGGTACAAACGTAGTACAAACCAATGGCATCGACGAAATTTTAAAATTACGAGGTGGGGGGTTGCCGATGCTCAAGGACACCCACATTTATATAAAAATTACGCTGTACCGGAAGTGGTACAAATGAAAATTTTTACGGTACCATTTGGTACAAACGTAGTACAAACCAATGGCATCGACGAAATTTTGAAATTCCTAGGTGAACGGGGCTGCCGTTTCTAAAGCAAGCCCACTTTGAAATGAGAACAACACCGTACCGGAAGTGGTACAAACGAATATTTTTACGGTAGTACAATCCGGTACAAACGTAGTACAAACGAATGGCATTGACGAAATTTTCAAATTCTTAGGTGGGGGCTGATGTTTCTCCCCCCTCACTTTGAAATGAGAATAACGCCGTACCGGAAGTGGTACAAACGAACATTTTTTGGTACAATCCGGTACAAACGTCCCACAAATGAATGGAATCATCAACTAAATTCTGAAATTTCGAGGTGGGGGCTTGCCGAAACTCAAGGTGACCGACTTTTAAATAAAAATTACGACGTACCGGAAGTGGTACAATCGAAAATTTTTACGGTACAAACCAGTACAAACGTTATACAAACGAATGGCATCGACGAAATTTTGAAATTTCGAGGTGGGGGGTTACCGGAGCTCAAGGTCACCAACTTTTAAATAGAAATTACGCCATACCGGAAGTGGTACAAACGAAAATTTTTACGGTACAAACCAGTACAAATGTAGTACAAACGAATGGCATCGACGAAATTTTGAAATTTCGAGGTGGGGGGGTTGCCGAAGCTCAAGGTGACCGATTTTTAAATAAAAATGACGCCGTACCGGAAGTGGTACAAACGAAAATTTTTTCGGTACAAACCGGTACAAACGTAGTACAAACGAACGGCATCGACGAAATTTTGAAATTTCGAGGTGGGGGGTTGCTGGAGCTGAAGGTCACTCACTTTTAAATAAAAATTACGCCGTACCGGAAGTGGTACAAACGAAAATTTTTACGGTACAAACCGGTACAAACGTAATACAAACGAATGGCATCGACGAAATTTTGAAATTTCGAAGTGGGGGGTTGCCGGAGCTCAAGGTCACCCACATTTAAATGAAAATTATGCCGTACCGGAAGTGGTACAAACGAAAATTTTTACGGTACAAACCAGTACAAACGTAGTACAAACGAATGGCATCGACGAAATTTTGAAATTCCGACGTGGGGGGGTTGCCGGAGCTCAAGGTCACCCACTTTTAAATTAAAATTACGCCGTACCGGAAGTGGTACAAACGAAAATTTTTACGGTACAAACCGGTACAAACGTAATACAAACGAATGGCATCGACGAAATTTTGAAATTTCGAGGTTGGGTTTGTCGGAGCTCAAGGTCACCCATTTTAAAATTAAAATTACGCCGTACCGGAAGTGGTACAAACGAAAATTTTTACGGTACAAACCGGTACAAACGTAGTACAAACGAATGGCATCGACGAAATTTTGAAATTCCGAGGTGGGGGGGCTGCCGTTTCGCCAGCCCCCCCACTTTGAAATGAGAATAACCCCGTTCCGGAAGTGGTACAAACGAAAATTTTGACGGTACAATCCGGTACAAACGTAGTACAAACGAATGGCATCATTGAAATTTTGAAATTCCGAGGTGGGGGGGCTGCCGTTTCACCAGCCCCCCCACTTTGAAATGGGAATAACCCCGTTCCGGAAGTGGTACAAACGAAAATTTTGACGGTACAATCCGGTACAAACGTAGTACAAACGAATGGCATCATTGAAATTTTAAAATTCCGAGGTGGGGGGGGGGCTGGCGAAATGGAGCCGTGACGAAAAGCGCTTTTTTGGATTTGGCGCAGATAAAACCGATGAAAGTCGCATTTCGCTTTGTACTAGGGTCAATGCTCGTACTAGGCTCGCATTCTGTGATTTTTAAAGCTGTGAAGTAACTTGTATTGTGTTGCACACTTTGTGGATTTTGTCTAGTTGAAAAATGACTACATTTAAAAGTGGAAAGACTTTGCATTCGCAAGCATGTGCAATAGTCCACAATGTTACGGCATTTTTTGAAGAGGAAGAACCGCAAATTCTCTAAAAATACCAATTTCAAATGCAATGAAGAGAACTGCGGAAGCGACAGAGGTTTCAGCGTCATTAGTTAAAAAGATAAAACGTGAGGGGGAAATCGCTTAATGACACTAAGATGAGTATTTTATCTATTTGAACAATTTACAATTATTGCTTAAGAAGCTATTTTAAAAGTAACACAAAATGAATGGAAAAAACACTGTGAACACATTGAAAAAATAGAGAATATTTATTGAAAGAAAGATGGACTGATAGAAGATATTGTGAAGAAATTAGTGATAAATCTGTCGGATAGCGATTCAGACTCTTCATGTAAAAACATTTCAAGTGATTCGGACATAGTAGATAATAGTTATTCCAATGAATGTGAATGAATATTTTATAATTGATGGAAAAATATGAAAAGAATGAATATTTTTAAAGTCATAATTTTGCTTATTTATCATTTATTTTTTCCTTTTTGCTGGCTAATAATTGTGTAACTTGCTGATTGAAAACTGTAATAATTTTCATTTAATTTGAAATTTAGTTTTAAACAAAATGATATAAATTCTAGTTTTAAAGTGTAAGCTTTTCTCTCCCAAAATCGCCCGAACCTAAAAGAAAATATCTAAAACTACTTTGTTCTAATAGATTGACGGCTTTCCGTAACCGCTGTCGCCTATAATAACAAATTATTTCCTGACTTTAAATGACGAGAAATTTTTAAGTTAATTTATAATTTAATGTCATTTAATACGAAAATTTTGTTTAACTGTCGGATAAGAAACATCTATTATTTTCTTTTAGTACATCATGATAAACGAAACGGATTCTTCGCTTAACGAAGTGCGCTTGATTTGCCAAATGTTGCAGTCGATTTTAAACCTTTCTCCCTCCTTTCTTCGACTCGTCTACTTGCGGCAACCCTGTTCAGGGACTTTCTCGTGGCGGTAGAACAGTAGGTATTCGAACGTTTTGAGAAAGAGTTTATACAGAGTCTTTACAATTAAAGTTCCACTTTGAAATGGCCATAAATGGACAACTACTGGACAGAATGCTATCAAACTTGGTAATAGTTTACATGAGATCATGGGATTTTATTTTCCGGAAGAAAAAAAAAAGTTCAAAAACTCCAGGGGGAATGGCAAAGGTCCGAGGGGCAAAATATACCTTCATGTTCGAAAGAACTTCGTGGGCAAAATAGACCTTCATGTACCTTAAAATGTTCGATTTTCCAAATAAATTAGAAACGGCTCCTTTAAAATTTGATAGAGGCTTGAAATTTTGCACATGGACTAATTATGTGATGAAAACACTCAATACGAATACAGTTTTTTTTTTAAATGTTCGTTTAAGGGGTGCTTCAGAGAAAAACGTCCGAAAGATGAATTTATGAAAAAGAAAAAAAACATGCTTCGGGATGAGATAGAGATGTCAAATGTGTTGTGCGGATAGATAGTTTGGAAGGCAGAGAGTGTACAGTTTCAATTTTCCAATATTTTCTACCGTAGGGATGACGCACATCAAAATGTTCGATTTTCGGAATAAATGAGAAACGTCAATTTGAAATGTGATAGATGCTTGAAATTTGATATATGGGCCAATAATCTGATACAATACCCAAGAAAAACGGAATTTTTAAAAAATGTGTATATAAGGGGGTGATTACCCTACACAGAAACATTTGAAAGGTGAAATGATAGAAAAAGCATGCTTTGTGATGACATAGAGACTTCAAATTTATTGTACAGGTAGATAGTTGGAAAGGATGAAAGTGTGCACTTTCAGTTTTCCCACATTTGCTAAAGCAGGGGGGTGCCGCACAATAAAATATTCGATTTGACAAACAAATGAAAATCGCCTCCTTTTCAACGGCTTGAAATTTGGTATATGGACAAATCATTTGATAAAAAAACACAAAATGAATACAATTTTCCAGCAATGTTCATAGGGGGGGTGCTACACAGGGAAAGTTTGAAAGGTGAAACGAAAGGAAAAGCATGCTTCGTGATAGAATAGTTCAAATTTGGAATATGGGTAAATAGTTTGAAGAAAAGAAAGTGTGCAATTTCAGATTTCCAATATTTGTTACTTTAGGTGTTGCCGCACACCAAAACGTTCGATTTTCCGAATAAATGAGACACACTTCCATTTAAATGTGATTGAGGCTTGATATTTGGTATATGAACCAATTATCTGATAAAAGACGAACTATTTCAAAAATGTTCATTTATGGGTGTCGATGTCGAAGGCCCAGACCACATTTATGGGTGTGCACTATAGGAAAAACCGTTCGAAATGTGAAATGATAAAATAGCATGCTCCGGGAAGACATTGAGAATTTAATTTGGTGTACGGGTAGATTGTTTGAAAGAAAGAATTGTGCAATTTAAGTTTTCCAATAGTTTCTTTTGGGGGGGAGGGGGGGGGGTATGCACACTAAAATATTCGATTTGACGAATAAATGTGAAACGCGAATTAATCAAACATTTACATTATTCGAGAGTTGCTTATTGCGACACAGTATTTTTTCAACTGGTATTCGGCTTGTATTTATTTTAATTATCCTTAATGGATGTATAAGAATATTTATTCTCGCTATACAAAATTATCTTCACAGGCAGCTCTGAAGGTAAAAACATTCTGGTCCTGTGTGTAAACAAATTTACAAAAACTATTTTCTAATTACCACAGGGCGACAGGGATTTTCAAGGAAATTGAACTTAATTTTTCAAAAGATTGAATTTTCATTAATTGGGTGTATAATTGTCATTAATTTAGTATCATGTTATCAATTCGGCAGCATTTTCAGTAATTTGACAGCATATTAAAAAGTAGTCAAATTTGTCGGAATGTGGGATAGTTAGACTAAGAGACAAGTGCTACAGAAAATCATTACAATAATATTATCTTTCAAAACGCAACAAGACAAGTCATTTAAAAAGCACAAATTTTAAATTCGTATTATATTTTTTAAACCAACAATAGGAAAGTACACGTTACAGCTCGAGAACCCTAAACGTTCAAATTTAGTTCAAATTTAGCATATCGTTGCTTTTTAACACTTTACAGCATAGATAAAAAGTGTTTATGACTTTGCTCATTGTGTCTGTCTGTCTGTCCGTTCGCACGATAACTGTCGTAAAAATGACTTTATCAAAAGAAAATTTTAGTATGTTGCTGAAACGGGCTGTGGGACATACGGGAATGTAAACAAATAATATCACCTAATTAGTTTTGGATTGGACCCAGATTGAAATAATTAAATACAATGAACTCTAAGGGACCTAATTATTCAAACATTATTTAAGCGAAATTAATTCAGAAATTGCTTCGAAAATTTTAGGAAATAGTCGAATTATCCCATATAGTATATAAAAAGAAATCAGCAAAATATGTTCGGAATATTTTGAAGTAACAATTAAAATAATAATTGCATCCACATTATATGAAGAGATCACGTGACACATTTCAAAATAAAATATGCCAACCACTTTTTTTCCCAGTGTAATCGTGATTTTTAATTCTTTTTTATTTATATTTAGTGTTGTATCCGTTTTAAAACCGCTTTAGTTTTTATCTTTTCTGTGCATCTATATACTGCGCCAACTCAATTACAATATTTTGAGTTTAAATGATCATCAAACTTTGATTATTTCTACAATGAAGCCAAATTGTCACGCATGTAGAATGTAAACACATAAACCTGTAAGAAAAGTTGTATAAGAATTGCTGAATTTCTTTAACGCAAAATTATTTAACTTTGGAGTCTGCAGTATAGTTGATAGGAATGAAACATTCAATAATTTCATATAGAAAAGCAGACGATTCTATTGTATTGATTTATCGATGAAGTTTTAAGCATGGAATTATAAAGTACTTTTACCTCCATGGTTTTAGGTTTTTAAGTAAAATAAATTATTGTAGTATTTTAATAATTTTAGAAATATCGCTTCTGAAAAAAAGGAATGAAAAAAGTTTATGAATGAAATATTCACTGCTTTTATATAGAGAGCCAGGCGATTTATATTTCGATGACGTTATTTGAACACAGTTAATTTGTTTTCGATGAAGTTTTTAAATATAATAAATTATTGTAGAATTGTGATAATTTTAAAATATCACTTCTGAATGTATCGCATTTCAGAGATGTTTAAATAAAATTACATTGCAGTTGGAAAGTGTTTCATAACCACTGTTTTATATATGACTGATCTTCCTTCTTGTAATATATTTTTACTTTCGCTGCAATACATGCTAATGTATAGATAAAGTATTGGAATAATGCCGAGAATCACATCTGGAGTTTTCTACGGATCTACACGTTTCGGGACCTGTAGAACACGAATGAACTACTTTTAGCGTGACGTCTGTGTGTGTGGTTTGTCTGTGTGATGTATGTATCCACTGAAGCTCAAATACTAATGGACCAAATTTCATAAAATTTGGTTGGTAAGTTACTTGTGCGTGACCCTGGTGCTAATTACTTTTCGGTATGATTCAGTATAAAAGAAACCGCCTTTATTTGCGAAATGACCCTCAAAAATCCCATGTATTCACTCTAGCCAAAAAACTAATTGATCAAATTTCACAAAATTCGGTAGATAAATCACTTGTGGGTTACCCTCGTACTGATTAGATGTTACTGCGATTCGAATAAAGAATATCGAGGATCTGATGAAGACTTTAAAGCGCAATTGCTGAATGAAACTAAGGTACATTAAAAATGCAAATTCGATATAATATCAGAAAAGTGTCCATGTGGTTTTCTGCAATTAAACTCAATTTAACGCAGCATGAAATACAAAATAAGAAAATATATTTGTGACTGTAGGAAAAGTTATGTGCTGCCCACGTCAGATTACTTTTAATATATATTTTTTTCTATTTATAAGTGAATTAAATGCGATTTGCAAAATGCGCAATTCTCAATATAAACAGTAGGAAATTTGAAATACATTCATTATTAACAAATGTGGTGAAGGCTTTGCAAGTTACTTTAACAGAATAGTGGTAGACCCTATTATTAAGAGAGGTTTTCGAGATATTGGGAATTTTATTTTTTGCTATGGAGCATAATATCCCAGATATATTAAATACATCGAATGAAATATAGTACGATAAATTACGTGCGGAAGCTAATAAAATGTTAGCATTTTTTTAATCAAAAAATTATTATAAAAGATAAATATGCTTTAAAATGTATTGCCTAAATAGTTTTTATATGTAATTTATTATTTAAAAATTTTAAATATTTTTTATTTAAAAAATCCGATCTTTTGTAAAAGGTTCGATCTCTTTTAAAATCTTTGATAACAAATGATAGCTTAGATGATAAATGATAGGGATTCAGCATCCAATTTAAGAAGAGGTATAGGGTAGTAGGTCACTAAAGATTTCCACTTTCGGTATATTTTCTAATTTCGTTTAAAAAATTTTTGCATAAAACACTTATTTATCGGAAACTGTTATAGATATAGATAGCTCAGATAATGACTGATACGGATTCAGTATTATTGAATTTTGAAAATTATCATCCCAGTCCATCCTGGGGCCGCGCAATAGGAATGTATACGTGTATTTTTAGAATAATAACTTGAATACCGGAGAAGTTAGAAATCTCACATTTGTCATATATTTGCCTTTCGTATCATATTTTCTTTCCTTGGATTTTGAACCTAATGTGTCTAAAGAAGTAGAAAACTAGCAAACAAAAACCAATTTTATAGGATCAACACCTTTATTTTAGATTGTTCTAAGATCTAGACCTTTATTTATGCAATTAAAATGTAACTCACATTTTCATATCATACAATAGAAGTGGTGACTATAAATTTTGTAAAACTAATATTTCATTATAAATCGGAATACGCTAAAATATTACCAATGGGTTCAATCATTGATTAAATATATGGAATTACTAGCAGGTATATCTGTTATTCGTACGGAATATATAATATAAAAACTTTAAATTCACAATTATTTGCAAATTCTTTGTATTCTAAATGATATTGTTATTCAAAGCACTCTATTAAACCATTTAATTCTCCCAAATTAAGTATCAGAATCTCTGTTTCTGCTATATAAAATTATCTTCAGAGGGAGATCGGAAGAATAAAATATCCTGATCCAGGATGTAAACAAATTTACAAAAATGGCATTACCTCTATTTGGGGCAAAGCTAAAAATAAAGGTCCCCTCATTTACAATAAAATTTTTCAGCTGTCATTTATTTCCCTCTGCCATTTTTTCCACGGTTATATTTTCCCTCGGCCATTTTTTCTTAGATTTCTTTGAAACTGTGCTAAGGGCCCCTAAGCTTATAGTTACGCCACTGGTTGGAACCAGGCGGGGATTGAGAGGGGAGCCGGGGGACCTAGTGCCCCCCACCCTTTATGATGAAAACTAACATTAGTTCTATGCGTATGGGAACAAAGTTGAAATTGAATGTTGGGCCCTCCTTTTGAATGGTTCCCTCCACCTTTTGCAAAGTCTGTATCTGCCCATGGTTGTAACACATGTACATACCTATAAAGCTCTAAGTTTTTCAGGTTATACTGTAAACCTTTAAATAATGCAATGAAGTTGTGTCTGCAGTTAAAGCAGTCTGTTTCGATGGGCAACTGGGCATTATCCAAACGTGACCAGGATTTTGTTTACATCACACCCAACCTTTTACTCTACAACAGGTGAAAATGAAAAAGGGTTCGACTCTCACCAGCAGCAAATTACCCAAGGGAATTCAGGACCACCACCCCTTTCTACCTAGTACCTGCCGCCAAATTGCTCCTTTTGCCATCCTGCCTTGGTGTCTACACAAAAAGACAATTTTGTCAACTCGACAAACAGAGTTATAGAGTTTGACATTCTCGTAACAATGGTCAAAGTGAAAGTGCCGCTAAAGCTGTCAATTGTACCTAAATCCAAAATCTAAAAATAGACAATAGAGACTTACTTTTCTGCTTCTGGGAGGGGGGGGGGGGAGAAGGGGAGCTTCAATGAGTGCGTGTTTTTTGTTTCCTTATCAAAACTGTTATTGTAGTATTTATCATAGTTCTGGGTTTATAAATAAAATGAATTAAATTAAAATGTAATGTAATTTTATTTTTATTTCATGTTTACACTACTGATCAGTATGCAGTTAAATTTCCATCGCTACAGGCTGAAATGTTCCATATCCACATATAAGATCTCCCCGCTTATAGGGTCAGTTTTTTCAAATACGTAAGGGTGACCTTATACCTTATATCGAGTTTTGACTGTGTAACGTATGTTCAGCATAACGATTCTAACGAAATTATTCTATATCTTAAGGAGCGAAAAGCGTCTTCTTCCCACCCTCCTACCCCATTTGGCATTCAATCAATACGTATTTTAAATTTAACTCTCAATTCTCGCATATACTCTTCTGGATATGGAGTCGTTCACCAAGTACGTTGGCGCTTTGAGGTGGGGTGGGGGGTGGGGGGGGTCGCTTTAATGCGGATCGTCCGCATTTATTGTTTTTTCTTCTAATAAATGTTGTGAAAACTTTGGGGAAGTGCAGTTTTATTTTTAATTGCATGTCTATTTCATATGACAGTTTGGAACCGTATCAGTAAATATAACTCTCTCAAAGTTAAAAAATGTTGAAATTTAAAAAAAAAATTTATTATATAGAAAATCGAAAACTGAAGGGGGGGGGGCATGGCTCTGTGCCGGTGCCCGTGTTTGCTTGTATAAACATAAATAACAGCTATGCCTTAATAATTTTCCATGTTAACATGTGGAAATTTATTATTTTAAATCAGTAAAATTTATTATTTTAAAACAATAAAAACTTTCTCTATCAATGTTCATAAACAGTTATACAATTTTGTCAATTTAGACTAATTTATTTTATAAAATAATAATTGATTTACAAGGGGACAAAAATGAAAAAAAGTGACTTTTAATTTTTGTTTCATAAAAAGCAATTTCAATTTTTCAGAGTATTTAAAAGCTTCTTAAATCAAAAGCCTATCGTTTCCGACGATACCTAATTACCCCTTATAGACTATGACACTTGTTAATCATTGGCGCCGAAGATTGGGGGCCGGAGACAGGCATTTGTCGCTTCCTGTCCTGTGGATTTTACAGATTTCATTGTATATTTTATGCATATATGTGCGTGCGTGTGTGCAATGCATCTTTTGCCTCCTCCTGGAAAATATCCTTCAGGCGCCTATAATGTCAATGGTTCAGACCGAGACTGGATAAGTGTCAGATGGTTGTTGACTACCGTTTTACTTATTTCTTAAGCTTAATAAGATATCCGGTCTCAAGTGACTAATATTTAGAACTAGTGAAATTTCACTGCAGAAAATTGAGAGGGTAATACGTTGAAAATTTCAAACTTTAAATGCGAAAATATAAATATTATTCCAAATAGTAAAGAAAAATATATTTATACAATTTTGATTTTTTTGGGGGGAGGGGGGACGCTTCCTCACACACATTAGGTAGGAGGGGCTTGTGCCCTCCCAAAAAGGGTCTAGCGATGCTTCGGATCCATGTTAAACAAAAATCAAACTAAGCCGGAGTAAACCGCCCAAAAACTATTTTTTGTATATACGTCACTGGATGTATCTATGAGACAAGTCCCCGGTTTGTAGATGTATGAAACAGGTCCGCGATTTACTGTGTGTGAAACATGTCTACGATTTACTGTGTGTGAAACATGTCCCCGATTTACTGTGTGTGAAATAGGTCTGCAATTTACGGTGTGTGAAACAGGTCCGCTATTTACGGTGTGTGACACGGGTCCGCGATTTACGGTGTGTGAAACAGGTCCGCGATTTACGGTGTGTGACACGGGTCCGCTATTTACGGTGTGTGACACGGGTCCGCGATTTACGGTGTGTGACACGGGTCCGCGATTTACGGTGTGTGACATGGGTCCGCGATTTACGGTGTGTGACATGGGTCCGCGATTTACGGTGTGTGACACGGGTCCGCGATTTACGGTGTGTGACATGGGTCCGCGATTTACGGTGTGTGACACGGGTCCGCGATTTACGGTGTGTACATATTAGATGTGTAACACCAGGTCCCCATTTTGGTTGAAAAAAACATGCGTTGAAATAATTAATTTTTTTAAAATTACGAAGTAGAAATGAAAAGTATACTGTATTTTAACTGGGAAATCATTAACGTTTTCACCAAAAATATATTCCTTAATAGGGTTCTCAGTTTGATAGGATACACACAGCGTCCTCGTTTTACAGGTCTTGCCCACCTGTGTGTGTGTGCGTGTGTGTGTGTCTGGAGGCGATAGATACTGAACGAATCTATCGTATTTAAAAATATACATGCATATTATAATTTGCGATTACTTATAAGTCCATTGAACTTAAATCCAATAGCATGGTCGGAAGACCGCGAAAATCTTAAAGTGATTATTTGAAAAAAACCCATTAAATATCTAAATTTTCAATATTGTTAAGCAATTAATCATTACGTATATGGCCTGTCATTGGACACACATATTAGAAAGCTAGTATAAACAGCTCTCGTGATATTGCCCATTTTAAAAATAATTTCATAAAAACATGACATAAAATTAAACTTTATTAACAATTGTAAATGATATTTAATTATGTAATAATAGCATCATACCCATTCTTCGTACACAGTACATAATATAAAGAAACTTAAAATTCATAATCATATGCAAATTCCTATAGTATACTACATGACATTTTTAATCTAAATATTCTGTTAAAATATTTAATTTCAGGCTTCTAAAAATAAGTTTAAGAATCTATATTCTCGCTAAACAAAATTATCTTCAAGGGCAGATCTAAAGAATAAAACATCCTGAACCCTTTTTTTAAGCAAATTTACAAAAATTATGGAATTGAATCAATATATGCAAAATAAGAAAGTTAAAGTTGTATGGGATACGTACTACTTATATACGCGAATATTAGAAAATATAACCCGTATTAGTAGCTTACATGTATAAATTGAAAATATCAATAAACCCGTTGTAAGAAACTCAGGATTTCTCAGAGTTGGATGCTCGCCATTTTTCTCTGAAGATTCCTGAGGTCATTACCTCCTTGTGCCCAGACCTCCAACTTAGCGCTTGGGAAAAACAGAGCCATAAACTTCCCTCAGATTTCCACTAAATCTAGCCATTTTGCCATTCCACTTGTCATCAAAGAGCGGGGGAGAGATCTCGACGCTACAAGAATGTGTGGTCCCGATACGACGGGGTCATGAGAAACAATCTCAAAGTTCATGTTGTTAGGTGGTCTCAGAATTTTAGCATGAATATATACTCAATGCAAGGCACGCATCGAGAGAGACGCTTAACATCCGTACATGCAGCAAGTCGATGCACTGCGACTTGTCGTCTCAGGCCGATTTTACCCGGCTTTTGTAATCGTCAATATTATGTCCTGCTGAGTTTGAAATAAAACCATATTTTAATTATCCAACTTTTGATTTGAAAACTTCTTGATTTTGGAAACTTTTCCTATTTGCATTTTACCAATTTTACAATTATCACCTTGTCGGAATCCTGGATACGACACTTACGTTATCCGAGAGCACAGTTACCTTTAAGCAGTTGGTGTTCCCGAAATGACACCGACAACCTGATCACAGGCATTTAATTTATATATCGACTGAGCCAATACAGTCGAACGCAGCGATTTGATCTCCGCGAGCGAGAGAACCCTACATTTCGGTGGTGGCAAGCGACGGGATTCCGGAGAAGGAGACAGCTGGTTTGATGCAGAGGAAACCGCACATCGAATAGCCCGACCCGACACCCAAGAGATACCAGAGGTCATCGACCGGACAGTAACAGACGATCGGAGCACCCGTGGAAAAGAGTGACTGATTTTTTCCTGCCCAAAGCGAAGTCCCGCAAGCCTTGAGTGGAGCCCTCAGCAAATTCAGAGCAGCGAGAAGGAATCTGACACCAAAAAAAAGTGGGAACCATATGCGGCAGTCCCTTGAAGGAGGGGTGAGTGATTCTTTTATTTTGATTGTTCCTTATTGTAAATTTCGGGATCTCGTGATAGATAATTAAGGGGAGTTAGGAGATCTTTTGGACCGAGCACAAAAGATATAGGAAAATTGCTTAGCCAAAGCTCGGAAATTTTTAATGGATAACGTTAGGATGTAATTTTAAATGAGAGGAAAGGAATTATTGTATATCAGATTTAATGTTTAGAAACTGTATTCTGTATACTTAAAGGTTAGGAGTGTATATATGTTATCAAATAAGTCAATTTTGTTTTTGGAGGTAATTTAAGAGATAATTTAAGAGAAATACAGACTCATTAAGAGACTGAGATAAAGAAATAAGATAAATCATAATTTTTTTTTAGGAAAATTAAGATAATTAGATTATATCTCAATATGGCATTTTTGGCAAAGGCTAGAAAAGCAGATTTGGCTAGGTTAGCGACGGAACTGGTAGAAACTGTCCCACTAAATTTAAAAATCATGGAACTAAGGAGGTTGATTTTGGAAAGTCCAGATTATGAGGAAGAGGTAGTAGAGGGGATGCTAACAGCTATTGTGGCTGAGAGAGTGGAACGGGAACAATCGGAAGCAAAATTAAAACTGGAACGGGAACAATTCGAGGCAAACTTAAATTTGGAAAGGGAAAAATTAGAATCACAGGAAAGGATAGAAATAGAAAGGTTAAGGGCACAGGAGCGCATCAATACGGAGAGTCCAACGATCAGTGTGGAGACAGGAGCACCCATGAGGTTTCGAACAATCGAAGAAACGGTCCGCATAATCAGATTATTAACAGTAAAAGTACCGACACGGGCAGACCAGTGGGCCTATTTCTTCACGAGTTTGGAAAGGGCGTTCGCATCGGAAAATGTACCATTAGAATTTAGGGCGACTATCCTATTAAACTTGTTAGGGGAAAGAGCAGCAGATTTATTGACTCAAATATCGGCAGAACAATATGGAGATTACACTGTAGTAAAGGGAGTGGTGTTGGAAAATTTTCAACCATCGCCACAGATATGCCTGGAAAAATTCAGGAAGGCGAGCCGTCGTACTGACGAGAGCTTCGTGCAGTTCGCGACGCGAATTACGTCCATGTGGGAGTACTATTGCAGTCTAAAAGGGGCTAAGGATTTAGAAACACTAAATCACTTAATAATTACGGATAAAATAACCCAGGGCTTGGACGTGGAGACGTACGCACACATAGGCATTAGACAGGGAGAAGGCTGGTTTCGGCCAAGGGAACTGGCAAAGGAGTGTGACATGTATTTTGCGGCCAGGGGAAAGTCCTATGCGACGTCTGGGCAGGGGACAGAAAGGTCCAATATGCAGAAAAAGGAAGGACGTGACCAATCTCGAACTGAGAGCGGAAAGGCACGTCAAGTTTGGAAAGGACCCGAACGGGGGGGCCAAAGCGGCCAATGCTACGAATGTGGGTCGAGGAGCCATATTAGATGGAATTGTCCTCAATTGAGACGGAAAGGGGCGAACGGTCAGACAGACAAACGCGAAGGAGATCCGCGGAACGCACCACGAATGGGGGACCAGAGAGTCATAGCCAGGGTGGATGCCATAGGATCTGGGAACAGGAGGAAGCAGGAGATGCAGACTCGCTGTGAGTTGGAGAGAGTACCAGTGAGCGTGGACGGAAAGCTAGCGTGGGCGCTAGTGGATTCAGGGGCGGAGATCACCGTGGTTAGCAGTGATCTAATATCCAAGAAGTCGGATAGTGGAGAGGCGGCCATTTATTTAAAAGGGATATTTGGACCGGCCGTGGAATGCCCATTGTTAAAGGTCCCGCTAGGTACGGCCAAGGGGGAGAAATGTAACGTACCTCACCAGGAGATATTATGCGCGGTCGCCCAAGATTTGGCTGAACAGATACTGTTACCTCCGCAGGTAAAAAGACTGTTGGAAGGAACCCCGGGAGAAATAGAGGCAGGACCCAGTAAGGCGGAAGAAAAGAAGCCCGTAGAGTCAGTTAAGGGAGAAGCAGAAGCGGAGTTGAGTCATGAGGGGGATGTAGTTTTGGTATCTGAAGAGCAGTCAGCTGTGGAAGGTGGGTCGAAAGGGGGGAGCAGAGAACCCCACTCACAACAGTTCGCGAGGGAGCAGAGTAGATGCACGGAATTAGAAGGTGGCTGGGAAAAAGCCAGGGAAGGAAAGGATGGTTATTTCGTAAACAACGAATATTTATTCCATCGAGAGAAGGTATTGGGAGAGAACATAGACCAGTTGGTAGTACCGGTGTGTAGAAGGGAGGAAATTCTGAGGATGGCCCATAGTTCAGTTTTTGGAGGTCACATGGGAATTAGAAAAACAGTGGAGCGGATAAGATACTCGTTTTTCTGGGAAGGCAGGTTAACCCTCATACCGAGATACAGTAGCAAGGGAGGAAACCTGGAACGGTCCGTTTCTAGTTTAGAAAAGGAAACCACAGGGGGGAAGGAAACGGAAGGGGCGGAGTGCCCACAATCGCAAGGTTCCGCGGAGAAGCGCGTGAATGTTTCAGCGATACGAGAAGTACCGGAGGGGGAACGACCCAGTAAAGAATTAGCGAAAAAGGAGAAACGTGTAATTATTCCGTGGAGGAGCAGGTCGGAAAAACGACAGCGCGCACATTTAAGGCCGCTAGAATATCTGTTAATGCAGTACGAAAGGCAGGAAGTAGAAATTGGGCAGATGGATACCCAGGATAGGTTAAAGGGTAGATATCCCGAGCAAAGTTGGAGCCGGGAGGAGGGGAAGTCGAAAGTTTCACTTTCGAAAAAGGAAACCGGAGATGCCAGAAGTGGGAGGAGTCCTAGCACAGATTCGGCACGAGCTAAAGGCTGTAATGGAACCTGAAGCGAGGTGGATAGTCGGAAAGGGATGGAGAAGCTCTCTCGTCGTTGTAGAGCAAGAAAGCGGAGAGGTATGGGTTAGAAAGTTTACCGAAACCGGGAGGGGCAGGGGGATAGGAGGCTTGAAATTAGGTCAAGCGGATCTCTCTCGACCCCGGAGAAAGCGAAACCAAGTGAAGAAGCGGTCGACAGAGGAGGGGATAAAAGGATTGTTAGTTTCTGTTTACCAGAAGGAGAGATGTGCGGAGTGAGGAGGTTTATTTATTATAGGGATGTATTTATTGTATATATGTCAGTGTGCAGATTTTGCAGGAGTTGTGTTAAAGGGGTATAGGGATTTTTTCTTTTTTATTGCTTGGTTATTTTATAAGAATATGGGAAGAGTGTAATATAGATGGTTTCGAGGAAAATAAGTCGTATTGAGAGAAATGGAGCGCAGGGGCGCAGATATAACAGTATGAATCGATAGTGTTAATAGCATTAAGAGTTAGAGTTTTAGATGGGATGTATAAAAGATTGTTCCTTGTTTTTTTTTTGATAGACATGTAATGACATACCTTGAGAGTTTATTTTTCTTTTGGTTTTTTTGGAAGGGGATTTCGAGAGTTTTTATTTTTTTTTGTTTATTATTGCAATGAAAGACATAAAAACATGAGATCCTGGGGGAACAGTCGGGATAAATGAGTCACGGGTGATGAAACCACCTAGTTGAGCTGTGACGCACGGCCAGACTCACGGTGAATACTGAAACTCTTCTATATAAGTGCAGTGATTCGTTAATTCAAACTGTTAAGGAATTTGACCATGAACCAAGATTATGACTGTAATCGAACTGGTTATAGTGTGTGCCAAAAACTCTAACGTGAAACACAAACTGTGTGGAGTTTTGTCAAAACTGTGTTGATCTCTGATAAACAGAGTGATCTTGAATTCGAGTGGACCAAAGTGAACGCAAAGTGCCAGATACTGGATCATGTGTTGGAAAATGGTGTGTGAGGAATCTGAGGGACCAGCGTGAGTTTCTTGTGAGTTGTTGGAAAAAGCTGGATGATTCACCCGAGTTTTTCTCTGCGAGGGGCATGTAAGAAACTCAGGATTTCTCAGAGTTGGATGCTCGCCATTTTTCTCTGAAGATTCCTGAGGTCATTACCTCCTTGTGCCCAGACTTCCAACTTAGCGCTTGGGAAAAACAGAGCCATAAACTTCCCTCAGATTTCCACGAAATCTAGCCATTTTGCCATTCCACTTGTCATCAAAGAGCGGGGGAGAGATCTCGACGCTACAAGAATGTGTGGTCCCGATACGACGGGGTCATGAGAAACAATCTCAAAGTTCATGTTGTCAGGTGGTCTCAGAATTTTAGCATGAATATATACTCAATGCAAGGCACGCATCGAGAGAGACGCTTAACATCCGTACATGCAGCAAGTCGATGCACTGCGACTTGTCGTCTCAGGCCGATTTTACCCGGCTTTTGTAATCGTCAATATTATGTCCTGCTGAGTTTGAAATAAAACCATATTTTAATTATCCAACTTTTGATTTGAAAACTTCTTGATTTTGGAAACTTTTCCTATTTGTATTTTACCAATTTTACAATTATCACCTTGTCGGAATCCTGGATACGACACTTACGTTATCCGAGAGCACAGTTACCTTTAAGCAGTTGGTGTTCCCGAAATGACACCGACAACCTGATCACAGGCATTTAATTTATATATCGACTGAGCCAATACAGTCGAACGCAGCGATTTGATCTCCGCGAGCGAGAGAACCCTACACCCGTAATCTTTAAAACTGAAGGCCGTAATTAATTCCAATGTATGTCAAAATGAAATCATATGGGAAAATATACCAGTACTACTTCTAATGTTATAGATTACAAGATATGTCCGGCTATTAGTAGAAGATTACCAGTATTACAATATGTGGCTCAAAAATATTTGCAAAAATAAAATAGATGACGCAATAAATTGAAAATGTCAATGATCTCAGTAGTCTTCATATCAGAAAGCCGTAATTGTTTCCAATACATGCCAACATATGTCAAAATATATGCCATTATACCTGTACAACTTATATTTTTGTAAATTAGAATATATACCCGTCTGTAGAAGATTACTCATACAACGTACAATTTATGAGTTTCAACAATTTTTGCCTCAATAAAGCAATGCCATAATAACTTGAATATATCAATAATCTCTGAATCAACAGTTCCCGAAAATATCAATAATAATATTGTTTAAAACTGAAGAATGTAATTGATTTTATTCAGTCAAAAATGCAATGACAATGAAATTTATTTTACACACATATCTTTATAATTCAAATCGGAAAAGTTTTAATAAATATCGTCTGCCGCATAAACACATGGGATTTAAATCCGCTGCTAAGCGACATGATATCATTTTCTTCAACTAAATTATTGAATAATATCGTCAGAATAATGCAATCTCTATGGAAGATTTGGAGAACTTTTAAAAAATCGCTTAATTTATCGCCAAGTGGGACTACAGAACTGGCAATCCCACTTGGCGAAAAAATGACAAAACATCATCACAATACCATCCCTTAACAGAACCCAATTAATTTAATTTATTTAGAGCAATTTTATTAATTTCAAGATATTTTTATGTATTTACATACATTTTTATCAATTTGGTGACATTTTAAAAATTCGCTAAATGTGTTAATAAGTAGGACGGTTGGATAGTTGATAGACAAATGATAACAAAACCTCATTTCAGTATTCTCTTCTAACAGAGCAAAATAAATTTCTTTAATTTGAGTAGTTTTTATCAATTTGGCGACATTTCCGTCAATTTGGCAACATTTAAGAAAAGTTGCGAAGTTAGCGATATCCCGCCAAATTTGTAGCTCTCAATTCGCAGATCTAAATAAATCATCCTGATCCGAATATATCGAGAACCACTGGTCGTAGAAACTCGAAACATGAACTAAATTTTAAGTGAGATTGATAAAAGCTATCTACAAAATTTCATCAAATTCGATTTAGCCGTTCTCCCGTGAGGATGGGCCATTTTTTCAATTTTATTTATATAGATTATGAAATAAATTTGTTAACATCAATGTCGTGGATTTAGTTCGATCAACTCACGAAAGCAGATATTTTGAATAGTAGTTTTGTATTTTAAAGCCTAACAATTCACCAATAGTCACAGGGTGTCCAGTGCTATCGGTGCCAAATGGCTATTTCCTCAACAGTTAGTCACAGAAATACATTTCCAATTGCAAAAATGTTTTAAATTTTAAAATCTATTATCTTTGAAACAGTTTAAATCAATAAATGCATTTTTGAAAGAAATACCAAATATAAATTATTATATAGCCCCCGGTCCTATCAATTATATTTAGGAAAATCATCCTCATACAATTTTATGCAAAATAAAAAAAAACACGAAAGATCAATCATGCTTAAAGCATTGATAATGAAACACTTTCCAAATTCAATGCAATTTTATTTAAACAAGTCTATTCCTCGGTAATATTTTGAAACTTATTACAATATTGCATTAATTTATTATATTTGAAAACTTAAACCTTCATCGAAAAAAATGAACTTCATTCAAATGACGGCATTGAAATATAAATTGCCTGGTTGAAACATCTCTAAAATGTTATACATTCCTCGGTAATAGTTTTAGAATTATCATAATACTACGATAATTTATAATATTTGAAAACTTCATTGAAAACCACTGAAATTAATTCAAACGACGTCATAGAAAAAATAACACGCCTGAATCTCTCTATAAAAACAGGATTTCATTCAAAGCTTTCTCCCATTCATTTCATTCATCACAATACTATAATAATTTATTTTATTTAAACATTTTGTTTAAGACCATGGAGCTACAAAAAATTAAACTCTATGCTTGAAACTTCATCGAAAAAAATCGTCCTCCTCTTTATGTTAATCAATTAGTATTTCATTCATATCAGCCATGCAAACTCCATGGACTAAATTATTTTGTGTTAAAAAAATACAGGAATTCTAATACAACTCATTCTATATATTTTGCTGTTTACATTTTACATAGGTGAAAAATAGGCTTAGTTGTAGAAATAATCAAATTTAGATGAGCATTTAAACTCAAATATATTGTCATTGCGTTGTTTCAGTATGCAGATGCACATAATTTAAGCAAAATTAAAGTAGTTTTAGGACGGATACAACACTCAATATGAATTAAAAAGAACTTAAAAAAATCACGATTTTGAAACAAGATGGACGCCATATATCATTTTGAAGTGGGTCATGTGATCGTTTCATATCATGGTCACGTGATCGTTTCATATAAGAGGTGTAATTATTATTTTAATTTTTATTTAAAAAACTACTGAATATATATCGCTGAATTTTTTTATATATTTTATGGAACAATTTGAATATTACCTGAAATTTTCGAAGCAATTTGTGAATTTTAAATCCGCTTAAAAAATGTTTGAGAAATTAGGTCCCATAGGGCTCAATGTATTTCATTTTTTCGACCCGGGTTCAATCCAAAACTAATTGGGTGATATTATTCATTTATATTCCCATAGGTTCTACAGACCGTCTGAACAACATACTAAAATTTCATTTTGATTAAGTCATTTTTACGGCAGTTATCGTGCTAACGGACAGACAGACAGACAGACAGACAGAATGAACAAAGTCATAAACACTTTTCAACTTTGTTGTAAAGTGCTAAAAAATCATCCTTTTACGATCAAAATTGACCGACTTATAGCTGTTTAAATTCGGAGCCCCTTTTATGCTGAGAAATGGTCAATACGGTCCCTGATCTGTTGGTTGCCTGAAACGGGACATTTTTATGCGTAGAAAAGCGACTTAAGTCATTAAGTTTAATACTTCATTACTCGGTGAATTTTGGTCATTAAATGATTTTTTTTTTATTTTGCATGAAATTGTATGTGGATGATTTTCCTAAATATAATTGGTAGAACCGGTGGGCTGTATAAAAATGCGGGGCTGTATAAATATTTCGTATTTCTTTCCGAAATGTATTTATTGATGTAAACAGTTTCTAAGAAAATATATTTTTAAATTTAAGACATTTTTGCAATTGGAAGTATATCTCTGTCACTAACGGTTGAGGAAATAGCCACTGGGCACTGATAGCACTGGACAACCTGTATAAGGGAGCTCATCCCCCCGTTTGCATGACGACGTTACCCGTTCACAAATTGGACTTTCTGACGCAGCAAAATAAATAGATGAGTTGAAATTCCAATATGAAAATGCGACACGTCTACATCCCCAACAAAATTCTGAAAAAAAGAAAAACGAAAAAATCAGACCCAAAATCAGACCTCCCTTAAGTTGATTGCTGATTGATGTCAATCATGGAGATCAAAGTAAGGATTTAAAACTTCATATGAAGAAAATGCCATTACCGTTAGAGACAAAAACTCAGGTGGCGCTGGGGTAATATAAATAGACCTATATATCGTATGTATTTGCATGGCAAAATGACTGACATATTTATATAAACTGTCCATTTTGTAACAATAAAATCTGATGTGGGCAACACATGACTTTCCTTATATAATGCAATGAATTTAGTACTTTTACAGTAAAAGAAATAGGTTTTTCTTATAGTAGATACTTATATTCTTTCCAAGATATTGAATTTTCGACAATTAGTAGTCATTTTCATTGATTTAGCGTCATTTTTATCCATTTGGCGATATTTTCGTTAATTTGGCAACATTTCAAAAAGTCGCCATGTTGGCGACATTCCGCCAAATTCGTCGCCAAAACCTCGTCAACCGTTATGGACGGAGAAATAAGTTATTCGTATATCAGATAAATGACTATTGGCGTGCAAGTACTAAAGTATTACTCAAAGTGTCTTTTCTGATGAATGGAACGCGGTAGATCCACGAGAATGATGTCACCGAATTTATCGCATGATATTACATATGAAAAGTGACCATGTTTCTCAACAGTGATTATTTTTTTTTTAATTTATGGGATTTTTTGATAAATTTATTTGAAAAATGTTCAATATCTCGAGAACGGTTCATGCTAGCGTTCCAATGTTTATTTCAATCGTTTTCTCGAGAAAAATTACAAAAGAAACGCTGATTCTCGTAACTTTATTAAAGGTTTTGATTTTTTGATGATTTTTTCAAAATTTCACTCGAAAATTTAGGAAAGGGGTGTTCTGAATATTCGATTACGTTTAAAAACAAAAGGCTTCCAGTGTTCATGGATTGTGATTTTTGTACCAAATTTCAATCGAATCGCTCCATTCGTTTGTCAGATATCGTCTCCAAAGTCTCACTAACACACACACACATATGCTTTCACACACATACACACACACACACAGACATCACCTCAAAAATGTTCGATCCGTGATCAAGGATGCTTGAAACGTGCTCGTTCGTCGAAAACTCGAATTCGAATTTTCGACCCCGTCACAATACTTTCCTTATACATTATGTATATAAGGAAAGTAATAAATTATTAACTCAATGCAAAGTAGAATTGAAACAATAAAAAATATTCCTACGTATTCAAAATTATTTTACATTTCATTTTATTTTTATCTTCATGTATTGTGTACTCTATCCTATAGCTATGATAAAATACTGGTTAATTAACTCATTGTTGAAAAAACCTTCATTTAAAAATAATCAAAAATATATACACTAAGCACCACGTTTTTCTGTTGTGGCAACTAACAACAGCGGCTACTTTACCAACACTGTCGTCATTCAGGCATAATTCTCAAAACATTACAGCATTTCCTAGCGTTTCATTCATGGGAGTTTTATCTCCTCCTTTCTAACTTCATGGTTTCAGTATTTGGACGAATTTATTCATGAGAAAATGTAATTCATCAAATATTAACACCGCACCCAACTCGAAAATGAATTTGTTGAGCTGCCATCGCAACGCCCAGACAAGCTACAAGTCAGTCATTAAAGCCTAGCACAGCAGATGAAATATCTTAATAAATAAATGAAATGCGTGCATAACATACCATATAATTTTATTCTATGATACATACAGTGCGGAGCAAAAGTTAGATATTCATAGATATCGGTTTCTTTGTGATCAAACATTTTATCACAGACTTTTCATGATGGAATTATTAAAAAAAAAGAAACGTTCTTTCTAACGATCTTTGAACCGAATCTGTAAGATAATTATTTTATATTAATTTGCTATTTATTTTTAAATATATCGAAATTTACATATTTTAAGTTATCTTAAACTTATTTCGCAGCATCCGAAAAAGGAAAATGAACACAATTTTATAGTTTGGCAAAACATATATCATCGTATTTTAAAAGATATGAATTACTATACTGTTCGATTTTTTGTGAATTTTCATGCAAACGCTAAAAAATTTAAATTGCAGTTTCCGCTTGAAATGAGTTTCATTTTTCTCCCATTCTCGGTGCACATTTGTGCACATGCCTGTCAAATAGTTGTGCGCGACGCACATACATTGTAATTCATGTTGCAGTTTAAGCCACATCTTCTCTCCTAGCGAAATAATTCCATTTTATTTATTTTATTATTATTATTGCTAATATTATTATTATTATTATTATTATTTTGTTTCCACAGTTACGGAAAATGTTGGCTGACGTGTTTGGGGAATCCCAAATATTTTGTTTCATTCGCAAGGTTGCTTGCAAGCTATGTGAAGACGTTTCATGACTATGCTCGGAAATTCAGATTGAAACAGAAGGAGGAAGTGGTTGGCTTCAAAATAGGCGATACGAAAATAGAGTGGAGTTATCTGTAAATATATTACTTAAGAAGAGTGCAATTATTTGGACCCGGAAAACGATGGGCATTTCGTTCCAGTATCTGTATATAACAATGGTCATGTCAGACATTTTGATACATTTAAAACATATAGATATAATTTATCTTTACAAACTGAAATTGTAAAAATATTTTACTAATGTTAGAAGGTAATTATAATAAATACTGCATTATTTACTGTAAACTCAGCGCATTTAAATCTCTGAAATTATTTTTAAAATGGTATTAAACAAAGTAGCAATGAATAACAATTTAACTGACAACGAATGTTTTTAATGCCTTTGCTTTATGTTCCACATACTTTAAGTTAATTTCAGACTAAATTACTTCATGAGGTTTTATAGTTTATTTACGCATTCATAGAAACGGTGTTTGAATTTAGAACATAAATTAATAATAATTTTAACTGTGAGTATAAAAAATTTTATTTGCATGCAACAGTTTTACATAATTGAAAATTGCAGAAAATATATGCTGAAATAAAAGTGTTAGAAATATATTTCACATGTTATTTTATTATATTTATTTATCAAAAATAATTACTATACCCTTCTCTCTGTCAGATTACTTTCTGTTTCTCAGTCTCTGCGTAACGCTTGACAAAAAAATTTGGCGATGAATTTGGCGAAATACTACCTATATGCTAGAGGGCTTTACCCACTAGAGGACACTTAATATAGTGTTTATATATTTTATTCCTCATTTAGCTACAAAAACTAAAATATGTTATGATATGTGATTTGTTGATTTCGTTGAGATAAGATGTAATTCAAATCTTCAGTGTTGAGAAGATAATTAATTTTAGATCAACGTATCACATCGACCGCTTTCAAATTTAACAAATTCTTTAAATGGATATTTTTTAAATGTTGCAATTTTAGTAATAAATAATAATTTCGTGAATGCTTTAAAATAGTCATATTGCAAGAAGAAGAATTATCTATATTTAGGGTTGCAAAGATAGCGTTTTGGCGGGCAGCAATGTTTAGTTAAAAGCTGTAAACATCCAGGAATTTAGGAAGTAGAATATTATGGTTTTATTTATTTTATTAAAACGCATTTAAAAGAGATGTATAATTAAATATATGAGCATTAGATTAAACTTAGTTAAATGCAAATTGTATTCCTTAATCTTTAATGTCCCAACATCCACCTTTTATTTTTACTATTTTATTGCCGTATGGTAATAGTTTTACGTCTCAAATGTCAAATGCACAGAAGAAAAGCTTAAGCTTATATAAAAAAGTATATATGCATTTACATGTTAAATATATCTTTAAAGCTAAGTAAAGAGATGAAAAACATCTCACTGGGAATAGGTAAGAATTCTATCAATGTTTATCCTCAGGGATAAGCTATAAGTCATACTTCTTTTTCTTATCCATATAACGTTAGAAAGTGTTTAATATCCATGTTTATTGCTACAAATATATATCAATAGGCAAATAACATTTGCAAAATAATGAATATATTCTTGTTAACAAAAGCTTATACATTTTTTTTCAACAATAGTAAAACAAGAGCAAAAAAATTTCATCACTAAGGAGACTTAAATTATTCTCATCATTTCATCTTTATTGGGTTAATGAAAGACCATTGTAAAAATATTTAATATTTTTAACACTTTACAACAAAGTTGGAAAGTATTTATGACTTTGTTCATTCTGTCTGTCTGCCCGTTAGCACGATAACTGCCGTAAAAATAACTTAATCAAAATGAAATTTTAGTATCTTTTTTCAGACGGTCTGTAGGACCTATGGGAATATAAATGAATAATATCACCCAATTAGTTTTAGATTGAACCCGGATTAAAAAAATGTAATACATTGAGCCCTATGAGACCTAATTTTTCAAACATTTTTAAGCGGATTTAAAATTCAACAAGAAAGATCAATCATGCTTAAAGCATTGATTATGAAACACTTTCCAACTCCAATGCAATTTTATTTAAACATGTCTAAAATGCAATACATTCCTCGGTAATATTTTAAAACTCATCACAATACTACATTAATTTATTATATTTGAAACCTTAAACCTTCATCGAAAAAAATTAACTTCATTGAAATGACGGCATTAAAGTATAAATTGCCTGGTTTAAACATCTCTAAAATGTGATACATTCCTCGGTAATAATTTTAGAATTATCATAATTCTACGATAATTTATTATATTTGAAAACTGAACTTCATTCAAATGACGTCATAAAAAATAACACGCCTGGCTCTCTCTATAAAAGCAACATTTCATTCATAAATAATTCCCCCATTCATGTCATTCATCACAAAACTATAATAATTTATTTTATTTAAAAATTAAGACCATTGAGCTACAAGTAAGTAAACTCTATGCGTAAAACTTCATCGAAAAATATCGTCCGTCTCTTTCGAAAATTAATGAATATTTCATTCACATCAGCTAAGCAGACTCCATGGACTAAATGATTTTGTGTTAAAGAATTACAGCGATTCTAATACAACTCATTCTACATATTTTGCTGTTTACATTTTACATAGGTGAAAAATAGGCTTAATAGTAGAAATACTCAAATTTGGAAGAGCATTTAAACTGAAATATATTGTCATTGCGTTGTTTCAGTATGTAGATGCACAGAATTTAGGCAAAAATAAAAAGGTTTTAGGACGGATACAACACTCAATATGAATTAAAAAGAAGTTTAAAAATCACGATTTTGACACAAGATGGATGCCATATATCATTTTGAAGTGGGTCATGTGATCGTTTCATATCATGGACACGTGATCGCTTCATATAAGAGGTGTTATTATTATTTTAATTTTTATTTAAAAAACAACTGAATATATTTCGCTGAATTTTTTTTTATATTTTTTATGGAACAATTTGAATATTGCCTAAAATTTTCGAAGCAATTTGTGAATTTTAAATCCGCTTAAAAAATGCTTGAAAAATTAGGTCCCATAGGGCTCAATGTATTCCATTTTTTCAACCCGGGTTCAATCCAAAACTAATTGGGTGATATTATTCATTTATATTCCCATAGGTCCTATAGACCGTCTGAACAACATACTAAAATTTCATTTTGATTAGGTCCTTTTTACGGCAGTTATCGTGCTAACGGACAGACAGACAGACAGACAGACAGACAGACAGACAGACAGAATGAACAAAGTCATAAACACTTTTCAACTTTGTTGTAAAGTGTTAAAAATTGCTTCGAAATCTTTTTGTAATATTCAAATTGTTTCATAAAATATATAAAAAAAATTCAGCGAAATATATTCAATAGTTTTTTAAATAAAAATTAAAATAATACTTACACCTCTTATATGGAGCGATCACGTGACCATGATATGAAAAGATCACATGCCCCACTTCAAAATGATATATGACATCCATCTTGTCTCAAATTGTGATTTTTTAAGTTCTTTTTAATTCATATTCAGTGTTGTATCCGTCCTAAAACCACTTTATTTTCGTTTAAATTCTGTGCATCTACATACTGAAACAACGCAATTACAATATATTTGAGTTTAAATGATCATCAAAATTTGATTATTTCTACAACGAAGCCTATTTTCAACTTATGTAAAATGTAAACAGCAAAATATGTAGAATGAGTTGTATTAGAATTGCTGTATTTCTTTAACACAAAATTATTTAGCCCATAGAGTCTGCATAGCTGATATGAATGAAATATTCGTTGATTTTACGAAGAGAAGGACGAATTTTTTCGATGAAGTTTTAAGCATAGAGTTTAATTACTTGTAGCTCCATGGTATTAATTTTTAAATAAAATAAATTATTATAGTATTATGATTAATGAAATGTTGTTTTTATAGAGAGATCCAGGCGTGTTATTTTTTCTATGACGCCATTTGAATAAATTGCAGTTGTTTTCGAAGATGTTTTCAAATATAATAAATTATCGTAGTATTATGATAGTTTAAAAAATATTGCCGAGGAATGTATCACATTTTAGAGATGTTTAAACTAGGCAATTTATATTTTAATGCCGTCATTTGAATGAAGTTCATTTTTTTCGATGAAGGTTTAAGTTTTCAAATATAATAAATTAATGTAGTATTGTGATAAGTTTTAAAATATTACCGAGGAATGTATTGCATTTTAGACATGTTAAAATAAAATTGCATTGAAGTTGGAAAGTGTTTTATAATCAATTCTTTAAGCATGATTGATCTTTCTTGTTTTTCTTTCACGTTAACTGATTCAAATAAAAATAATGTAACTGTATATAAATTTTGCATTCTTGTCAAAATGTTTTCTTGAACAGTGAATTTCCATTAGTTAATCCTAATATTTTAATACAAATAAAAAACAAATACATTTTTCATATTAGACATAAAAACCATATAAGTTATTCTGTAGCTCTAAATGAAATGTTCAATACTAAAATAGGAAATTTACGTACCACGTTACATGGAAGATTACTTAAATTCTTAATATAAAAATAAATTTAATCTATGCTGTAATTTTACACCAGATAAGTGTTTTTATCTTTTGCTTATATCTTAATTAGCACATTTTATAGATACTTCTTGATAGTAGATAAGTTTTCAGAATAAAAATTTTTTATTTTAATATACTTATATTTCATTTTCACACAAATGTTTCACAGTTATGTGTCGATTATTATATTTTCCACTTATGAAATTGCTAAATTTGCATAGCTACAACGCATTTTTCAAGTTATATCCTTAGATTTTTTTTAATTTAAAAACACATTTTTAACAATAAAATGTCAGCAATTAAAAATATCTCACTACACCACCTAATATTCCATGCAAGGCAAACTTTTCTATCTTTCTGTTTGTCTATTTTCAACGCTTTGCACAAAAGATTTGGCGACAATTTGGTGAACTCGGCTTCTTTTGGAAAATATCGCCAAAGTCACCAAAATAGCCTTAAATTAATGAATATGACACTAAATAAACAACAATGATGCCAAATTGATTCAATATCTTGGAAAATTAAATTCAATTTCTTTGACAACCTCTATGGCTTTATAGGAATAACTATTCGTGATTCAAAATATTATGCGTTTCAATCTTTCTGAGACAGGTACGGGAAATTATTAAGGGTTTAGAATTTTGTGACTTAACTTCATCCCGCAAATGAATCGTGTAAAAATCGTATCAGTAATACATATATACAGATGGACAACACAGCAAATATAGTCAAAACGTGTTCAGGAGATCTTAAAACATATATTTGCACCAAAATTTCGAAATCGGAAATTTTCGTGAAAGCAATACTGTCTCAATGCTACCTACTAATGAGAACATAAAAATTCTGATGTGGACTGCGTATGACTTTCCCTGCAGACTCATATGCACGTTCTCTTTATTTCTTCAACAATTCATTAAATTGAGTTTTATTGCACAAAATAACACCCATAATTATTTAAAATTACCCCGAATTTGCACTTTTAATTCAATTTTCGTTCTCATTTGGTGCCTGGACTTATTTTCAAAGGTGATTCAGCGAAAATGCGAAAAAACTACTAATATATCTCGAGAACGGCTAGTCCTAGTGTAATGGGGTTGATCTTATTATTTTTATCGTTAAAACTGACGTATGAAACAAGAATTTAATTGGTATATTTGAGCATACGTGTTTTTTTATTTTAGAAGTTGACAATTTTTACGGGCCAATTCGCAAAAATGGCATGTTATTTTTTTCCGATTCGTATCAAAATCCAATCAGCACCAAGGGAACCGACAAGGAACTTACCTACCAAATTTAATAAAATTTGATACATTAGTTTTTTAGCAAAAGTGGATACATGCAATTTTTGCGGGCCATTTCACAAAAAAAAGCAGTTTCTTTTATCTCGAATCGTACTAAAATCTAATTAGCATCAAGGTTACCCCCCTAACAGCACTGTCACACATGTGACGATCTTTGCTGTGAGCGCCACAAGTGATTTACCTACCAAATTTTAGTAAATTTGGTCCATTAGTTTTTGAGTGACAGTGGATACGTACATTGCACAGACAAACAAACAGACACACATACAGAGACATGCTAAAAATAGTTTTTTCGTGTTCTAGAGGTCCCAAAATGTGTAGATTCGCCGAAAACTCGAGTTGCGATTTTCGGTGTGATTCCAATAATTTCCCTATACATTACCATGTATAGCATTGAAAGTAAAATGATTATTGAATGACAATGTTATGCAGCTCGTGTGAGTCTAGGATGATTAGGAGCCCAATGTTTAAAATTGGACGGTTGTGAATAAAGATGTTAAAACTTATAATGCACTCTGTCATACAATGAAATTCCGTATGGTATAAATCAAATTTGTTCTTTATATATAGGGTCACTTTTATGTAGCATACTCTTAAATTTTCCAGACCTATCCATAAATTGATCAAACTTAATGGTAAATGACTGCAGTTTGATAGGTCAAGATGAAATTGTTAGATTCGACAGGACAGTGCATTTCTAATATAAAACAAATACTACGGAAATGTTAAAATTGTGGAATTAACGCAGAAACAACTCACAGAATCCAGCGTAAGCAACAATAAATAATATTTAAAGATATAAGAATTTTTAGCACTTTCCAGTATTGTTGAAAAGTGTTTAGGACTTTGGCCATTCTGTCTGTCTGTCTGTCCGTTCGCACGATAATAGCCTCAAAAATGAGTTTATCAAAATGAAATTTTAGTTTGTCGTTGAGACGGTCTGTGGAACATTTGGGAATAAAGAGATGAATAATACCAGCCAATTAGTTTTGGAATGAACCGGGAAAAATTATGAAATACATTGAACACTATGGAGTACAATTTATCAAACATTTAAAAAAAAAATCAGCAAAATTGCTAGGAATTTCTTAAAATAAAATTAAAATAATAATTACAGCCATATTATACTAAGAGATCGCTTGCCTCATTTCAAAATAAAATATGGTATCCGTTTATTTTTCGCTACGTACAAATCGGAATGTTTAAAGATAGTTTACATTCATACTTAGCGTTTCATCCGTTCTAAAACAGCTTTATTTTTTGCGTATTATTTGTGTATCTCAATTCTGTGCCAACGCAATTACAATATTTTTAATTTAAAATGATCACTAAACTTTGATTAAATCTACAACGAACCCTGATTTCTATAGCATGTATATTATAAACAAATCAAGCTATTGTAAGATGAGTTGTATAAAAGCTGCTGAATTTTTTAGACAAAAATATTTAGCTCTGGTATCTGAAATATAAGGGATATGAATGACATATTCATGATTTTACATAGGGAAGTAGATGATTTACATTTCGATGATGTCGTAAAATTTCATGACTTCTGGGGATAGATAGAATTGGTGTCTTTAAATTACTTTAAATATCCAATTTATTTTATATCTGCATTAGTCGGTCTATTGCCCCTTGTCTTTGTAAGCGTGTTTCTGTCATTTTTATGCTCCCTACAACATACGTGGTTTCTAGAAATGTTTTGAAGCACCGAATGAATGTGTTAGTAAAAGTTCATAAGTGTCTTTCCATAAAATGCCCTATAGAATAAAAGTGATTGCAGTGTTTCAAGTAGAGAAAAAAACTAAGTTAGGAAAAAGTATTTAGCAACAAAGCGAGATATAGACAAAAGCCAATATCAAAGATGTACATCATCGTTTAATGATTGGAAACTCGTATACGAAAAGCAATACATGCTTGTCAAAAATTCGTATCATCAGAGATTGTAACACGGTGATACCTGCAAGGCTTGTCATAGTACGCAATATTATACGTTTTTTAATTCAAATGCTTATTGTCAGTGACAAAGAGCATTTTAGACAAATTTTTATAATATAATCCAATGCATATAAATGTTTTCTTTAGTATTCCTAAAAGGGACAAACATTTGCCAATAATTCTGTCTTATTCGTTATATATTCTATAAGTTTAAGGAAAACAAGGACAACTTAAATATTCACAAGTAACACAATAATGCGGCATACAGCTGTTTCGAGGATACACAGGATCTCCTTTGTCAGTGCAAGAAAAACAACAAACCCGAAATGGGCCTGTTCCTCTAACACTCTAAGCTATATGTAATTTTTATTTGAGTCGGAAATGCGGCAGAAAAAAAAATAATCCGATTTTGAATAACAGAAATATTTTTTGAGAGGTAAACTTCATGAGCCTTAAGCTTCATGAGCAGATAGCGGTAAACTTGCGGAAAACTTTTTTATGAGCCCATTATATTACGGATTTTTTTTAATATCATTAAATGTTTTGCTGCGCTCCTTCAGGCCTAACTTTCAGAATAAATCCGTTAAAATGTTATTGGAGCGATTGTGGTGTATAAAGCAATAAAACATTATTTAGGCTAATTTATAATGTAGTGATCAGTACACGTGGCTGCAAAACCCACAATATTAATTTATTATGTCGCTGATTTTATGTCAGTGTTTCTGAAAGGCAATTTGATTAATAAACACAAAATAATTTTACTTATTCAATAAACAGCCATTCATTTTGCTCAAACACAATTTTAATAATTATTATAATTCATATAAAAATTTAGCATAGCTTAACTTTACATCAATATTCACCTTTACAAAGTACTAAGCTCTGCAAAATTATAGTTTCTCTAACTTAACGAAGTCGGTAGTGACACAGTTACATTGTCACTGTTAAAATTCCTCATATTGACATAAAAGTTCCCTGTTTGCTCTTTGACACACAGCAGATCATCTTTGGACATCCTTCATGAAAACCACTTTTTTTAAGTATTTATTTGGTAACGCTACTTTAGCGAAAGTTGGGAGCACAGTATTAAGCGCTTACTGAAAGGCAACAGCTTTTAGGATAAGTTATATGAGAACACTTTAGTCAGCAAAATCCATAGTGAGTCTTGGGAGCACATTTTTTTTATATGCTTAGCCCACAACAAATATATCGAGAGAAAATCTTGACCTTCAATTTGGCACAAGAATAAATTTGATTTCTCCAACTTGGTTCTCATTGGCTTCACAGTATCTGTGCGCCAAGTTGCTTCTGACATCTGGGCGGAGTCTATATTGGCTTTCATTAGATATTTCATGATGACCACGGGTTCGCTTCAGCCCATAGGTGTATTTCTCATGCTGTCATTTTTCATTTATTGCTCGTAAATAAATTGTCCGAACATTATAAAATTAGTCGTCGTCTAGTCTGTTGTTGTTGAGACCCAGACCGTCCGACCTACCAGAAAGGTGTAAGGTAACTAACTGTTTGGACGGCCGGGAAGTGCCACCCAATTTAGACCGGAACCCAGTGGGGGAGGCATCCACAGGGACCGTACCCTCCCTCCCCTACCACCAACCTCTCGGAAGGACTTACGGACCCACATGTTTAACGTGATCGTACTCCGCATGAACAGGGCGGCAGTTGTGGCAGCGTGCAAATCCAGAGCGCAAACCACCGGGCTACCGCGCCCAAAATGTGCCAACAGCACGCGGTGTTCCCAGGTGGTCACCCACCCAAGTACTAAAGTACTAGCCGCGTCCGATGCTGCCTGACGTTGGTGATCTAACGAGAACCGGTGTTTTCAGTACGGTACGGCCGTTGGCCCGTAGTCTAATCTGGGGCTGATGTCATCTTGTAATTTCTGAAATATGAAAATATCTTTCGCGCAACTGTATCCCAGCGATAAATTAAGAAAAATACATTACTTTTAGGTCTCGATTTGTGAAGAAAAAGTTTTAATGTACGTGCCTTAAACCGTGAAATCACATTAATAGAACAATTTTGCAACCATACGGCCATATGTTTTCGATACATTCTGCAAATTTATAATATTTATAAATGCCTTTGTATTAAATTATAATACCGTTTTAAAGTGGGAGTCACCACATGAAGGTGGCAGCATATTGACATCCTCATACCCTTTTCAAATTTTTGTATTAAATTTTCGTTAAGACTCTTTGAATAATATTATTTGAATCCAACAGATGGAATTATGTTCATAATTCCAGTTTTAAACGAATGTATTTATCTCTTCAATATATACTTTAGAAGACGTCTCGGAGTAATATTGATATCTCGCTCAATAGTTTGTGGATGACATGGAGTAATTCTGAATTGTATCTCTGATTTTACTGCACTTCAATGCCTTGTATTATATTGATTATGTAAGCTATTTACGGATCTCCGATTAATTGGAATTTATATCAGTTAAACAAATCAATATGATCTCCGTTTTCTAAGTTTAATTTCGGTGTCAAGAACATTAATTCCTTGGTGTCAAAGTAAGACTTCAAAGAAATGTTCTGCGTTAAATAGTTGTTCTAAATGGTTGTTCTTCTACTGCGTTAAATGGTTGTTCAAAACTTTTACGTATTATCCTTATACTTTTATTTTTAATGTTAATGACATCTGTGGTTGGTATATCTCTGGCTAAAATTGGATCTTTATGATAAATGTAAATTAATCGGAAGTGTATATATCCCATGATTTAACAAATAGATATATCAATGTTATTTATTTCGTAGTAAGTATGGTTCAATTTATGTATATATACAATACTTTCAATATTTTAATATTTTGAACATTTTTCTTCAAAAAAATTAAACAGTTTTTGTCTCAGGGAATTTGTGCCTCACTTTGCTAGTTTTTAGTCAAAATATCTCCTAAATACAAAAGATTTAAAAACAGTAAACATTTTTAGTGGAAAATAAAATATCTAGATCAATAATTTGTTTTTACAAGGCTCTTATAGTTTTAGAGGAATTGTCTTATCAACTTCAAGAGAATGAACATTTTCCGGTTTTCATGTTTGAAATGCTTGAATTCCAAAATCTGCAAATGCAAATTTAAACTATAAAATGTATTTGTATCCCTTTAAAAGCCCTACAAGAAAATATAACGGCGTTATATCAATCTTTTCTAAATATCATGAGTCTAATTCTGGTATTTTAATATTTTGATATGTTTCGAAACTGTCTAATAAAGACAAACCATCCACAAAGAAAGATGCTATCCACAGAAAACAATTTTGAATTCATCGGTCTGGAGTTGGTTCCGATTTTTATATATCTAGAAGGCTGGATATATAAAATGGATTACTGACATAATAAAATGTGCCTCTTATATTGTGGTAAAAAAACAATAAATTGGGTTTACTTTTTAAAATGAATCTTGTGGTTCAAATTATTAATCTTAATTAAACGAATCCTGAATAATAGCCTTTGCACATTGCTATTATGGCCGCAAACCCCACCACTCCTCTTTTGCACGAGCTCCCTGACATAATCATTAAATCAAAACACTGCACATTAAAATCCACATTTAACCTTGAAAATAAATTATCATTTATTCACATTTCTATATTATTACAGTTAAAATTACATGAATTTATTAACAAACGCTTAAGGAGCAGGAAAGTTCCGTTCGACTCCTGGTTTTTTTAATCGTATCCCATAGATCAAAAATTAACGTAGCGATTGATGTAACCAAAAATTCTGTACGGTCTGCAGTTTTTACAAAGATCTGAGCTTAAATAAACATGTGAAGGCTTTTTAATATCTTTGAAAATTTGGGGCCATAGGATGACTAAATTCTAAACATTTGTGCGTTATAAGACATGTATAATATTATTTTTCAGCACTACCTAAAATTAGAAATTAAAGTAAAGTAATTTTTCCGATATATCGGTTCAGTAACATTTTTTCTTTATTTTCCCAAAGATTTCTACTTTTAAGGCTCTGTAAAATACACTCTGTTGTAAAAAATGTACCCATGAGAAATTAAGTTACAGCCGTTTGGGAAGGGGGGAAGAGGGGAAGGGTTTGGGAAGATACGTATGCAAATGATCAGAATTTGTGATCCAAAAAGGGTTTTAATAAGAAATGGTCAGAACAAGATGACATTTTAGTAAATGATAAATCTTCCCGTGGCAGCTATACAAACCCATATTTGATGCAGCATAGTGTCAATTAAGTTGATTATGTCTCTTTACGAAAGATTATGCCACACATTTTGCAACTGGTCAGCTAATTCAGTGGTATACTGAGAAGGTTGCAATTGTCTTTTTCCCAAGTTTCTGATGTGTTTTGTTGGTGATAGGTCTAGGGACTTGGATGGGCATGGGAAGGTATAAAATCCCTGAACACATTGTCGAGAATGTCTTGAGGTATGCGGTCGAACGTAGTCTTGCTGGGCAGCTTGACAGTGGAAAACAATCAACTGAAACAAGTTTGCTTGATCAATCAGCTGAAATAAACTTGCTTGAACAATAAGCTGAAAAAAAAGTCTGCAAAATATAGGTACCTTTATGAACATCTACACCTAATCCCACCTTTCGTCAGTCGTTTTTGAATAGAATCCCTTGATACCGGATGCATGGATGATTGAAACTCGAATAAATGTTAGTGGCGCCATTGGTGTTTAAGTGGTTCCTCTCATGACTACACATTTCTCTCGAGCACTTGTCTATCTGGAGAGTTCTAATACTCTGCGACTGTTACATGTGCCTTCTTTAACCCATTGTCGCCAATACCGAGCAACTACCATACATGGCAACTGATATGTGTCTGTGGCAACTGATATGTATGTGTCAACTACCATAAATAGCAACTGATATGTATGTGTCTGTGGCAACTGATATGTATGTGTCAACTACCATAAATAGCAACTGATATGTATGTGCCAACTACCATAAATGACAACTTATATGTCTGTTTAACCAATCAGCTTTTCTTAGCCTTATATGAGGCTACTTCTCTCTAAATCCGACAAATTGTCAGTAGCATCGTTAAGTACGTCTCAACTAGCAGTGTCAAAGCAGGAAGCCCAGTTTCTCTTGCCCGTGTATAAGAACGCCGGTCGTTTTAAATGCTTCACGATGCGCTTTTCATGAGCCCTATAGCACCATAGGGGTTGAGAGTTTCATCATTTGTATAAAGCTTAAAACGACATTTTCAGGCCGAGTTTAGCAACTGTAGATCAATATTTTAAGGGTGCATACATTTTTTGCAAGAGGGTATATATGCACGGGAACGTTAAATATAGATTCAATGCAAATAATTACAATTTATTTTATACATAATTCTTAACAGACTATAACAAAATGCACAATTTAAATACGTAAAATTATTTTAAGTCAATAGGATGATCATTTGTTTAGTCTTTTTCATCAGATTTACCCCGGGCAAAGAATGTATATCATTTGAGACATAATTCTTTTTTCCTAACTCAATTTTTGAAATTTGAATTTATGCTTTACCATTTTTCTCTCGAATCAAATTTCCAACAAGAAAATTATAGAGTATCCTTCCACAACTCAGATTAATGACTCGGAAAAACTTAGATATGATTTATAGGTACTTATATACATAATGCCATTTTTATCCATATGAGACAGACTTAAAAGTGTTATTACTTACGAACTAGAAAAAATGCTTTCTTTGAATAAAAATAAATATATTTTAAGAAATATATATTTATCTTATATAAATTATATATACAGAGTGTCAAAGAAATATATGGAAAAGGTTCGTAACTCAAGAAGTATTACTGTTATTGAATATTTTTTATGTCAATGTATAGAAAACCTCAATGGCGAACAAGGTGAGATAGGCCTTCTCAACAGTTAACCTTCTTCGCTTCTCTGAGTCTCTTCATTCATATCTTAATCTCCTTCCTCTGTATTTCTTGAGTTTTTAGCTAGCTTCATCAGCTCCTTCCACTTTGTTGCAAGGACTAAGTGCGCATTTGGTTCATCCGTCTTTCACCTCTACTTGGTCTTCAAGCACTTTGTGATACGAAGTGGAATCTGCTTGAGGTAATTTTCAACTGGACAGTTGGCGCACCTAACTCTCATACAGTTATAAGTATAATAATTTACAATGCACTTTATGTCGCATGAATAACGTCATTGTATTCTTGCTGGGTGCTTAAACTGCTGACTGCAGTGGTGTAAGCAGCACACTACACTTTAAGCTGCAAGCTTATATTTGAAATTTGTACAATTTTCGTTGCATTACACTTACTATAAATGATATATTTTAAAATATTGATTAATTTTGATCATAATTCTGCACGCTTTTAAAAATTTTCAATTCACTCGTTTCGAAATATCATTTTAATTCTTTGTTCAGTGTTAAGATAAAAATCTAATATATGTAATTTAAACTTCGTTTTCAACTCGCATTTCGACGTTTACTACATAAAATACTTATGAAAATGAGTGGTACATTAAACATTGATATCTAAGCCTTTAAGCTTTTAAGAAGTAATTTAACTGAAAGTGGTAATAATTTTTCCAGTCGTTTTCGTCAGATATGCCCTTAGCGTAAAAGAAAAGCAATATCTTATGAAATATGTACTTGTTCTTAATTCAATTTTGATATACGAACTTACGCTTTAGGGAACAATTTTTTTGACAAAAATATAATTTTTATCTTGATACTTATCTAGTTTTATGTCTTGGAAACTTAGTTATGATTTATGATTCTTCATCGTTACGATATCATTTTTGACGATATGTAAAAATTAACTCTGTGTAATGACACTTTCATGTGTGTAGTAAAAGCAATATGTGGTAGTTAAAAGGAAATGAACGAAATTCAAGAAATGTATTTTAATTTATCTATGCATTTTTAACATTCTGCTTATGTGCACAGGTGTGTGTAGTATTGGTGAAATGAAACTCTCTATAGAATTTCGTTTTGAAAATATTTTATTGAATCCGTCATGACAGATGGTTGTATGTTTGTTTCTCTGTATGTCTGTCTATATGATACAACTTCATTGATGGAATATTAACATACTTTCCCACATACTAAAGATCGGAAATATAGAATCCCATTTCTGTCAGATAAATAACAAAAGAGTCCGAAATGCCTATGAATATATATATATATATATATATATATATATATATATATATAGTTAATGTCCCATTAAGAGGGCTCCGGACCTTTAAAAATGGCTACAGAGAATGAATTTCCGTGTTTCACGTTTTATTTTGTATCTCTTCAACTATATATCGATAACACCTAAAAATTTTATGGCTAATAAGTGAATACCTGTAGCATATATGATAATCTTTTCAATAAAGTGAATCTAATAATTATATTTTAAGAAATAAGTATAATAGTCATGAATTTATTAAAATTTTATCTTGATATATATTGCTTGCGAGCATGATTGCAAGTAAGCCATTGCTTTCAAAAACAAAAAATTGCTGATTATGATGCAAAATTAACCATTCAAGATGTCTTAGATCAAAAGCAAAACATTTTCGTAATTCGGGTCTTTATTGAATTACATTTAAAATTTAATTACATTTTTTATTTTAAATATTTTTTTAAACTTTAATTATGCAAATGTTTTGATTTTGATCTATGTCTGCTTGAATGGATACATCTTCTTGAATGTGCTATGTCTGCTTGAATGCTATGTCTGCTTGAATGGATGCATCTTAATGTGAAATAGTTTTGTTCCTGAAAGCAACAGTTTTGTTGCAATCTTGTGCGCAAGCAACATACTATAAAATACTATAAAAATAAAATTTTAATAAACACATGCAAATTATACAATTTTTAAAAATATTTTTATAAGATTCACCTTATTGAAAAAATCATCACATATTCTACAGGTATTCGCGTATTAGCTATAAAATTTTTAGATAGTATCGATGTATAATAAAAGAGGTACAAAATGAAACGTGAAACACGGAAATTTACTGTATTTATGGAACTTTTAAAGGTTCTGAGCCCCCTTAACCTTGGGTTGTTCTGTCTCTGGGCAACAATGTAGTGCTAAATGTATATATGAGCGTTGTAATGCTGAAGAATAAGAAGGAATTCAATTTTGTCTCTTAAGTTTAACTTTTTAACTAATATTTCATAAATATATGAGAATATACGCAACATTAAACATTGATAACTTAAACATTGTCTTTAAGTGAATAAATTTAACAGAGCGAGCTGATAATTTTTTTCAGACGTCTTATTCCAGATATGCTCTAGGCTCAAGAACGTGAAATATGTTCTTAATGCTAATTGAATTCTCATACGGTCTCCTTTTCTTCAGGGTATGGTTTTTATATCAAATATGATTTTGACAAAGATCTAGGAATTTGCTATAGAAGACATAAAATATTGTGTCCAATATGCACAAGATATAATTATTTCCCTTATATTAAAGATTTGTTGAAGTGTATTTTCATCTATGAAATGTTGAAAAAGTGTTTAAATATATAATCATTTTATTCTCCCAGTTCTCTGGCAGTTTGGATTGGATGAAATTATATTAAATATCGGGGATATTCAAAAATAAATTGTATAAATTTCAAAATAATTTTGTACAACACTATAGAAGTGGTGTGAGGCAGCCCAGTAATTGGCGTACAGGGATTACACTCGAACTACCCAAGTTCGATTTCCGGCATTACCAAACTGTCCCAGTCTTCACGCGGAGAATGGGCCTTCTAGATATGTGGATTCGTAAGTGCTTCAAGGAGGTTTCTGGTAGGAGAAGAAGGTTTAGGTGCCTGTGGATGCCACCCCAACTGCTTTCCGGTCTAAATTGGATGGCACTTTCCGGCGGTCCAAATTGATACTTTACAGCTTTCAGTAGATATCTATACGTTACAACTTTCGGTAGGTATCTATTTGATTCCGGTCGGATGGTGTAGGTCGCGGATGAAGATGAAGAAATTTATAGGAATAAATGAGAAAATAAAAAGTTTCTCATATATTTCTATGGAATAAGTATGGTTTTCTTAAAATGTTTCGAATTTGAAATTTTGACAAAAATATCCCCATTTTAAAACATCTAGAATACATTTGGTTTTTTTTTTATTTTATCCTTCGACAAGATCTTTGAACGTCCTTAACTTGGATTTGCTCAAAAAAAAATTTGCTTTCGTCATCTTAACCAATCATTTTCATGCTTTTTCACCTTTAATCCATGCGTGTGCTAAATAATAGTGGCTTGTAATTTGTAGATACTAATTTATTGATCTAAATATTTCTACAGCACGATTCAACCAATGTTCATTTTCAAAATAGCTTTAATTTAAAGTAGCCAAACATAATCATAATAATACTATATCGTTGTGTTTATTGTTCTCCAGAAATGACCCACCATAACTAAATAGCATCCTTTCATCAGCTGAAATAAAATTGAAATGTAAATATTGCTTAAGAAGCAATATAAAATAATCATGAGTCTCAAGTTAAATTTATAAGTATATATATATTTTTTTAAGTTTGCTGAAGTAGTGTTGATATTCAATTAATCAGAAAACATAATGTGTTGCATTGCTATTTTTAATAATATAACAGATAGATTCTAAACATATTTTTTCAGTTTGCAATATCGTGAACTAACATTGATATTCAATTTATCAGAAAACATAATTTGCTACATAATTATTATTTATTGTGTAACAAATACATTCTAAAAATATTTGTCTTCTTTTTGCAGTTTCAGTAACTTGCATTGATTTTCAATTAATCAGAGAATATAATTTGCTACACTATTACCTTAATAATGTAGCAGAAAATTTCTAGAAATTTTTATTTTGCACTTTCGAGAACTGGCATTGATATTCAATTAATCAGAAAGCATATCTTTTTACATTATTGCTTTGCAAGTCTTCATTTGGAGAACTTCTCGTACTGGTTGCTATTAATATGAAATTCTCGAAACTTTGTAATTATAGATTACAATGTAATGATATAAAATAATTTTTA
Organism: Amaurobius ferox; assembly: GCA_951213105.1. Lineage (NCBI taxonomy): Eukaryota > Metazoa > Arthropoda > Arachnida > Araneae > Amaurobiidae > Amaurobius > Amaurobius ferox. The sequence goes on from OX578147.1 coordinate 62,459,616, forward strand.
GACTTTAAGCCAAATAAAGTAAAATTCATTTACATCCTGGAATATTTATGCGTTTCTTGTAATTGTTCAACATGTGTCACAGTACCTGTAACAATAGCATGAAATTGCAAGGAGTTTTCGGAGTTGGCAAGAGGTTACTGTATACCATATTTTTTACTCTGCATATATACATTGTAATTCAATATGGAAACCGTTCGTCCATAGTATCTGACTATAAACAGACAAACGCATACAACCACCTATGCCATATTTTGGAGATTATAGAAGGAACATTTTATGAAACTTATAAATAGCTCGAGAACATCTTTCAACCTGTGTGTCTTGTGATCTCCCAGAATACAATTGCCCAGACAACAATTTGATGTGCAAAAATTTGTAGAATTTTTTTTTTAATCTGTCCGATTTTTAATAAAATAAATATGTTTACAGATTTTAAGCTGCTTCTTTAAATCCATTATTATCTCTAGTTTTAAACAGTTTTTTATATTTTAAAAAATGGGGGAAAATATTGAGTATACAAAAATTCTTTTTAGAACTAGTTTTTTATATTCATGCTTTAAGAAACAAAAATATTACCTGAAGTAAAATAAATCCAGCCCTTATCTCTAAGTGAAGAATTCATCAATCGAAAAAAAATCCACAAGTTTAACGTTGGAATTAAGCTTTCCGCTGAAAATATAAATCTTTCAAGGAAACCCTTCTCGCACTTTTAAACATTTTCTTTACAAGCCAAAGTAAAAAAAAATATATATATATTTTTACACCATTATTCCTTGAGAGAATATCGCACATTTTTTCTCTTATCCGGAGAATAACATGCCTTATTAATGTTACAGTTTTCAAATTAATTCATGTACGAACTGCAACTGTTATATATAGGTAAGAACTAATATTGCACATTATATCTATATAACACTTTTAACGTGTTTTTATATTTCAGATACAGATCATTCCAAATCATTAAAGCGAAAGTTACTAATTTATATGCAATTTTTATTTAAAAATGGATGACACTCATTAGAACGTTAATAAAATATTAAGGTATTTAACTTCATTATGAAGAGGGGTTAACAACAAGTGGTGCTAACATTTTAATAAATATGGTGTCGCCAAATTATCGTCTCCAGTCCTTAGGCATTGCACTGTGAATAGTAATCCATCAATTTCGACTGCTGCATTACAAGTGAATACTTAATTCACTTGTATTGCAAATTTTGAGTTAAGTAGAAATTCACAAATTACTCAATATTTTTATTTCAAATAATTTATTATATTATTTTTATCCAGTCCGTCCAATACACCCGATAGTGTAAGATAGCTTTCTGGACCCCAGGGACAACACTTCCCTGTTTAAACCGAAATCCAATGAGTTGTTGTTGTAGCGACCCAGACCGTCCGGCCTACCAGAAAGGTGTAAGGTAATTCAATCCAATGAGTGTAGCAACCACGGCGATCTTATCATCCTCCCACCTAACCCATCATCTTTTGATAGAGGACCTTTAGATAGACTTTCGGATCCAGAGATTTAAAATGCCTGTACTCCGTGTGGAAACGGAGTTGGTTTTAAGTGCCATCGAGGATCGAACATGGGTCTATCGTGTACGATGTCAACACTTTAAACACTGGGTTATCTCGACGCTTAGTATTCATTAAATTATTATTAAACGTACATAATATTTGCAGAATTATACCGAGTTATAAAATGGACTTTCGGACCAATAGAGTTAACGTGCCCATACTCCGTGTAGACACGGAGATGGTTTTAGGTGTCCTCGACGATTGAACCCAGGGTCAACCGTGTACGATACCCACACTTTAACCACTGGGTTATCTCGGACCATAATATTCATTGAATTATTATTAAACATCCATAATATTTGCAGAATTACACAAAGTTATAATATATACTTTCGGATACAGAAATTTAACGTGTCCATACTCTGTGTAGACACGAATATGGTTTTATCTGTCATCAAGGATCAAAACCGGGTAACCGTGTGCAATACCAACGCTGTAACTACTGCATTGTATCAGCCCTTACTATTCATTAATTTATTTCTAAACGTACGTAATATTTATAGCTATAATAAGAAAATAAAGCAATATTGATTCTCAAATCTTTCATTCTTCTAATGGGACAGACAGATTTATTTCTATTAAAAATAGATGCAATTTATTTTGAAAATAGAAGTAAAAATATGTGTTACAATATATTAATTTATATATGACGTATTACAAAAACTTATGTTTCTACCCTGGCCGTCCTACCTACCCGAAATTGAAAGGTGTATGTTTGGACGGCCCGGAAGTGCCACTCAATTTAGACCGGAACCCAGTGGGTCCGACATCTACAAGAACCGTTCCGTCGTTCCCCTACCACCAACCTCTTAAAATGACATACGGATCCACATATTTAACGTATATGTTCTCCGTGTGAACCCTAGACCAGTTTAAACGGAGTCGGGAATCGAACTCGTGTCGTTCGAGTGCAATCCCCTTGCACTAATCCCTATGCTGCCCCACCTTCTCTTACAAAAACTTGTACATCTTAATACATGTAAAATATATATGTATTCCAACTTAGCTCAAATAAATATGTATTATGTGGGAAATATGATAAATATGTGGGAAAATATGTATTACGTATGTACAATGCCAAGACGAGAATATATCTAATTGAATATCAATATATCGAACAGCAAATTCAAGTCTGTATCCTAACACATCATATTTTGTTTTGTTCTATTGCAAAAATTGTCTGTCTGAAAACAATAGTATTTCGAGTTCTCATACATTCTAGATACATTCAAACAATATTTGAAAAAATCAACTGAGACACTAAAACTATTTTCAGGGAATAGAAAAATGGTAGAAATAGTTTGCAATATTAGATACTTTAAAGCTATTTGGCGATCGCGCATGTATTCGAGGTTTGAAAATTCGCAAGATGTTGAACAAAGCTGTGCTAAATAATATATAAAGCTAAACACTCAATATTTATTTTAATATTCCTTGAAATTTTTTATATTATTCCTTGTTTTTTTTTATATTCATTGAATTTTTTTTTAAATATTTAAAAAAAAATATCGTGATACAAGATTTAAATATGCCTTGAATTTACAAAATTTTAACAAATACTTCAAAATAATGATATAAAAATATGCAGCAATATTTTAAATATTTTTAGCTGAGGTATTTTTATTTTCTTATACTATAATAAATTAAAAGTTTTTTTTTTAATTCGGTATTTCCGTAGTTGAAATTTTGAGCTATCTGTGTTGTTTAAATGTGTCTGTCCTCATGCCAGTAGACCTTGGTGTCAGAATTTCTGATGGCGGGTTTGTGTGCGCTTACCACATCAAAAGTTAGATGACAAAACGATGTTACGAAGAATTTACGCTTTTGAGAAAGTAAGACCAAGATTTAAATATTTTCTCGGTTCAAACCTTTGCCCAAACTATCCACGTGTTCATGCGGAGTACGGACATGTTAAATATGTGGGTCCGTAATCCTAAGTAATCCGTAAGTGTGTCAAGGTTGTCGTAGGGTAAAGAGGTTACGGTCCCTGAGGATGCTGGGTTCAGGTTTAAAGCTCAGATCCCCACTGCGTTCAGGTTATAATTGGGTCGTACTTCCATGTCGTTCAAACTCATACCTTACAGCTTCAGGTAGGTAGAAAAAGAAAAATTACTTTTAGCGTAAGGAACATCTGCTATGGTTTGTCTGTAAAATATTTTAAAACTTCCTCAAAGACCTGTTCCTAAAATAAGAATAAAAAACTATCAAAATGTGGTGCTGAAATATATTTATGATTTGTCAAGTGGGAAGAAACATATTATTTTTACTAATTAATACGGCTGTAGTTAGTATTACCACCAATTATAACATTGTGTTGTATTGATAGCAAACCAATTTGCTGTTGCGTACAGTTGCTGCTCTCTTTTCTCTTTTGACCGAGAGATTTTGGTTGAAGTTTTGTTTTTCTTGTGTGTGTTGACGATTTGGTTTCTCGACTTTACATGTATATCCTTACATTTACTGCTTTGTAATGGTGTCCTTCTGTTCCTTGTTCATACTATTGTGTGCGTCTTTTGCTTTGACGTTTGTACGGAGATTGGCCTCAGGTATATTTCGGCTCCAGGAGTGTTTCCTAAGGAGTGAAAGTCGACTTTAACCGGGAACTAGGGGTCACCATCCCCCTAGGCCTTTTGAACTTTATCTGTCGGCTTTTCCCCCTTTATGATATTTCATTTGTAGAACTTTTCTCTTCTTATACAAATCTTTTTTTTCGATTTTTGTATTTTATGACATTTACACACACACACACACACACACACACACATATATATATATATATATATATATATATATATACCAAAATCCAGATATCAGACTATCGTATAAATGATGCGTACCTAATTTCATGAAATGAAGGCACCATGACGTACCGAATTTCATATAGTGTTCTAACTACAGTGGATACATAAGCAGACAATCACACACAAATACACACCCCTCTACGAATAATTTTTCGTATTTTAAAATGTCAAGATCGTATAAATCCATCTGAAACGTGAATTAGAATCTTAGACATACTTTTAATTATTGTGTATATTACCATATGTGATAGGGAATAAAAATTAATTATTTGTTCCAAATGAGCACTTCCTGGTTCTATTATTTTAATACTTGTTTAATCCATAATTTTGTATAACAAAACAAATGTAGCAGCCTCCATTGTACTAGGTTTAACATTTCTATAGAGATTTATATAATTTATTTACAATTTGATTGAGTTCCTGTTATTAAATCAACACAAAATCTCCAAATACATATTTAGATGACAAAAGTTGAAATTTATGTTCCGCCTATAAAGAGATTCATGTGCTGCCTATATCATGTGCTCCCCGTGATATTTCATTCTTTACTAGCCAATAATTTACTGTGAAACAACACATATCGACTGCCATTCGAACAACGAAGAAGAAAAGATATGAAAAATTGATCTTCTCCTGCAGATATCTGCAAATATTTCTTTCCGCTGGCCTTTAAAGCACCGAGGGCTGACAATGAGAATCATTCTCGCAACCAAATAACTAAAATACAAATATATCTGGCTGCCTAAACATTCCTGTGGTGTAAAACTTCTTTTTAGCTCTAAAATTTTCGGAATTCGTGAGCATAAGTGCTACAAAGTGGATCTTTTAAACATGAAGCTTACCATTTTAACATATCAGCTCATATTATATATTGAATAAATATAATATACATTTCTTGTAACTCTAAAACTAGTATGGTTTGTTGTAATGGAAACAACTTTAAGCCTTTCAAATCGTAAACTGTTTTACATTTTACTTATAGATATATAAATTATGTTTGATATGTATCACGTTATTTAAAAAAACACATAACACTAAAATAGTTAGGAAATAAATAAGTGTTCTTGTTGCTGGAAATATAATTTGGTGTTTTAAGATATGACGCGGTTATAAATAAATAATGCATCTCTGTTTTATCGAATATTCGTGGAAGTTTGGAAATAAGATACAGTAAATATATATTGTACATAATTTAATGAAACTCGCAAACACCATTCTTCAAACAAAAACATGTAAATCGCAATTTATTAAAACTATATTAAACCTTTACGTCAATGGGCAGTTTTGCTTTTTGTGTAAGCGAAAACTGTATTTCACACAATTCAGATATCAAATATATTATGTAAATATGTATGTATTCAAATTGAAACATATTACAAATTTTCCAAGAATATTTCAATGCGTATATTTTATTCAGACATAAATGAAATAAATATGAAATATAAAAATAAATGAATTCAAAAATTTGTAAACTATAATTTATATTAACATAGGGATAAAAATATATCCTACGAAATATCGATTTATATTTTACGTATTACAAAATGACATCTTATTACATGAAAAATATGATTACTTTCTATAAAATGAAAAAAAAAATTATGTATTTTGATTTGATAAACTTTTACAGTATGAAAGTTGTAAAAGACAAATATATAATCTGTGGTTCAAACAGATGATCACCAACTGGGGTGATGTTGCTCTACCCATTGATGTTCTTCGCGACTGTTATATTTCCTTCTGCATTTGAGTTCGATCCTACACTCTCTTGTGTCTGTTTTTAAATCCATGCGCAATATATTTTATTCCATATACTTAAAATTATGGTTCTGCGTGGGCATCATTTTCGAAGCGACGATTTTTGACTAAAAAACTGCTGATGACTCCAAGAAAATAGCAAAATCAGAAAAAATAATACTCACTATATCATCACTCATCACATTAAGACTTCAATCATCATTAAAAATGTCATATATCATATAAAATCTAAAATTATCATATAAAAAATTCACTCATGACTAATGACCTCAATCCCCATATTACGTCAAGACATTATTAAAATTCTCACTCATTGTACAAATTATTATATACGTATCTCACTCGCCATATTGAGGCCCTACTCGTGATAAAAATATTTCATCCACCTAGGAACACCTCAATCATCATGCAAAATACCCACTCATCATTAAACACATTTTTATCACTGTGAGACCAGGAATAGATATGCGAAACCAGAAATTTGTGAGACAGTTTTATGTTCAATATTTATTAGGGTTGTAATGTTTGAAGATGGCATCAGACTTAAGGACGCCAGTTTTATGGCACACTGAGCGATAGGTCAAACGGGCCATAAACCTAGGAGGGCAAAGTGAAGCCACGAAATTTGTTAAAAATGTTAACGTTAACCAATATGGAAGTTGTCTGGTTGCATGTCCTTGAGATCGATCATTAAAAGCTAAGCAGGCGTGTCGGACCTCAGGCGGAAAGAGCCGGCAACCAAAAAGGTTCGGCAAAAATGTCCTGATATACACTTCGACACCGGAGACGAAATGGTATGTCCTGATATACACTTAAACGTCACTTTCCCATAGAGTATTTTATCCGAATATACACTTCGATTACTTAGATAGAGTGTTCAACAAAATATCCTGATATACTGAACTTCAACGACAGATGCCAGATTGACTGCAGTACGAGTAGAAGTACTACACCGTGAGTTAGTACCCGTACGATATACACTGATGTTAGAGCACCAGAACCAAAAGTATCGTTGTGTCAACAACTAAAGGTATCCAGCAGGTATGTGCGAGTCAAGTATTATAGAAGGTCATAAATGCAATTTCGGCATTCTTAACTTAACTGGTTTCACATGTCCTATCTCCTCCGCAAAATAATAATATGCTAATTGTTGTAAGGAATTTAATAATTAACCAAATAATATTAATACATAATGTAATTTTTAAAGTTAAAAATGGTGCAATTATTTAAGTTGTATTATATTAATAAATATTTTATTCCAGGACTCGCACTAAAGATAATATGGTGGGTTTTAATAGCGGCTTCACGCAATGTGTTTCACGAAGTACGGCCATGTTTAAGATAATTAATTTAATATATGCTTTGCATATAAGTTTTGTGCACCATAATAATATAAAAAGTTCATATATCGTTAAAGACCTCACTCATTCTATAAATAGCTGATTCATATAAACGACACACTTATCATACGTAGACTACACTTATCTATTGTATCTAACATGATAAATAATGTTTTTCGACTCTTATTTTAATGGGGCGCAGAATCACCAATATAAGACTAACCAGACGACGCTATCCATTCAGCTATTGATACGTTTATCAACCGTCCTTTATTTAAAGAACGCTTTACACCCTCTTTTTCAGAATTCAGAGCTAAGTCATATGACTACCATTTCATGTTATTGTTACAGGTCCTGTGACACGTGTTGAAATTTTACAAGAAACGCATAAATATTCCAGGATGATAATACATTTTACTTTATTTGGCGTAAAGGCTAAATATTATTTTATGTCATTACATAGTAATCTAGAATTACAGAGTTTCGAGAATTTCATATTAATAGCAGCAAGTACGAGAAGTTCTCCAAATGAAGACTTCAAAGTAATAATGTAAAAACATATGCTTTCTGATTAATTGGATATCAATGCCAGTTCCCTAAAGTGCAAAATAAAAATTTCTAGAATTTTTCTAATATATTATTAAAGTAATAGTGTAGCATATTATGTTCTCCGATTAATTGAATATCAATGCCAGTTACTGAAACTGCAAACTAAAAACAAATATTTTTAGAATTTATTTGTTACACAATAAATAATACTTATGTAGCAAATTATGTTTACTGATTAATTGAATATCAATGTTAGTTCACGAAATTGCAAACTAAACAAATACGTTTAGAATTTATCTGTTGCATTATTAAAAATATCAAAGCAACACATTATGTTTTCTGATTAATTTAATATCGACACTACTTGAAGAAACTTAAAAAAATATATATATATACTTATAAATTAAACTTGAGACTCATGATTATTTTATATTGCTTCTTAAGCAATATTTTCCTTTCAAATTTTATTTCAGGTGATGAAAAGATGTTATTTAGTTAAGGTGGATCATTTCTGGATAATATTAAACACAACTCTATTGTATTGTTATGATTAAATTTGGTTACTTTAAATTAAAGCTATATTGAAAATGTATATTCTTCTCATTCATCTGCTTTTTTGTACAGCACTGGAAAATAATACATCCGGCATTGTTCGTGAATTAATGCAAGGATTAATTGAATTCATTCATTCAATTTATCAAAGCGAGTCCTCCTTCACCGTCCGCTAATTAGAATCTGAAAAAAAAATTAACTGCTGTTCAAACCGCATATTTAACAAGAAAAATCAATCATGCATAAAGTTTTGATTATGAAACACTTTCCAATTGATATGCAAAATGCGATACATTCAACTGTGGTATATTTTTTAATTATCACAGAACTACGATAATTTATTTTACTTAAAAATTTAAAACTTCAAAAAAAATTAACTTTATTTAAATGACGTCATCGAAATATAAATCGTCTGGTTTACTATGTAAAAACAGTGAATATTTTATTCATACAATTTTATTACGGACTCCAGAGTGAAATAGTTTTGCTGGGAAAACATTCAGCAATTCTTATACAACTCACCTTTGCAATCACTTGTTTACATTCTGCATCCATTAAAATTAGGCTTCGTTGTAGAAACAATCAAAGTTTGATGATAATTTAAACTCAAAAACTTTGTAATCGTGTATAAATTTAAATGATCATCAATCAAAGTTAGATGATAATTTAAACTCAAAAACATTGTAATCGCGTTGCCGAAGAATATAGATGCACGGAAATTACGAAAAAATAAAGCGGTTTAAGAACGGATGCAACACAAAATATAAATTTGAAATAGCTTTAAAAATCACGATTTTTACTCTGAGAAACAATATGGATGCCATATTTTATTTTGATGTGTGTCACGTGATCTCTTTATGTTATATGTTTGCATTTATTATTTTAATTTTTATTTAAAATACTACCAAGCATATTTTGCTCAATTTTTTTTTAATATTTGTTTTCATAATTTGAATAGTTCCTAAAACTTTCGAAGCAATTTGTGAAATTTAAATTCGCTTAAAAAATGTTTGAAAAATCATTTTCCATGGGGTTCAATGTATTTCATTCTTTAAACCCGGGTTCAGTACAAAACTAATTGAGTGATATTATTCATTTACATTCCCAAATATCCCACAGACCATCTCACCAATATACTAAAACTTCCTTTTGATAAAATCATTTTGTTTCAGTTATCGTGCGAACGTACAGACAGACAGACTGAATGAACAACGCTTATAAAAGCTTTTTAACAACTTTACAACAGGGTGATAGAAAGGGGATTTTATCTTCAAAAGGTGTAAAGTTATAACACAAATTGTGCAAAATTATTGCATCAAATCATGCAAAAATTAACTGCGATGGTGCAATTTATCTTCAATCATGGAAAAAATATATCTAAGCATATCTGTTGTCAAACAATACATATAAGCTTAAGTCGTCGTCTGCCCAGAATACTCAAAACCCTACAATGCTTTTACGTCACAGCTACCCATAAAAACAAACCGATCGTCAAGTTAGTTTAAACGACCACAGCATAGCAAACAAAAACCTTGAGAATAAAACATACTGCCCGCGGATCGAAAATCTATATTTTACGGTTTTGTTTAAAAAATCACAGAAAATCATAATCCATATTTTTCAAATGCATATTAGCCAGTTGTTTAGCAAGTTGTCAAAACAGAATAAAAGTGACACGGGTATATATTCCAATACTATTTTAGTTCTTTCATTTTGACATATGTTGATCCAGTTACGTAGCGATTTCATTTTAGCATATATTGATCCAATTGCATATTTCTTAAAAACTAGTTTAGAAACGGAACTAGGTTGTTTTATTCTTCAGATCAAGTACGATAATTTTATATAGCGAAAATAGATATTCTTAAAAATTTTAGGTAAAATAATTGTTAATTTAATAAAATATTTTGAATAATGATATCAAATCAGTACTGTAAGAATTTGGCATAATTGTGATTTTTTTTCTTTATATTATATATTCCATACGAAGAACGAGTATATTGCTAGTAACTAATATACATTTTTTGACGACTCGCATGATTTTAAAATGACTCAAACCGCCAAATGAAAAAAAAAATGTCTGATAACAGACGGTGACAAATGACATGTTTTAATTGGGAATTATGATACCAACTTGACGTTTAACCCAGAAATAACCTCGACTTGACGTTTAATAAATAAATAAACGTCAAGTCGAGGTCTGTGAAAAAAATATATTTGCTCCTTCTAAAAATTCCTGAAGCCAGCCGACGCCAAGACGCGGCGTTAAATTCTATGTGGTTTATGATGGGTTCAGAAAGAAGTCTTACACCAATTTATGATGGGACATAAATGTCCTACACCTGAATAAAGCTCGCGTAGCGTTTTGGACCGCGAGCTGGGACGCAATATGGCCAATGACATGTTTCCTTGACCGCTGGTTTTTAAGCAGTGTAGCCAATAAGAAAGCTCCTCATAAAAGTTCGTCAGCCAATGGGCAGATGGAGGCGGACCAATAAGAGACATACCGAGTTCAGATGGGAGAGGCAAGAGTGTAGACAGAATTCAATCAGGCATGAGTCAGAGTCAAAATAGAGTGACAATGTGCCAGTGTGGAAATGCAGATGAGTTCAGGGGAACTCATCTGCATTTCCACACTGGCACATTGTCACTCTAAATGGTAAAAATCACAACTAATTTGTCTGAAGGCACCTTATTTCTGTGACTTTATATCGTCCATGAGGACAGTTGATTTTAATCACGAATTTGACTCTAAAGTCAATAAAAATTGTCGCCTATCATTACACCAGTAAAGCCAGTTTTAAAACTTTATACTGTACAACGTAAGATTTGATAAATACGAATTTTAAATTGTTAATGAATATTTAATTAGTTATTTTAATGGTTTTTAATAGTAATATTAATAAATAATTATAATTTAAAACAACTGTCTCGTCATTTCAAAGTTCATTTTACTGTGTATATTTTATGAAGTATGTTATTTACAGATTGAAGCCGGACTACACACAACAGGTGGGCTTTTGCGAAAACACTACGCGATCACATATTCAATATTATATCCGTAATCTGAATATTTAAATAAGAAGTAATTAGTTTAAAATCACCTCCTGTTAAAACATAAGTAATATACTCTACGAAATGAATTTAAATCTTTATAAAAATCTAATTTCAAGTCTAAAGAAAGTCGTGTTATAACAGCGTCGGATTTTTTTCTTCTTATTATAAAATTTTAAAGGCCTCGTTATTTTTTCGTCACAAAATTTATTCCTTATATATAAAAAAGAGAAATATTTAAAAATTAAGCATAAAATTGTTATTTATTTAACATTACTGATGATAAACTTTTCATTAACTTGATCCGTTGCTTTTTGTCGCTATAATTTAAATATTTAAATCCCTAAATAATCAAGTTCCAATAATCACATCAGCATGAATCTTGGCATGTCGTTATCTTTTGCGGTGCGTTTGAATTCTTTTGAGTTTGAAAATTATCGGGCTTGTTCCCCTATACGAATTTACTGTTTTTTGCAGATAAAATAACCGGAGCAGCTAGAAAGCCCAAATTTAGTGTGGCACTGTCCTTTGGGGTTTATGCTTGTATACCCTATTCGGCTGGAACGCCTGCTATAATACTGCAATCATTTTCGGAGAATATCAGGATATATCGGACACAGGGCAGCTAGAAAGTATAAATTTTATGGTGTTAACTTTGGTGATATATTTTAATTCTTTAAATTTTGTACATTTTCGACCTTCCCGGTCCTGGGCCAGCTATTGGAATATACTCGTTTTTTAGAGTAACTGGATAATCGGAGCAGATACAAAGTCCAAACTTATAATGTCGGCTTTCGAGGTACATTTTATTTTTTATTTTTTTTTAACCTCGCCCTCCAGGTTCGTTTTGAGGCCTTTATAACAATACCCTCGTTGTTGGGGAAATAACTTGATTACCAGACCCTAGAAATCTAAATTTCGCATGTCATCTGTTATACATTTAAGTTACATATATATATTAAAACATACTTTTATCATAAATTTAAGCAACATATAAATATTAAACGTGATTACTGAGAAAACATTTTTTTATTTTATTTATTATTTAACATTCTTAAAGACCTTGGTTTTTTTAAAGATTTTTTCGAAAACTCATTTGAAAATTTGGGGACTTCCAAACGTTTGATTCCGTTTAAAACTGATAGTCTTAACACTCTAGTATTAATATGGGTAGTATTGTTATTAAAGTGATGCGATAATAATACCGATTTTTGTTCAAAACGTTATATTCGTTTGTGAGATATTGCTTCTGCAGATTCATGGACACACACACATAAATAAACACACTAACATACATATACATACATACACACAGACATCGCCTCAAAAACGTTCGAGGTCAGGCGTGTTTAAAAAAGGATCATCCGTTGAAAACACGAATTCAAATTTTCAACTCTGTCACATTATTTTCCAATACATAATATTGTGTATGTAGGTAAAGTAACAAGAGGTCAAAAACTCATAATTTGTATAACGCATATACAAAGACAAACATACTCACAAGTTCAGATTTACAGGGTGTGACAACATATGCACCATATATGTACCAGGCCTTTCGCCCTAATTAAGCACGGCAAAAATGTTAATTATTTTATATTTTTATTGGAATTTTACATTTTTATATAAAATCCCATTTAGCGGTTTCGTGAAATTATAGTGTTTTGGGGATACAACTATGACAGGTAAATTTTCCTCTGTCTATTAATTTTTATATTTCCCTTAATTTCTACGACCAGCAATTAATTTAAAAATATTTCCGAATACTCTTCTGTAAACAACTTAGATTAAATATAATACATATTGATATTTTTGTCGACTCAAACCACAATCTATGGAATACAATAAATATTTTGAGTGACAACATAAAATATGCAAATAAATAATTGAAAGACGATTGAAATTCAAAATACCCCAAAACACATTTTATCTTTCTATAGTTTTTAAATGAATACATTATAAACAAAACTCAACAATTGAAAATCAATGTTTCATCTCATAAGTTGAAGTCAAAATTTCAAAGTCTAATTATCAAATACTCAAGCATTATTTTGATAAATATAAATAGTCTTTTAGAAAATAAAATAAGAGTTTAATGACAGGCCATATGGGAATGTGTCTCAATTGCTCAATAATGCTTACTTTCCATGTCATATTATGAATATTATATAAAATTTTCCATTCAAGTATTAGAATGCATTGTATTGGAATAAACGTATATTTTTTAAGAAATCTTTCATATACGATATTGACGAAGTGTATTATGTTTTACATTTTGAGTATTTCCTTTAATCACTTTCCAAATGCAATTTTGTACTTAATATTGCGCACTATTATTGTCAAAAGAAACATTTCTACAAAATTAGCAAATACACATTTTGGAATCAAACTTAGAGAACACAGTACTTGATGTGCATGATATTTTATTGTTTAAATATATATCACTAATACTTTCGAGGAAATTTACATGCGTGATAAATATATTTGAAATAAAAATGAGAATATATACAACCATATTTTACTGGCATCAAATTTACTCGACAATAAGCTTTTGTTTTAAGTTTTATATATTTTGATTTCCGATATAAATAGATTTAACATGCGTAAAATGAATACATTTAGTTTAATTTGCTAGAATTATATTAAATACTCAACGATATTTTGAAGTGCAAAATAATATAGTTATTGTTTACTATAGTGAATTAGAAAGGGTTCCCAAGAAAGTCATAAAGTATCCAAATAATTTGTAGGGGAAAGTTTGTCATTTCATACGTTAAATCTATCTATGTAAAGTGCTCATGCCATCTTAAGTACGTAATTTCAGTGCTCACAGTGACGAATTTAAAAAGTCTAGATACACAACTCAGCAACAAAGTAAGATAAAATATAAAAGCCAATTACAAAGTTTTAGGGCATTGTCAAATTAATTGTAATCATCACCGAGATCGAACGAATCGCGTATAACAATAAATGTCCATCAAAATGACGTATGATCAGGGAAATATATAAACATATACAGTATTGTGGCAATTAATTGAAAAATGCAGTTTTTTTTATAAAATTCAGTTTTATTCAAGTTTTCTATGGATACATTTAAAACTAATAAGTGATATGACCTCCCCGAGACTTTATAACATTACAGACACGTTTCGGCATGGAATGTACTAGCCTAGCACATGTAGTTTTAATTTCAACGTCTCTGAACCATATGTCAATAACGGCCGAAATTAGCTTGTCCATCGTCGTACAGTCAAATTTGTGAAGCCGTTTTTTGACAATAGCCCACACATTTTCTATGGGATTCAAGTCTGGTGAATTCCCGGGCCAATCCAGTACGGTAATATTTTTTTTTGAGCAGAAATGTTTGATTCGCTTCGAAGTGTGACATGGCGCGCTGTTTAGTTGGAAAACGCAATCTCCGTTCGGCCACAGTTTAGCCATGATTGGAAGCACTTTTCGGGTCAATATGGCTTCGTAACTGGCACTGTTCATCATTCCCTCTACGGGAACAAGAGATTCTGTCCCCAAAACGCTGAAACAACCCCAAAGCATATTTTTGGGCGGATGCTTGATTGATGTGGTGCTGATTGAGAGGTTCTCCTTGACTCCTTCTCACGAACATAGATCTAAATCCCTGAACCACAAAATGTGTTTCGTCAGAAAAGAGAACTTTCTCCCAGTCCTTCTCAGTCCATGTTTTGTATTTCCGTGCCCATTCCAACCTTTTTTTCTTCATGCGAAGCGTCAGAAGCTGCTTCTTGTACGGTCGACGTGCTCTCCGTCCGCGGTCTAACAGCCTGTATCGCACTGTTGAAGGTGCAATATCAACACCAGCTGCCACCATGGACTTAGACAGGTCAAAACTGGTTAATCGAGGATTTTTAACACTCATTCGATGTAAAGTTTTGTCGTCACGAGTCGAAGTTGATCTTTTTAGGCCGCATCTTCCAGAGCGGTTGGTTCCAGCATTTCCTGTTTCCTGAAACCGCTTCCAGATCCTCCCGACACTTGCTGTACTCACTCCACATATTTTACCTATTTCCTCGAACGTCTTAGAAGTGTATTCTCTAAGCGCAATCACTTTAGCACGTGTTTCCGCGCTGATATCCATGACGCTAATGAGCCCCGCAACAACTGAGAAACTACCACTGCGGAACACCTGGCGGAGGAATTTGAACACCTGCTACTTACCAGGTGCATACGAACACCTGCTACTTTGATAATAACTGCAATTTGAACTCTGCGCTAATTTGGAGTGCTTCTTCCTAAGCTTACGTGTGATAAAACGAAAAAAATGACATTTCTCAATTAATTGCCACAATATAACAACAACTCAGTATATGAGATATGACATATATATTGTTGTTCCAAATGTTCACAATCATAGCATGTTACTCTGCCCTTCATTTTATAGGATTTGAAAAGTTCTTCCGATTGATACTAAATTTGATATTGTACCCCCCGGCCGCAAAGGGTAAAGAGCACAAAATTGCATCACGGTTATTACTTTCCTTATATACATAATGTATAAGGAAAGTATTGTGTAAAAGTGAAAAAGTAAAAAAAAAAGTGAAAGGAAAGGTCGAAACTTCGAATTCGAGTTTTCGACGGAAGAGCACATTTCAAGCATCCCTGATCACGAATCAAACATTTTTGAGATGATGCCTGTGTGTGTGTGTGTGTGTGTCAGTGAGACTGTGGAGACGATATCTCAAGAAAAAATAGTGCGATTCGAATTAAATTTGGTACAAAACATCACAATCCGTGAATATTGGAAGCCTATTGTTTGTAAACGTAATCGAATGTTCAGAACCACCTTAAATTTTCGACTGAAATATTGAAAATATCATCAAAAAATCAAAACCATTAATAAAGTTACACAAATAGACATTTCTAATGTAATTTTTCCTTAGAAACCGATTGTCATAAACTTTAGAATGCTGGCATGAACCGTTCTCGAGATATTGCACATTTTTAAAATAAATTTATCAAAAAACCCCATAAATTAAAAAAAATATATATTAATTGTTAAGAAACATGTTCACTTTTCATATGTAATATCATGCGATAAATTTGGTGACATCATTCTCGTGGATCTAGCTCGTTCCATTCATGAGAAAAGATACTTTGAGTAATACTTTTGTACTGAACGCCAATAGTTATTTATCTGCTATAAGAATAACTTATTCCTCCACCCATAACGCTTGGCGAGATTTTGGCGTCGAATTTGGCGGAATATCGCCAACTTGGAGACTTTTTAAATGTTACCAAATTAACGAAAATCTCGCCAAATGGATAGAAATGACACTAAGTCAATGAAAATAACGACTAATTGACGAAAATTCAATATCTTGGAAGAAATATAAATATCTACTATAAGGAAAGCCTATTTTTTTTGTACAAATAGTAAATTTATTGCATTATATAAGGAAAGTCATGTGTTGCCCACATCAGATTTTATTTCGCTGGAATGACTGAAACTATTGAGTTCGGGATCATTAAGCCATAAATACCCCTTTTTATACATGATTATGTCCAAATTTGTCCTATGCTACTATGTTAAGAATATATAAAATTTCGAATCCATTTCGAAGTTTTCTCTGTAATTAAAAAAAATTCTACTTAATTCTAAATTTTTTTATAACAAAACCTATGTTTTCAAAAAAAAATTTAAACAAAATATTATCAGCGCAAACCATAAATCATTACTAAGTTGAAATCGTTTCTGTTTAAGCCGGCCATATATATGAACCAAAAACTCACAACTAAGATTAAAAGTTGTAAAAATTCTGCTTTAACGTAACGAGACATAAAATTCCCGAAATGGGTTGACATGAATTTCAGCTTTACCAACAAAATTTATTACTACGTAAGTGTGAAAAATGATGGACTTAAATGGATTTTAGGCTAAGTTCAGCATTATTCTCTCTAAAGTGCCCATTATTTGTTGTATTCGTGAGGCATGGAGAATTTCATCTTTCTACTTAAAGTGGTAAAATAACTACCAAAAAGATTTAAGCTTTCTTAATAATTTGTTTCTCCATTTTCCTAAAATTTTTGTTGAAGAATTTCTATAAAATATAGCTGTAGGAATAAGGGCATCATCAGATTTAACCGATATAAAGATGATGAATGTGAACATATACTTTATTTTAACTTCTATACAATGCAATAAAAGTGCATGATTTTCTATTTACAAGTGTAAAAAACAAGTGTAAAAACATATTTTCCAGCTCGAACTGGAATAGTCAATTTATGAATGTCCAGACGATGTTCTATCCATTGAGCTACTAATACAATGACATTACATAGTATATTTTAATTAACAATTTACTACATTGTTGAAAAGTTTTTAAGTCTTTGTTTATTTTGTGTGTCTCTGTCTGTCTGTCCGTCTGTCTGTCCGTTAGCACGATCACTGCCGTAAAAATGACTTTATCAAAATGAAATTTTAGTATGTTGTTCAGACGGTCTGTGGAACCTATAGGAATATAAATGAATAATATCACCCAATTAGTTTTGTATTGAACGAGGATTGAAAAAATGAAATACATTGAACCCTATGAGACCTAATCGTCCAAACAATTTTTAAGCTGATTTAAAATTTACAAATTGTTTCGAAAGTTTTATGAAATATTCAAATTATCCCATGAAATATATAAAAAAAAACAATTCAGCAAATTATATTTAGTAGTTTCTTAAATAAAAATTAAAATAATAATTACACCCTTATATGGAGAGATCACGTGATCATTATATGAAGAGATCACGTGACCCACATCAAAAAAAAATATGGCATCCATCTTGTCTCAAAATCGTGATTTTTAATGTTCTTTTTCAATTCATATTTAGTGTATCCGTCCTAAAACCGCTTTATTTTTGCTTAAATTTTGTGCATCTACATATTGGAACAACGCAATTACAATATAGTTGAGTTAAATGATCATCCAAATTTGCTTATTTCTGCAACGAAGCCTACTTTTCACTTATGGAAAATGTAAACAGTAATATATGCAGAATGAGTTGTATAAGAATTGCTGCATTTTTTTAATGCAAAATTATTTAGCTCATAGAGTCTGCAATACAGCTGATATGAATGAAATATTCATTGACTTTACAGGTAGAAGGACGATTTTTCCGCTCAAGTTTTAAGCATAGAGTTTAATTACTTATATCTCCATGGTTTTCAATTTTTTAAATAAAATAAAATATTACAGTATTGTGATGAATGAAATGAATGAAATGCTGCTTTTATAGAGAGAGCCAGACGTGTTATATTTTTATGACGTCATTTGAATACATTTCATTTGCTTTCAAAGAAGTTTTCAAATATAAAAAATTATTGTAGTATTATGATTATTTTAAAAATATTACCGAGGAATGTATCACATTTTAGAGATGTTTAAACGAGGCAATTTATATTTCAATATCGTCATTTGAATGAAGTTCATTTTTATCAATGAAATTTTAAGTTTTCAAATATATTAAATTAATGTATTATCGTAATAATTTTAAAAATATTACTAAGGAATGCATCGCATTTTAGAGATGCTTAAATACATTTGCATTGAAGTTGGAAAGTGTTTCATAAACAATGCTTTATGCATGGTCTTTCTTGTAAATAGAATATCTGACTTCAGACGTGTAAACAAAGACCAGCTTCTGAGCTGTACAAATTCCCCATTCTCTTTTCATAAGACAGCATCACGTTATTTGGTACTCATCTTGAGTTAAAGTCCGTGCCATAAATTTTAGGATCTTGAGAAAATTAAAATTCTGTTTTTTCCTCATCAAAACGACTTCAAACTTCTGTTGTAATTACTTTTCACGCTTAACATAACTCTGGTGTCATTGTATAAAACTTATGTCTCAGCAGAAAACTCAACCATTGAGCTATCATATGAAAATATCAATTCTAGTGTTGCACTACAATTGCCATAACCATACAATAGAAGTGCAATTTCGTACATCTAGAAACTAGGTAGTATTTCACCACTAACATTTATATTTTATCTTCTAAATAACATCTAAAAATACTATCTTATGTTTATTTAACAGGATAACACAGGGTTTTAAGTAATATGCACTTACGCTTTCAATCATACTGGGAAGTTAATTTTCCACTTGCAAATATGGGCAGTCCATGTCACATAATAACTCAACGTTTAAAATCCGTTCCGTTCTTTCGGTAAAACAAATACCTTGAATATTATATTCTTATCCGTTTTTATTATTATTTCTCCTTTAACGGGAATACAGCTTAAACCGTTAAACTGATTTGAACGACACTTAAAGTTCTTCTTTCTTCAAACCTAACTTAATCCTTCTTTTAACAATCGCCCCGATATGTAATTTGGAACTTGTTTTATAACCAAAATGTGCATTTAACAACGAAGTGTCCAGTAATCTAATGGAGCATTTCAAAGTTAATCAGGTCTCATAGAATACCTATTGCAGATAAAATTTAGACTTTGCACCGTGGTCATATCGACTCAGTCTGTAAAAAGTTAAGTTATCCCTAAAAACAACACTTGTTAAAAACCCGCCAAGTGAAAAACACTGTGCAAAAACAGCTCTAAAAAGCACAGCAGTCAATAAAAGTTGCAAAGTAGCGATCACAATAAATAAAACTGATGCTTGTGAAAACATGGTTTTCAGTACCTCTTGCCATATGACTTTCAATGCTTCTTGCTATATGATTTTCAATACTTCTTGCCATGTCACTTTCGATACTTTTTGAAAATATGACTTTCCATACTTCTTGCCTATTCTTCAAGGAAGCATTGGAAGTAAAAAAAGTAACGATATATGCATGTATTGGCCGCCTTGAGAAAAGTAAAGTTCTGTTAATTAAATATTATGTACGGGGGAAATATAAAATTTAGGTTTGTAGAGATTACGAGAACTTTTGGTTGAAAGAAGCATTAGCATACGGAAACATACAGACTACTGAAACATAGTCTCAAAAGAGGTAAAATGATTATGGATACGAATGATGGAAGGTTATCCCTTATGATTAAGTGGACCAGCAAAAGTTTTCATAAACTCTACGATTATAAATTAATTTCTCCCATACAGAATTAATGACATAAGCACAGGCTCTTTCATGGTGACCAGTATGTACATATATCGCTACTTTTATTGACTTATATTTCAGAGCTGTTTTTCCAAAGTATTTTACTTTACACGGCAATAATTTTTAAAAAGGTTGTTTATAGAATATTTCCACTTATTCCTTATTGCCATACAAGGCTTTTTTAACCAGAGAAAAGAACTCATTTATCCGCTTGGAATAAAAAATTAACGTCTGACTGATATTAATCCACTCCATCCATTGAGGTGTCAAGACGACAATCTTCCATAGTGTATTTCATCTTCCTTCAAACTTCCAGCTTCTAATCTGCACAACTATTTCAATCCTTATCTTTTTATACACGGTCCCATTCTATTATTTGTTTCTTTGCATCAATTGAAACCACTGCAGTATACCTTAGTGTCGAAAAAATTGCAAATATTTTTTTCTCTTTCTTCAAATGACCAGAGTCTTCGAATTCATCCAATTTGCTTGTACGCTATGATTACCTTGCCTTCAAAATTTATTGATTTTTTTGTTCATCAGTATGAATTTTTAAAGCACATTATAAAATTTCAGGCATCATTAACTATTCCATTTAACAAAATACATCTTTGTGAAAAAATGGTTGTTTCTTTAAGTGGATAAAGCTGCACAAACTTTTTTAAACGAATTGTTTCGTTTACACAGGATACTTCATTGTTTACAAACCGTGAATCACTCTTAAGGTGAAAAGGCTTTTATCTAAGAAGTTATTCGTATTTATGAACCAGAAATTCGCAACTGAGATTAATGGTCTAAAGAGTTTTGTTTTAGCATGTGTAGCACAGAGTTACTGCAACTAAATTAGTTGTCATGAACCATTTCCTTACTAGTCAGTTAACTTCTGTGTAATGTGACAAATGGTATGGTTTTAGTTTAAACTCACGCATTAGACTGTGTAAGGCATTCCTGTTTTCAGTAGCAAGATTGCAAAATTTCTTTTATCTACCGAAGTTGTAGTAAATATATATACACTGTAAAACATTTCTCTGAAATTTTTTAATGATAAAGAAAAGTTCGGGAAAGTTATTATCACAGTTATTTCCTAGCCAAGAAAACAAATAATATATTTACTCTCTCATACTATATAGCATAAAGTGTTGTTTCCAAGAAAATTATCGAATTGAAGATTTGATGCCAATATAAGTCTTAAGACCTCTTGAATACGTTTTGATTATTCTAGTAGTGATGCCCGTCTGTCTGTCTTTGATCGATTTGGTGTGTACTTAATAGCGGCCAGAAATGTTAATGAACTTTCACGAACCTTTATATCCGAGTTTGTTATCAAAAAATCATATACATTTTTTAAAAATTCAAGAGAAAACTTCGAAATTTTATATTTTTTAACATGGCAACATAGGACGAAGTTTGACATAATCATGCATAAAATGGTTTATTTATGGATCAATGACTTAATAGTTTTACTCATTATTGTGAAAACTAGCCGCGATAGAATTTTTTTTTGTTCGTGACGCCATTAGACCTCTCGAGTTCAGCCACTTTCCAATTAATTAAAAGTCAAATCACAAAAATGAACATTTTACCTATCTGGATTTTTTTAGAACTGTAAGATCGACCTTTGATCAAATGGTTTCCCCTCTAACTTTCCAATCCACGACTAATGAGAGGTTTAAATATCGGGCAGAGATGGCAAACTATTTACAAAGATTTTTTTTACAGCATTACTGTCTCTTATTTTTATACAACATTTAATTTTTACTGAAAAATACCATAATTCTAAATAAATGGAAATTACATTATTATGCGGATTATTACTTTTGCATGGGAATTACTTGCCTTTTCCTTCAGAAGTACTTCAGCATAACTATACATTTGCATAATTATCCCTTTTCGTAGACCTCATATTTTATCATCTGCGCAAAATTTCATATGTCTTTCATACTACCTAAAAAGTTCTACATTATAATTAACAATGTTAACCTATTTTACTTCGCTTTTCGTAGACCTAATATTTTATCGTCTGCGCAACGTTTCATACGTCTTTCATACTACGTAAAAAAGATCTACGTTATAATTAACAATTTCAACCTATTTTACTTCGCTTTCGATATAAGAATTCTAACTTCTTCAATTCGCCGCTAGAGGCGCTGTAAAATTTTTAAATCGATAATATATAATGAATTTCCTATTAGTAGACCTACTTTTACAGCTCTAGAACACTCCAAATAAAAGTTAAAGGGATGTATAAGGCCTTATAACGGGATTGAATTATGTATGTATACATATCGCAAATGTTTTAAATCTACGTTTACTTTGTGCCAACGCGGTGGCTAAGCTGTTAAAGGCAAGCATTACCTCTTGCTCGCCGGCTTCCGGGTTCCGGGTTGTCCCACCTGTGGGCAAGGATGTTGAGTTGTTTGGGGTACTGTGTTCTGCTCCTACTGGCGATGGCTGTATAATTTACGATTCCGATCGACGTATAGGCTAATTATAGTGTATCAAGTGCCTGGCTATTGCTTAAAATATTTTTACTTTGTACGTAAAAAATAACATTTAAACTTCAAAATATTCCAATCAATTCAGACAGCAACAAGTATTTATAGAAGGAAATTATATGGATTTTTTAGATTCCGTTATGCAAAAAGAAAACTTCATACATCCAGACAGGTAATTTTCTGTTTCTACCAAGTTGCTGGATGTTCGCTCTCTACTGGTTGCCTAGGTTTTGGACTACTAGGTTTTTTCTGTGTAGCAGAAATGTTGAAATTATTTGTCGTAATATTTCGTCTGATAATTTCATGAAAATGTTTTAACAATTTTTTAAAAATTTTGCTAGAAGAATTAATATACACCAGTGCAAGATCCATAAAAGCATTTATTATTATATAACTCACAGTGACGAATGCTGCCATAAGATTTGATATGACACAGCTATATCAAATATTTCGACAGAAACCATACAGACACCATATCCTAGTTATAATATATAGCACAATAACTGTAAAATGAATTATTTATTATTATGACTATAGTCGCCATTAAATCCTTTGTGTATTGTAGTGCGGTTGAAAACGTCTGGAGTAGAATAAAATATGCATTTCCGCATGACTTGTAGTCTAGAATAGGATTTGTCACTGATTGCACATTCAACTCGAAAGCAATCAAAATACACGTACAAAATACAAAACAAACGAAATCTCAAATGGACAGCTCAAGATTTTAATAACATTGTGAATATACTTTAATGACTTGTAATATTTAGAACTTGAACTAACATATCGTAAATTAAAATATCTCAACAGAATTGCAATATATCACGATATAAACACAGAATGCAAAATAAATAAAAATCTGAAGGGGAAAACTCTTGATTTTCCCAAATTTGTGCAAATATGTTAATACTTTAAGGGCAAAACATGGTGTCCATAATACTGGCATAATTATTTTGGCCTTGAATTAACACTTTGTAAATTAAAATGTATCGCAATCATGGTAAAATATCACTACATAGTAAATACAGAATGCGAAACAAAAGAAATCTTCAGTAGAAAGCTCATAAACGCTCTTACATTGTTAAAATACTTTAATGATTAAATGGCGAAAAATTTTATCCATGATACGGGCATAATGATTTTAGCTTTGAATTAACATTTCGTAAATTAAAATGAAGCACATTTGCACATTATGAGTCCAAACAAAATGACTTATTTATACTTATGTGCAAAATAAGTATCAACATACAATGGCCATTCAATTAATATCCCATCAAATAATTGATGAGACAATTGACAATTTCTTAGGATTTAAAATACAAAAATATTACAAAATTATTGTTATCTCGTGAATGGAATAAACTAGATGTACGGGAATGGCGTTAACACATTTTCCCCGTCACTTTACATTTGAAAAGTAAACCTTATTCGTGATATTTGTATTTTTTTATATTTTATGTAATTTCTTATTAACTTTATTTAAAAACCGAGCAATATATTAAGGAATGTTCCTGCTAAGGTTTTATAGTTTGCATTATTATTTTTCTAATGTCATATTACGCATAGAATGATTATTTAATTAACATTATTGAAAAGCATGATCTTTAAATCGTTTCTCGAAAATTCATTCGAAAATTAGGTGTATTTTATTAAAGGCATTGCGTTTAAAATCAATTAGTATTCACTGACTGTAGAAATCTGACCAAACTCTTTATCCGTTTGTGAGATATCGCATCAGGAGACTCTCTCTCTTTCTCTCTCTCTCTCTATCTCTATCTCTATCTATCTATCTATCTATCTATCTCGCTCTCTCGCTCTCTCGCTTTCTCTCTCTCTCTCTCTCTCTCTCTCTCACACACACACATTCACACATACACAAGCAAACGTACATACACATATACATCATCTGCACATTCGCTTCAAGTTCAGGGATACATGAAATATGCATTTCTGTCGAAAATTCGAATTCGAATTTTTTCCTTCATCACAGCACTTTCCCCTATCCACTACATTATACATGTAAGGAAAATAACATGATATGAAAATTTACATGACCACATTTTGATCTACTGACCTTAAATAGAATCATGAAATTGAGTTCTGTACTAAGTGGGGCTATCAAATCTGGGAAAGGCATCTCAAACAAATGACCATGTAAATGACAAAGCTAACTTCGTGGGAAAATCCACATTTACTTTATAACAAAATAGACATCGACCTACTTTTGCTGAACAACGGTTGTGATCTATTTATGCATAGAAAGAAAGATTTTTTCTTTTGTATCCAGTTGATACTTTTGTATTTAGTTTTATGTTGTTTTACTAACGAAATGGCTTATTTAGAGTCATTTCTACAATAATTAGAAATTTAAATATTTTGTTTGTATAAAATTGACTGCAAGTATCAGCCGGTTTCGAAGGATAAACGCAGATTTCGTCTTGAAGGATAAAATTATCAAGAAACCACACCAATAAAAGCGAGAAAGCGTATGTATAAAAGTAATTGCATCACATTATCCATGAAGACTGTCGATGACAAACAGAATTTGAAAAGTGGAAGGAGAAACCTTAGCGGAAGAAAAAAAGAGCAGTATGCAATTAATCTAGCATTTAATAAAATGTATTCAGTAAATCTACGGACTGAACTTCCTTATGATCAAATACTTAAAAACAAAGTTAGTTTTGGAAATTAGCACCATACAAAATATTATTGTAAAAATACATGCACATAAAATACTACGAATTTATCTAATATATGTGAGGTCAGATTTGACAATGTTATAGTTATAAAGATTGGTACAATAATAGTTATTGTGAGTCAAAGGTGGAATTGTTAGTGAATGCTAATAAAATGCAAAAGAAAATAAAAAAAAGGACTGGATAGTCTAGCGCCATGATGACCGTTAGATCTTTATTAAACAAATTTATTATGGCCCAAATTGTCGAAATTTTTCAACAATAACGCATGTGCCTTCGTGCCACTAAGGTCCAATGAACAGTAAGCCATGCGACTCAAAAACTCAATGATTGAACCAACCACTGTTAGAAGTGCGTCGCACCTAGCTCTTCATAAAAAAGACCAGATCTTTGTAGTATGTTAAAAATATGATGTTCGATGCTTACAAAACTTCCTAAATGAATAGGCGATGGTTCCAATCCGATAGAACTGGAATTGTTTTACATAAATAACATCATTTTTGTGGACGGTTTGTCTTCTTTAGATATTTTCAAAACAGTTCAGAATATTCAAATATTAAAATTAGAACTATCTTTTCAAAATAGTTCAAGATATCAAAATATTGAAATTTGAGCCACCTTTTCAAAATAGTTCATATTATTCAAATATTAAAAGTATATCCACAATAATTCAAAAACTATTAATCTGATCTAAATTACAATCATATATTATTGCAGATTTTTCTAAAAGCTACAAATTACCACTCATTGTCCATAGTTATAAAGACCCCCTTTCGTTATAGAGATATAGTTAATACAAACTTGAAAAATGAAAAAGTTTTCATCTTCTTGTTCTTGATTAAACGATGCTCTAAAACAATAATAGCTTTGCAAAAACAAATAATTTATCTATAAACTGGATTGCCTACTGAATATTTATGTAGTTTATTCTTCAGATGTATTTTGTTATAGTTTAGAAGATATATTGAGTGAAAAAAATCAAAGTGAAGCAAATATTTGGTCAGACAAAAACTATTTAGTCTTTAAAGAAAAACCATCAAAATATTAAAATATTGAAATTGTTTTATATCTTCATGCGTAGAACCATATGCTCGGCAGAACTATTAAAATGTTTTTACATTTACATCTATAACGTTCGGAGTTATAATCTTCCAAAGTATTTACATTTTTCGTAACGCTCAGTCAGAAATACCCAAGCATGTATGTTATTTACATCAAAACGATTATCTAAGCAGCACTCTTGAAATATGTGCCTCAAGCAGACTTGGTAACAAGTTCACTAGTTAACTCAGCCGCAAAAAGTAGACACTCGTGTTAGATAACTTTGATAAATTATCATCAGCTCTGATTGAGTATTCCATCAAAGTTCTTGATAGACAAGGCAACCGAGTAGCTATTTAAATTAATCTATAAACCAGTGAAGAATTATGACAAGAGACATGAGGTCCAGTGGCGGCTAAATACTAGCTAAAGCTTATCTATAATTAGTGACAACGATGTACTCAGTATGATTAATTATTACGAAGTTGATATTTCTAACAAATTAAATTAAATTCATTAAATCGTAATACATTTTCATCATCCCACCGTGATTATTTGTGTGATTCATGGGCTCTCATCTTTCCGCTAAATACTATGTAGATATAGATGCTTGTTGTTCATGTTAAAATATTAAATTAATGGAATGACGCTATTTGAGTTTTAAATAAACTCCCAATTAACTCAATTGATTTTAGCGCTTAGATGAGTATTCTGAAAAGCAAATAAATAGTGAGTTATTTAAAACACAATGCAAAATAATAATATACATTCGTCACGTTAAAATAGTTTTTACTAGTTCTAGATTGTTAGATCCGTCAAAAGCTCCAGTTATGATTTCCAACACTAGTCTAATAATTATCCTATACATTACCACGTATTGCAGATAAAGTAAAAACCTAATGATGGCACCACATGACTTTCTTTATATAATGCAATGAATTTACTACTTTTACAATAAAAAAAATCTGATGTGGGCAACACATGACTTTCCTTATATAATGTAATGAATTTACTACTTTTACAGTAAAAAAATAGGTTTTTCTTATAGATACTAATATTCTTTCCAAGATATTGAATTTTCGACAATTAGTTGTCATTTTCATTGATTTAGCGTCATTTTTATCCATTTGACGAGATTTACGTTAATTTGGCAACATTTCAAAAAGTCGCCAAGTTGGCGACATTTCGCCAAATTCGTCGCCAAAATCTCGCCAAGAGTTATGTACTAAGAAAAAAGTTATTCTTACAGCAGATAAATGACTATTGGCGTTCAAATACAAAAGTATTATTCAAAGTATATTTTTTCATGAATGGAACGAGCTAGATCCACGAGAATGATGTCACTCAATTTATCCCATGGTATTACATATGAAAAGTGAACATGTTTCTCAATAGGAATTTTTTTTTATGTGACTTTTTCATAATTTTTTTGAAAAATGTACAATATCTCGAGAACGGTTCATGTTAGCCTTCTAAAATTTATGCCAATCGTTTTCTAATGAAAAATTACATAAGAAATGTCTATTTGCGTAACTTTATTAGCGGTTTTGATTTTTTGACGATTTTTTCAAAATTTCATTCGAAAATTTAGGGAGGTTCTGAACATTCGATTGCGAATAAAAACAATAGGCTTCTAGTGTTTACGGATTGTGATTTTTGTACCAAATTTGGTTCGAATCGGTCCATTCGTTCGTCAGTTATCGTCTCCACAGACTCACTGACACACACACATACACACATACTTTCACACACACACACACACACACACACACACACACAGACATCACTCCAAAAATGTTTGATTCGTGATCAGGGATGCTTGAAACGTGCTCTCCCGTCGAAAACTCGAATTCGAATTTTCGACCCCGTCACAATACTTTCCTTATACATTATGTATATAAGGAAAGTAAAAATAAATGAAATAAATTCCCTAGTGAATGTCTGGAAGAGCTTTATGACGGCAATTCTTTGCAGTAACTCAGTGAATCTGCTGTACAAAATTGATAAGTTCTGTAGTTTATATATAAATGTTATTTACATAACTTGATACTAATTTCTGTTATTATTTTATTTTAAAATCTAGCATATATTTCAATTATTTCAAAATCGAGTTATTTAGTAAGCATTGTTTTTATTCTTTCCTATTCGATACGTCATTTTGTAACATTCAGGTTCTCAACCGTAGGGTAGAGAGATTTAAACTCTTGAATCAGAGTAAACCAGCAGACGATATTATGTTATGTTCTTATAATAACATAAAAAATTGAACAGCTTCTACATTCTGAATTCAGAATGTTCCAGTAAAATGTAATTCTTTATGGAATATTTATTTGTAGCAAAACTGATCCTTTAAGTAGATTTGACAGTACAAGCTGTTGTCTCGAATAAACCTAATTCTGGATTTAACTTTTCCTGTCATTTTTTTATTCTTTTTTAAATTAAAGAAAACATAAAATATGTTAACAATCAGAGATTTATAATTTTCACTTTCAATTTTTTTTATTCATTTTTAAATTAAATAAAGCATAAAATGTGTTTAATTGCAAAGATTTTTCTAGCTGATTGAAAAGAATTTAACATCATTTATAGCAAATGGCGTGATAGAAAGCTAGCCGGTGTCGATTACGATGTATGTGCCGATGTCGAGATTTTAACCAGAAATTAATTAAAACTATTTTTGAGTTATTATGAGTTGGTAAATTATTAGAAATTGTACTCCCATATACATAGAAATCAATATTTCTAAAAAAATTCAGCTAACTCCAAGGAATTGGTTATGTATTTTTAATCAGTTACAGCGATAAATACATTTTTTTAACTCAATCATAATACCTCAATTTGTGCTTTTATTTCCACAAACTCATAAGTTGTTATTGTGGGACAGGGAATAAAAAGTTGGGCTTAAAGTTACAATTAACATTATTATATTTATTTATACTACTACGTTGTGTTTGGAATAACCCTTCAATTATTTACCTTTTGCGAGTCCTGCAAAGGAATATTAATTAATATGTTACTAAATTGATTGCTCCATTAAAACTTTAACAGTAAAACAATTATTAACAACATAAATACTTATTAATTCATTACACAATTAATTATTAGTTTTGGCGGGGGAACACGTGAGACCACTTAAATTACCTAAACGTTTCTAGATCTAAAGTTATTTGAGAAACACATACCTTCAAATCTGTCTTGTACTTTGTCACCACCAGGTACTGCGCCGATCATATTATTTGAACTAACTCGAAGTATTAAATATCGACGATCATATTGTACTGCTGGCGTGAACATTCACACTTATTTCATTCTCTTAGTATATCAAGTCATCTCTAGTATCTGAACAAGTCATTAAGTCATAATTGTAATGTCGAACTCGAACTGTTATTCAACAAGTCGTTATTAAGTCATCGTCTTGACATTATCTGTACAAGTCTTAATATCGCCCGAGTATTAGCACAAGTCTACTAAGTCATGATGACGAAGTTATCTGTATAAGTCTACCCCTAGTGTCCTTCTTCGATCACAGGCTGTGGCTCCCTTTTTCCCTTGCTGGTGCCACTCCCCATTTGCTTTCATTCGCAGCATTCAGTATGACGTAACAAGAAGTTTCTCCATTGGTTAATCATTGAACCAATATCGCTACTTGGCATCCTAGTAAAGGCCCGTTCTGCCCCCTCTGTCTTGACGCCCCTAAATTTATTGCTTGATATAAACCTCGGCGCCATCCAAACTACAAGTATTGTTCGATGTTTCGGACACAATAAATAAACGGCATAAAACTGTCTCACCAAAACACATGTGAGATCTATTTCTGGTCTCACAGTTATATCGAAGAGAGCTATCTGTTGAACTCATCTGGGGTCGCATTCTAATCTAGTACTTCGCAGTTCTGCGTCCACCAATAGAGGTCGCTGATATAGCGAAGCTACAAATTCTATTCTAATGTTGTATAGAGTATGTAGCTCAGCTATAAAAGTGTCCTTTATGGATCGATACCGGACTACAAAAGACAAGCCTGGAATAGGGCTCATACTTTTGAAAATATATAAATGAAAACTATTAATATGAATAAACACTTTTAGAAGAAAATTATTCATATTTACGACATTCATAACTATAATAAATTATTCATATTGTTCTGCTTTTACATATGCTAGCAAAGAAGCTCACAAAATGTATAGCGATAGTTTAACATGTATTGTTTTATTACCATCAAGTTATCTTCTATGTAATGTAGAACATTTTTAGACATAAATGCATTTTATCATAACCAATAAGTACAATATAATCTCTAAAGCCTCATTATGTCAGGTATAACAAGGTGAAGAATTTCGTATTATTGTAATAAGTGGAAGAGAAGCAAAAGTATTTAAAATTTCAGAACTTAATATTTTATATATTTCTTACAATTCTTACAATTTTTTTAAATATTTCTACAATTATTCGTTTCCAGTTTTTTCCAAAGTACGCCATTTTTAAATAAGGATATAAATTCTAAATGACGCATAAAATCGTAGTCTAAATGATGCAGAAATGTCTTATATATTAAGTTGACATTAAGTTACATTTCCTGTAATATATATAGTATTTGTGAAGGTAAACTATTGTGGTGGGATCAGATATTTTACTCTCAGTTTAATTGTTGTTGATATGCATGAACATATTTAAATACTAATAAACCTATCTGAATATAATAAATCATATTTTCAATTATATGTACACACAATTTTTTGCTACCTACAGATGTTATATACTATATGCCTGCAAAACCAATTGACACCTTGAATCGACTGTTTATGCTCTTACTAACAAAGTATTTTACTGTCAGATATTTTTGTCAACATTTTAAGCGATTTTTTATACTTTTACTGTAGTTTCAGTGTTTTAATTTTTATATATATTATTAGTATCACTCTAGTTCTATGTATTTATGTTTTTTTCACAAATTACTTTAAAATATTTTATACATTGTACAATGTTTTACAGTAATTTGAGCTTTTTTTTAATACATATAATTCGTATCAGCATAGTGTTATTTATTTATCTGACATTTTACAAATTTTAGTAGAATGTATCGTACAAGTTTTAGCTTATATATTATGTCATAAGTCTATACAGCGTATATCCTATTGTATTTGATTAACTTTTCCAAGCAATCTTAGGTGACATATACTTGATTTTTAGCCCAAGAACCCTTTTGGAAGGGAAATAGTATTTTTCCTTACTGGAATAGTACTGTAACTTTCTGTAAGATTGTCTTCACATTCGTTTCAACATGATTCGACGCGTGAACTTGTGTGAAACTGAGGCTGGCTCAGACTTTATACATCTGTTGTGATATAGTGGGATTTCTCACGGCTTGTCTGACTTGTTGAATTATTTGTATCTGTTATTTTATATATTTAGAAATTGATATATATATATATATATATATATAATCAATATATATATATATATATATATATATATATATATATATATATATATATATATATAATTGATATATATATATTGCCATATTTATTTTATACTTATATATATATATATATATATATATATATATATATATATATATATATATATATATATAAGTATAAAATAAATTAAAATGTTATATAATTCCGTTTTGAATGTCTGGAAAAGCTGTATAAAAGTAATTCTTTGCACGTCGTCTTCAATGATGCACAGTACAAAATTGATAAATTATGAATTTTAGAATTAAATGTTTTTTTCATAAGTTGATATCAATTCCAAATATCATTTTATTTTAGAATCTAGTATACATTTGAATTATTTAAAAATCAAGTAATTTAGTTAGCATTGTTTTTATTCTTTCCTATTCAATACGTCATATTGTAACATTCCGATTCTCAACCGTAGGCTAGAAAGATTACACTCTGGAATCAACGTAAACTTGCAGAAGATATTACGTTATGTTATTAATAACATAAAAAATAGAACAGCTTAAATTATGAATTCAGAGTATTCCAGTAAATTAAAATTCTCGCTTGATGGAATATTTATTTGCAACAAAATTGATCCTTTAAGTGGATGTGTCAGTACAAGCTGTTGTCTGAAATAAATCCTTTTCTCCAAGATTCAACTTTCACTTTCATTTATTTTATTTTATTTTAAATTAAAGAAAACATAAAATATGCTAAAGAGCAAATATTTTTATTGATGATTTAAACGAATTTAACTTTTATATCGCAAATGGCTTCATAGAAAGGTGTCAGCTGTTGATCTCGATGTATGTGACGATGACGATAAATGTAAATTAATTAAAACAATTCTTGTGAGTTGGTAGGGAGTTAGAAATTAGGGGCTACTCATCCGGTGTATGTCAAACTTCATTATTTTTACTTGACTCGGCACATATGAGGACAGGGGATTTAAGAACGATCGAATTTCGTTCTCGAGATCTCAAGCGGGGCCGGACTTGTTAAATGGGACTGTCATCTTACTCCACAGACGTCACTAAATTTTTGGGATATCACTAGATCTTGTGTTTACAGCACAATTAAAGCGCTTCCGTAAGTTTTTTACGCCCAGATATTGCCACTTAAAAATTAGCAAAAAATTATTAACTGTAATAATGCGAACACATTTTGTACTGTGGCAACTTTACTATGTGACCGGTAAAGTTTACTATGTGACCGTGACATCACGAATGATGAAACTTAATTCCTATGACGTCATGCGGACAATTGTTTTCATTAGTTGCCCGAATAAGTGCCCAACCATATATTAAAGAATCTTGTTAGAAATTGTACTTCCCCACACATAGAGAACAATATCTCTAAAAAAGTTAGCTAACTCCATGAAATTGGGTATGTCTTACATTCAGTAACAGGGATAAGTACATTTTTTTAATAAATTCGAATCATGAGTACCTCAATTTGTGCCTTTGATTTCCACAAACTTAAAAGTTGTTATATCGAAGAGAGCCATCTCTTGAGCTCATTTGGAGGTCCCGTTTTAATCTAGAGCTCCGTAGTTCTGCGTTAATCAATATAGGTCGCCCGTACAGCGGAACTACAAATTATATTGTAATTTTTCATTAAAGTTTGTACCTCAGCTATAGGAGAGTCCTCTATGGATTGACGCAGAACTAAGAACGACAAGCCCGTAATTGGACGCTGATTCTTGAAAATTCGTATTAATATGAATAAACAAACACTTTCACAAGAAAATTATCCGTATTTACAATATTGAGAAACTGCAATAAATTATTCACAGTGTTCAGATCTTACATACTTTAGCAAATAATCTCACAAAATATGTAGTGATAGTTCAACACGAATTGTTTCATTACATCTATTTATCTTCTATGTAATGTAGAAAAGTTATAGACATAAATGCATTTTTGCATTTCCAATAAATACAATATCATCTCTAAGACATCATTATGCCAGGTGTAACAAATTGGAAACTTTACTATTTTTTCAATACATGGAAGAGCAGACAAAATATTTAACATTCCAGTATTTAATATTTTATTTATTTCCTAGGTGATTTTTGAAAACCGACGTTTTCACATTTAATGTAAAATCTAAATGCTGCTATATTTTATAAAATATTCTAAACATTATTCTTTCTAGTTTCTTCAAAATACGGAATTTGCAAATAAGGATATAAATTCTAAATGACGCATAAAATCGTAGACTAAATGATGCAGAAATGCGTATTATATTAAGTTTAAACGGTTTTTTTTCTACTTTTCAGCAGACGATATTTTTAAAAGTTTCGGGGGGTTACTTTTCTCATAATATACACTACTAACCATTAAAATTGCTATACCAGGAAGGAAAATAAATAGCAGAATCTTATTGTACAAATACTTTATAATAGGAGGAAAACATGGTTAAATTTGCAGATGGTTTGGGGCACACAGCATGTAGAATTCAGTACACAGAGCTGCCACCTCTGGCAGAAACAACGGCTGTAATCCGGCTGGGCATCGAGTCGAATTGAACTTGGATGGCAGGTATAGGTACGTCATTCCATGCGGCTTCAACTCTATGCCAGACTTCATCAATCGTAATGGCTGGCGAGGGAGACATAACTGATTGCAAAATAAAAAAATCTGATGTGGGCAACACATGACTTTCCTTATATAATGTAATGAATTTACTACTTTTACAGTAAAAAAATAGGATTTTCTTGCAAGATATTGAATTTTCGACAATTAGTCGTCATTTTCATTGATTTAGGGTCATTTTTATCCATTTGGCGAGATTTTCGTTAATTTGGCAACATTTCAAAAAAGTCCCCAAGTTGGCGACATTCCGCCAAATTCGTCGCCAAAATCTCGCCAAGCGTTATGCACTAAGAAATAAATTTTTCTTAAAGCAGATAAATGACTATTGACGTTCAAATACAAAAGTATTATTCATAGTATCTTTTTTCCAGAATGGAACGAGCTAGATCCACGAGAAGGATGTCACTCAATTTATCGCATGGTATTACATATGAAAAGTAAACATGTTTCTCAATAGGAAATATTTTTCTTTTTATTTTATATGACTTTTTGATAATTTTTTTTAAAAATGTGCAATATCTCGAGAACGGTTCACGTTAGCGTTCTAAAATTTATGTCAATCGTTTTCTAATGAAAAATTACATAAGAAATGTCTATTTGCGTAACTTTATTAGTGGTTTTAATTTTTTGACGATTTTTTCAAAATTTCATTCGAAAATTTAGGGGGGTTCTGAACATTCTATTGCGTATAAAAACAATAGGCTTCCAGTGTTTACGGATTGTGATTTTTGTACCAAATTTGGTTCGAATCGGTCCATTCGTTCGTCAGTTATCGTCTCCACAGACTCACTGACACACACACACACACACATACACACATACTTTCACACACACACACACACACACACACACACACACAGACATCACTTCAAAAATGTTTGATTCGTGATCAGGGATGCTTGAAACGTGCTCTCCCGTCGAAAACTCGAATTCGAATTTTCGACCCCGTCACAATACTTTCCTTATACATTATGTATATAAGGAAAGTAAAAAATCTGATGTGGGCAACAGATGACTTTATAATGTAATGAATTTACTACTTTTACAGTTAAAAAAATGCTATTCTTATAGTAGATACTTACATTCTTTCCAAGATATTGATTTTTTTTTCAATTAGTCGTCATTTTCATTGATTTAGCGTCATTTTTATCAATTTGGCGAGATTTTTGTTAATATGGCAACAATTAAAAATGTTGCCAAGTTGGCGACATTCCTTCAATAGTGTAACCCAGCTCTTCAAGGGACCCAAGACTAAGAGGGTACTTATGCCACTTTTCTACATTCAATTAAACAAAACTCCGGATAACCTAAAAATCTACCAAATTCTAAACTTGGTAGGAGTCCAGGTGAAACTTGAGTGTTATCGTGGGCGCAAGGGTGCAGCCACTCAGTGCTTTTCATGTCAAAAATGGCATCACGCCGCAATCAGTTGTCATTTGCCGCCCAAGTGCGTTAAGTGCGCTGGCGAGCACCGATCCTTTGAATATCCCCAAAAAACGGAAACGAAATGCACTTGTACTAATTGCGGTGGAGAGCATCCCGCGAGTTATCGTGGGTGTCCTCAGTTCCCTAAACCCTGGATTCAGCCCAGAACTTTCCCTAATAGGTCTGTTAATTCTAATTCTTACCCCGCTGCCTATCAGCATAACGACAGGGACTTCCCTAAACTGCCTGAAAAAACTTATTCCAAAACTAAAATAGATAATTTCAACCCCAATAAATGTACCATTGAAGATAATAGACCCTTAAAAGATGATTAGCTTTAGTTCATCGACATGATAATCAGTTTCGAAAGAAACGGCTATCAGAGAGATTTTCTCCAGTGAGCCCTCAAATCTGCCCTCCCTCAATTAAGGGAATCTAAACGAGCGATAGATAGAATCTTGATACTCTACGATCTTATTTGTCAATTAGCAAAAAACCCGTCTAATTAAGAGATTTTCTGTAAGGGCATGTTATGTTACTTTTGGACCCATGTTTTTCCGTTTTGAAATTTCCGCCAGCATTTTTGACTGAACAAGTCTGCTTTCTTTTGCCCGTCGGCTTCTCCCCGTAGCTCTGTCCCTTTGCCTCGCTAGAACCTAGACTCTCGACTCAAGGCAGAGTTCCACGGAACTCACCCGTTTTCGAAATTCTCCTTTATTTCTCGGATATATATTTCTTCTCCATCTTCCAATCAAGCCTCACGTAGACTAAATTTGAACTTGTCCCAATTATGTCTAACGTGCATCGCTACGATCACATTGGATCCCTATCACGTTAATTTCCTTCCTATGATTTCCTGAACCTTTTTGCTATGTTCGGAAATTAAAGCATACCATACGTGGTTTGCTAGGTGCTCCAAAAAAGAATCCCTTGAGATCTTGAGATCTATTTATTTGGATATCTGCATAATCAATTTGACGTGTGCACCAAAATTTAAATCAAAATAACAACTGCATTACATGTGTGTTTATTTATATAATAACTACTATATCCAAATATATTTCTTTATTTTACTTCTGCTGGTAGTTGCTTAGCTTTTCTACAAATGTCTTTCAATTCCACCTCTAGCAATAAATCTATAAACTCAGAATATATTATCGTAGAATATATTCCTAATATTTATTACTTGCAATCATCGTGGGACATGGTGTTGAATAATAGTTGGGTATAACTTTGAAATATTACTAATGTACAATTTGAGGCATGATTTTCACTTTGACTTTTCGAATTTGGATAAATATTGGCATGGTTAGTGATGTTATGTCTGACAAGCGAGAATTTGAACAAAGCGAATTTTCACTGAGCTTGTTCTGTTCAATATTCAGCCTTTTCAAAGAAAAGAGGTTCAGAAATAAATTTCGAGAAAATAATATTTCTAGTAATACCTAATTTGGATAAAATACTAGCTTTTTATTCTGGCATAGCTTTCAAAATGTAAGAAGAAAAAGGTATACATATATATATATATATATATATATATATATATATATATATATATATATATATATATATATATATATATATATATATACATATATATATATATGTGTGTGTGTGTATGTGTGTGTGTGTGTGTAAAATAATGCGCTCTATATAAATAAAATTTTAAATCTGTATTTATTATTTATTTGTCTCAACTTCACAGGAGAACGTCTGCACCGAATTAGATGAAATTTTCAGGGCAGCCACGAAAAAGCCCCACTAAAAATTTAGTCTATATTTCGTGTTTATAGGTCCAAGGGTTATCGACATATTAATAACAAGAAAGATCAATCATGCATAAAGCATTGATTATAAAACACTTTCCAACTGAAATGCAATTTATTTAAACATCTCATAAATGCGATGCATTCAGCTGAATTTTTTTTTAATTATAACAATACTACAATAATTTATTATATTTGAAAACTTAATCGGAAATAAATGAACTTTACTCAAATAACGTCATCGAAATATAAATCGTCTGGATCTCTATATAAACGCATTGAATATTTCATTCACAAAAAAATTTCCATTCCCTTCATTCAGCAGCGATATTTTTAAAATTATCACAATACTACAATGAGTTATTTCACTTAAAAACGTAAAACTATTGAGGTAAAATTACTTTCCAACTCCATGCTTAAAACTTCATCAGAAAAGGGCATCGCATATATGGAATCGGCTGCTTCTCTATGTAAAATCAATGAATCTTTCATCCATATCAGCTATATTTCAGCATGCAGAGATAACTAATTTTGCGTTAAGGAAATTCAGCAAATCTTATACAACTCATCTTACAAAATGATGTGTTTACATTCGCTATACGTGAAAGTCAGGCTTCGCTGTAGAAATGATCAAAGCTTGATGATCATTTAAATTCCAAAATATTGTAATTGCGTTGGTGCAGTATATAGATGTACAAAAAAAATAAGAAATAAAGCGGTTTTAGGACGAAAGCAATGCTAAATATAAATTAAAATGAACTTGAATGAAGACCATGATTTTGAAACAAGATGGATGCCATAATTTACTTTGAAGTGGATCATGTGATCTTTTCATATAATATGGGTGAAATTATTATTTTAATGTATATTTAAAAAACTACGGAACATATTTAGTTGACATTTTTTTATATATTTTGTGATACACTATGAATATTTCCTAAAACTTTCGAAGCAATTTGTGAATTTTAAGTTCGCTTAAAAAATGTTTGCAAAATTATGTCCCATAGGGTTCAATGTATTTCATTTTTTCATCCCAGGTTCAATCCAAAACTAATCATGTTATTATTGATTTACATTCCCATATATTACACAGACCGTCTGAACAACATGCTATAAATTCATTTTGATAAAGTCATTTTTACGGCAAATATCGTGAGAACGGACAGACAGACAGAATTTACAAAGTCATAAACAGTTTTCAACTACGTTGTAAGTTGTTAAACAAAAAAAATCATTCATGCATAAAACATTGATTATGAAACACTTTTCAACTGCAATGAAATTTTATTTAAACATCTTTAATATGCGATACATTCACCGGTAATATTTTTAAAATTATCACAATACTACAATAATATTTTGTATTTGAAAACTCAAAACTTTATCGAAAAAAAATTGGCTTTATTCAAATGACGTGATTGAAATATATATCCCCTGGCTCTCTGTGTAAAAGCAGTAAATATTTCATTCAGACACTTTTTCCATTCCTTTCATTCATCATAATATTACGATAATTTACTTTAGTTAAAAGCTTAAAATCATGGAGGTAAAAGTAATTTATCTCTATGCTTAAAACTTCATCTAAAATGTCTGCTATAAAATCGTCTGCTTCTCTATGTAAAATCAATGAATGTTTCATTCATATTATCTATATTGAAGACTGCAGAGCTAAATAATTTTGCATAAAAGAAATTCGGCAATCTTTACGCAAATCATCTTACAGCTTGATATGTTTACATTCTCCATAAGCGAAAATTAGTCTTCGTTGTAGAAATAATCAAAGTTTGATAATCATTTAAACTCAAATATATTCCACTTGCGTTGATTCAGAATACAGATGCACAGAAATAAAGCAAAAATAAAACGTTTTTAGGACGGATACAACATGAAATATAAATTATAAAGAACGTTAAAAATCACGATTTTGACACAAGATGGATAGCTTTGATCGTTTAAACTCAACTATATTGTATTAGTGCCATTTCAGAATATGGATGAAGAGAAATTATTTATACATAAATGGGTTTTAGGACGGATACAACACTAAATATAAATTAAAAAGAATTTTAACAATCAAGATTTTGACACAAGATTGATGCCATATTTTATTTTGAAGAGGGTCGCGTGATCTCTCCATATAATATGGGTGTAATTATTATTTTAATATTCATTTGAAAAAATACCGAATATGATTGAGACATTTTATTCATATTTTTTATGGGATGATTTCAATATTTTCTAAAACTTTCGAAGCAATTAATAAATTTTAAATTCGTTTAAAAAATGTTTGAAAAACTAGGTCCCATAGGATTCAATGTATTTCACTTTTTCAACCTAGGTTCAATCCGAAACTAATTGGGTGATATTATTCATTTGTATTCCCATACGTCCCACAGACCGTCTGAACAACATACTAAAATTTCATTTTAATAAAGTCATTTTTACGGCAGTTGTCGTACGAATGGACAGACATATAGACAGACAGACAGACAGACAGATAGATAGATAGACAGACAGGCAGACAAACAAAATGAAAAATGTTATAAACACCTTTCAACTATGTTGTAAAGTGTTAAAAACAAACCTCTGATAGAGATAACATTATGCAGACAATATATCTTTAGCCAGTTTATTTGATGAAAATTGTATTATGTTGCTGCTTAGCAATGGAATTATTTGTTCTTAATAAATATGTTTACAAACCCAGGATGTTTTATTTTTCAGATCTGCAGATGAAGATAGTTTTGTGTTGTGAGAACAAATATTCTTACGCATTTTAGGAGAGTTAAAGTACATATTTAATAGAATATTTTGAATAGAAATATCATTTAGAATATTAATAATTTGCACACAATTGCGAATATTAATTTCATTTATATTAAACACTAGCAGCATACCCGTTCTTCGTACGGAGTATATAATATAAAGGAACTTAAAATTCACAATCATGTTCAAATTCCTATAGTATACTAAATGACATTTTTATCAAAATATTATGTTAAAATATTTAATATAATGCCATTAAAAAGAAGTTTAAGAATCTCTGATCTCGCTATGCTAAATTATCTTCACGGGCAGATATGAAGAATAAAACATCCTGGAACGTTATATTAGCAAATTTACAAAAAATATGGAATTAAATCAATTTAGGCAAAATAAAAGCGTTAAAATTTTATGGGACCCGTACTAATTATATACGCGAATATTAGAAGATATAACCTGTATTAGTAGATTTCATGTATAAATTGAATATATTAATAAACCCGTAATCTCTAAACCTGAAGTCACAAATGTGTTCCAATATATGTTACAATGAAATTGCTAAAATCATAGGGGAAGATATACCCGTACTACTTATAATGTCGTAGAGTAGATGTTATGTGTGGGTATTAGTAGAATATTATCTGTATTACAATATGAGTCTCAAATATATTTGCCAAAATAAAACAGATGACGTAATAAATTGAAAATATGAATAGTCCCCTTAATCTTCTTACCAGATGGCCGTACTTGATTCCAATATATGCCAATATATATATCAAAATATATGCCAATATACCTGTACTACTTATACTCTCGTAGATTAGAAGATATACCAGTGCATTCCTAGAAGATTACTCGTACAACGTACAATATGTGAGTTTCAACAATTTTTGCCGCAATAAAACAATGGCGCAATAACTTGAAATATCGACCAATCTTGAAATATCGATGGCGCAATTTCGATA
The DNA here is from genome assembly GCA_951213105.1 of Amaurobius ferox. Taxonomy (NCBI): domain Eukaryota; kingdom Metazoa; phylum Arthropoda; class Arachnida; order Araneae; family Amaurobiidae; genus Amaurobius; species Amaurobius ferox. The sequence continues at coordinate 62,501,513 of OX578147.1, forward strand.
ATCTCTGAATCAATAATCCCCTAAAATATCAATAATGATAATGTTTAAACCTGAAGACCGTAATTGATATTATCCAGTGAGAAATGCAATGGCAACGAAATTTATTTCATATACATATCTTCATTACTCAAATCGGAAAAAAAATAATAAAAATCGCCTGCTGCATAAACACATGGGATTTAAATCCGTTGCTAAGCGAAATGATATCATTTGCTTCAAATAAATTGGTGGAAAAATATCGTCTGAATAATACTATCTCTATGGAAGTTTTGGCGACATTTTCGTCAATTTAGCAACATTTTAAAAATTCGCTAAATGTATCGCCATGTGGGACTCTAGAACTGACAGTTCGACTTGGCGACAAATTGACGAAATATCGTCAGAATACTATCCCCTAACAAAACACAATTTATGTAATTTATTTAGTGCTATTTTATCAATTTCAAGATATTTTCATGGATTAACAAACATTTTTATCAATATGGTGACATTTTAAAATTTCTCTAAATGTGTTACTAAGTAGGACGATTGGTCTGACAGATAAATGCTAACGAAACATCATTTCAGTACCCTCTTCTAACAAATCAAAATAAATTTCATTGATTTGCGTCGTTTTTATCAATTTGGCTACATTTCCGTCAATTTTGTAACTTTTAAGAAAATTTGCCAAATAAACGATATCCCGCCAAACTCGCAGCTCTGAATTTGCATATCTGAATTAAACATCCTGATCCCGTTTGTATATACTAAATGAAAACACTAAAATTGTATTATAAGATATATCCGTTCTACTCTTTTTCTGTTTCAACAATAGGCTAAATGAATTTGTTTGATAAACACAATATATGAGTTTATTAGCGAAACACAATTTTTTGAGTTTATTAGCGAAACACAATATATAAGCTTCAAAACTATTTGCCAAAATAAATGAAAATGATGTACGTAATCCGTAACTAAAATAATTAAAAGAAAAATCAAACCGTTCATTTATAAGATACAGTTTTGTATCCATTTATTTATTATTCAAATCGAAAAAATAATAATAAATAGTGACAAACACATTTAATTTAATTGCGTTGCCGAGCATCATGATATATCCTCATAGAATGCTAAAAATTAATTAACCATTTTGATTTCTTTATACTTTTCTTCGTTGAGTAAAAGCTTGTGAAAAATAAACCATGGTGACAAATTTCGCATTTAAATTCATGTTTTCAAACAATTCATGATTTCAGAAAGTGACTTTTTAGCGCAAAAATCTGTCACCAAACTCACAGATAAAGTTTTAATTCATATTCATGTTTGAAACAAACGATTTTTAACCGTTCCGTTTGGAGGAACCAGGAAGCTAGAGAGTAGAAATCCTAGGAAAAAGTTTGGTTTTTCTTTAATACCTCGACCACCTCTAGTCTCAGAAACTCGAAACTTGGACTAAATTTCAAGTGGGACTATTTCAAGGCTTCCAACAAAATTTCATCAAATTCGGTTCAGCCGTTCTCTGGTGATGATGGGACAAACAGACAGACATATTTTCAACTTTATTTATATAGATTCCGTACGAAGAACTGGTATACTTCTAGTACTTACATAATAATATCATTCTTTGAATATATTTTAACAAATAAAAGTGTGCATATGCTTCTTGGATATTATTTTTCAAAAATAACAAAAGCAATGAAAACAAGAAAGATCAGTCATGCATAAGCATCGATTATGAAACAATTTCCAACTGATATGCAATTTCATTTAAAAATCTCTAAAATGTGATACATTCAGTGGTGATATCCTTTATATTATCACAGTACTACAGTAATTGATTATACTTAAATATTTAAAACTTCATCGAAATATAAATCGTCTTATTCTTTATGCAAAATGAATGAATATTTCATTCATATAACTTGTATTCCAGACTCCAGAGCTAAATAATTTTGCATGTAAAAAAATCCAGCAATTCTTATATAACTCACATTATAATCGCTTGAGATATTTGCGTTCTGCATAAGTTAAAATTAGGCTTCGTTGTAGAAATAATAATAGTTTCTGGATCCTTTAAAATCACAAATATTGTAATTGAGTAGGCACGGAATTTGTGTACACAGAGGGTCCACAGATAATATATGTGTGTATGTGTATGTATTCAAAGTATTGGAATCGCGCCGAAGATCGGAACTCAAATTTTCGAAGGATCTATACGTTTTGGGACTTCTAGAACATGAAAACACTATTTTTAGGGATACGTCTGTATGTGTAAGGGTGTGCCTGTGTGTGTTTCTGTGTGTCTGTGAGGATATTGTATCCACTGAAAAACTAAAGGATTGAATTTGGTAGTTAAGTTTTTGTTAAATTTAGTAGGTAATTTTTTTGTGGGAAACCCTGATGTTCATTGGAGTGTAGTACGATTTGTAATAAAAGAATCTGTTTTGTTTGCGAAATGGCCGGCAAAAATTGCCTTTATCCACTCTAGCTAAAAACTAATGGCCCAAATTTAACAAAATTTGGCATATAAATCACGTGTAGTTTATTCTGGAACGATTTGGGAGAAAGGAACGGGCTGTTATGCAAAATGGCCCGCAAAAACCGTTAAATCTAAAAATAAAAGTCTACTTGGGCTCAATTATATCAATTAAACGCTTATTTTGTACGTGATTTCTGACAACAAAAAGAATAAGACTAACCCCATTACTCTAGGACTAGTCGTTCTTAGGATATTTTAGTTTTTTCCCGTTTTCGCTACGCCACCTTTGACAATAAGTCCAGCTATCAAATGAGAACCAAATTTAAGTTTAACGTGCAAATTCAGTGTCATTTAAAATACTTATGGGTGTCATTTTGTGAAGATAAACACAAATTATTATTGGAGAAATAAAGAGAGCGTGAATACGAGTCTGCAGGCTGCAAGCATCAGAATTTTTAATACTCTTACAACAATGATTCATAGAAGTAAACGGGGATTATTTGCAGGTCATTTCGAATAAAATGTAGGATCCATATTTGAGGATCCAACAAATTTTTGTAAAATAAAATGTTCTATAAATTTAATCTGTGTACTAAATTTCAACTCTCTAGGACGTAGGAAAGTGCATTAAAAATGCCATCAAATAAGTATAAAATGACAGACAGACAGACGACCATAAAGCATGAAGAGTTATATAAAATTAAAAAAAAAATTGAAAAATTGTTATCTACCATATTTATTTTAAAATGTGAAACCTCTCTTATATACACAAAATAATTAAACTCTTAGAAAGATATTTATTATAAAATATATCTCATTTTTCTTTCTGGAGGATATAGCAAAGGTTAGAAATTAATTGAATTTGTTTTTCTCCCTATATTAAATAATTTTTATTTAAAAATCTACCTAACATATTTTACTGAAATTTTTTTTATATATTTTAAGGGATAATTTGAATATTTCCTAAAACTTTCGAAGTAATTTGTGAATTTTAAATTCGTTTAAAAATATTTGAAAAATTTGGTCCCATAGGGTTCAATGCATTTCATTTTTTCAACCCGGGTGTTTCAATCCAAAACTATTTGGGTGATATTATTCATTTATATTCCTGTAGGTTCCACAGACCGTCTGAAAAACGTACTAAAATTTCATTTTGATAAAGTCATTTTTACGGCAGTTATCGTGCTAAAGGACAGACAGACAAACAGACAGATTGAACAAAGTCATAAACACTTTTCAACTACGTTGTAAAGTGTTAAGAAGCATGTTTCATAAACTTTCTTGTTGGCAAGTAAAATTGATAGACACAAGCAAATTTAGGTGATTATGCTATACAATTCTTTATAACGTTGAGTTTCATTTTTTCTGCATAATTTTCCTAAATTTCAATAAAAATAATGAAATATTAAAATGAATGTAGAAAGTTTAACATAATGATTGTAGTTAGTAATTAGTTAATTTCAAAGTTTTGAGATTTGTCTTTCTGTATCACAAAATCGGCAGAAGTTCTAATCTTTTATACTGTTTGTTTGTATGTAATTCTGTATTTAATAAGCAAAAGCTACACAAATTACTTGAAAGTATAATTATTATACCTTACAGAGTTCATTTAGGAGATAAGAACTTTCAATTCAGTTCCAGTATCTTAACGATAGAGCATCTGCTCACCAATACGAATATCCGCGGCTTGATTTCCGGTTAAGGCAGCAAGGTTCTTTACAGTGGTACTTGAATGAATTAATCCTGGTGGTTATTGCAGTATTGTTGGTGTGTGAACCTTACCCTTGTAGGATTAGTATGGATTCAGATTTCACTTCGACAATAAAATACTTAAATTTCCATACCAGTAACTCATAGCCTGAACGTTATCTGGTCAGTACGAAGATCCATGTTTCAATTCGTGATTGGAGCAACTAAGTTCTTTACGAGCTAACTTCTAAAGTAAAGACTGAAATTATGATGTGGCCTATCTTATGGATCTGAGGTTAAGAAGATAGACAACATATATGTGTTTTTTGACACCACAGAATAAATTTTAATGTCTGAGAATAATTTATTTTGCATAAAACTGTGCATTTTACAAATATTAAGCTTTTTCTTCAATTAAAGAAATGAGACATTTTTCATTGTTGCGCTTAGTAAGGGCACAACAGACTTAAATTTAACATCAAGAATTACGATCTTCAGAGATGAAGATTCGCGAACAACTCGTACTTTCATCAGCATCACTATGTATATTTGTCTATTGTATTTAAAGTGTTTTTTTTGTCTTACTAGACCTTCCAAGAAGCCCCCTGATGATCTAGAAGGCTGAATACTTGCACACTAAGGTATAGATCCCAATGCATATTTACACCTTATGGGCACAGGGGATTGGGGGTTTCGAACAGTCATTCCAACCCCTCCAGAAACCCGTTATTGGCCTAGAAGGCTGGATCTTGGCACACTTAAGTCTAAAGGATGGGAAATCAAGGAAAGGTCATCAACATTCGTGATGTGAGTGGTATCCCTCTGTCTTGTTGGAACCAGATATTGTCTGTCATTTGTGAAAAAATTCGGCAGTTCATGCTCCACAAAATGTTCCAATGTGGCAACACATCAAGCAGACGTTGAATTTTGAATTTGAAACCTATGGCAATAGGACGAAACGATGATATCCGCAATGGTACGATGCACAACTTTCCACTGGTCCATGATTACAAAACGCAAGATATTGTTCGCAGGGTTTTATATGTTATTCAGCGCAACATTCCTTCCAGGGCTGCATCATCATATATAAAAAAAACCCGTTCTTTTGAGACATTTGGTATTATCGACCATTAGGCAGTACGCAACACAAAAATTAGAACAATGTATCTGAATTTACCCCTCGGGATCTAGAGAAAATGGGCTTATTTAGAAAATTATTTTAGGCCCTTCAGAAAACTCTTTGTTGACCTAAAGGGATGAATCTTTGATGAAGGGATGAAGGACAGAACCTGAAGTAGTCGAATTTTCTATCCCCCGAAAACGGAGCTAGTTGGGGTTATTTTTTTTGGGGGGGGGGGAGGGCAGAGTGTTTTTAGCATTCTGGTTCTTTATAAGCTGAATCTTTGCACGCTTCTATATCGATCATTGGATTGAACCTAATGGAGCTAAAGTTTTATTTTTTACCCAGTGGGGTAAAATCAGTTAGAATGGGTAAATATCTCAGAACTCTGCCCTACAAGGGACATAAAGTGATCAATTTCGACCACGGGATAGAGCCTAACTGGGCCAATTTTCAATTGAGATAACAATTTTCAACACTAAGCACCATACATTGCTAAAAATTAGCTGAAAAGAAAAAAAATGCTGTCATTTATTTTTAGGAGTGTTCGTTTCCCAGTCTTTGACAGACTTAAACACTAGTTATATCACATAAAAGTTCATAATGTCCTTGCTAAACCCACAAACTCGCTAAATGAGAGCACGTTGTAAGATATGTGTACTGTATGTGTCTAAAACGCTTTCCTGGTCATTCTAATCACTTTAAAGACGACATTTAATTTTCATGCTTAAGAAAGTATGAATATATCCAAATGCTGAAAGCATATTCTCAGTAATACCGCTATAACTCAGACCCGCCACAAAGTCTCAGCAACGATAAATGCTTCTGAGAATCGAGGCTATTAACGTAAGTAGACTGTAAGCGCACTGAGAACAAAATCGTTTGAAAAGAAAAGTCACAGGTCAGGAATATCTTAACAACGCTGTGAAAATTATATCCCTTTGTAAAGTTTAAAAAACGCGAATAAGACCATTTTACTTTAGGTAAGCTGTATTGTCTAACACAGCGTTTCCCAAACATTTTTTTCCTTAACCCGGTTATTTTTATACTTGTCCTTCGTAACCCACTAAAACTTTAATCACCTATAGTGACCTATAGGCAAAAAATAAAAAAAAATCAAATATTAATCAAATAAAAGACAATTTCAAGACAATTTGAAAGGACTAAGTCAACAATAGGAGCTTGCAATTTCTTGCCAGTAGCTCAATGGTAGAGCTTCGGCTCTAGGATAAAGAGTCGGCTCAACGGTAGAGCGTTGGCTCTTGACGTTCGGAAATCTAGGGTTCGATTCCCTGTTGGGGCAGCAAGATATTGTATAATGGAACACCACTAAATCAATCCTGTAGGTTTGTGCAAAGATGTCGGAAGTCTGAAGACCCCAGACCGTGGGACTCACATAGTGGGTTTAGAGTAGGTAGCTGCACGGCCGGGAAAGGATACCTTCTGCATCCAGGTGGCACCCAAGGTCTACCATCCCGCCAAACGAACATTTATTTAGATTAAAAAAGATAACAATTGATGAAAAATATTGTGATTAAACAGACAGATTTACATTATATTTGAAATTGACAAGTACGCTCATTTTTCAAAAATGGGAAAAGGGTTATTGCGAGTATAGATAAAAAGATCATTGAAAAATAAAATTTAGAGTGAGTATATTAACATAATGAAAAATAGTTTGAAATTAATGAAAATAATAAAATTTTAAAAGCAGAATTTAGAAAATATATAAAAAGAACATATATGAAAAGGAAAAAAAAATAATCACATGAAAAACAAAAACAGAAATTTAGAATAAAATTTTGAAAAGAAAAATTGAAAAAAATACAATTAAAAAAGGCCAAAAGAGAAAGAAAGAACCGAGAAAATAAGAACAGTTAACATAGTTTTTTTTAAAGGAAAATATGGAGGTAACACAATAAGTTCATATAAGTTAATAAGAATGAAATAAAGGGATCCATTGATCAAAATTAATTGAGAGCAGAATCTACTCATAAGCTTAGGTCACTTTATTAGAAATTTCCATGGCAACAAGAATACAGTTTTTAATTTTATCTACTGAAGAGGGATTTGAACGAACTTTGGAGAACCAAATTGATTTATTTGAGGGGGAGGGTTTGCAAAGATGAAAATTTTTAGAAAAGGACAATCGAAAATGTAGTGGTCAACGTCACCGAATTTATTGCAAATACAGTTAGAGGTAAATTTAATTGTGAAAAAGTATAGGCAATCAAAAAGTAGCCATGACCAGTAAGAAAGTAAATGAGGTATTTATTAAGAATTTGTAAATTAGGATTCAGGATAGGGAAGTAAGACAGGATTCTAGCCGGATCACCAGTCCTGATGGAAATATAATCATTAAGATAATTTTGCCAAAGATTAAGGATATGAGATTTACAAAATTTTGAGGGGGGCGAGTAAGGAAAGGGAACAGTAAGAGAGGAACCAGAGGTAGCAGGAATTTTGGCATGGTAATCAGCAATATCATATCCAGATATATTATTGTGAGCTTTTACCCAAGAAATATAGACAATGTTTCTGGCAAGGAGAGCTTTGGATTTAATGGAATTAAGATAATTAAATTTATTTTTTATTAAGTTAAGAACTTAAATGGAAGAGAGGCTATCGGAAAAAAATATTAACAGGGGTATTATTAGAGGAAACCCAGTCAATAGCAAAGGAAATAGAGGATGTCGGAGGTCTGAAGACCCCAGACCGTGCGACTCACATATTGGGTTTAGAGTAGCTATATGCACGGTCGGGAAAGGATACCTCCTGCATTCAGGAGGCACCCAAGGTCTACCATCCCACCAAACGAACTTTTATTAAGGTCTAAAAATATTACAATTTATAATACATATTGTGATTAAACAGACAGTTTTACAATATATTTGAACTTGACAAGTACGTCCATTTTACAAAAATGGGAAAATGGTTATTGCGAATATAGATAGAAAGATTGAAAACTAATATTTAGAGTGAGGTATAATAAAATATAGATTAAAATGAAAGAAAATAATAAAATTTTAAAAGTAAAATTTAGAAAATATATAAAAAGAAAATATATGAAAAGGAGAAGAAAAATTTGCCGTATGAAAACAAAACAGAAATTTAGAATAAAATTTAGAAAAGAAAAATAAGAAAAAATACAAATAAAAAGTGTCAAAAGAAAAAGAAAGATTCAAAAAATAAGAACAGTTAACATAGCTTTTTTTTTTTTTTTTTTTTTTTTTTTTTTTTTAAAGAAAAAAAAAATAGAGGGAACACAATAAGTTCATATAAGTTAATAAGAATGAAATAAAGGGTTTCATTGATCAAAATTAAATGAGAGCAGAATCTACTCATAAGCTTAGGTCACTTTATTAGAAATTTCCATGGAAACAAGAATACAGTTTTTAATTTTATCTACTGAAGAGGGATTTGAACGAACTTTGGAGAACCAAATTGGTTTATTAGAGGGGGAAGGCTTGCAGAGATGAAATTTTTTAGAAAAAGGACAATCGAAAATGTAATGGTCAACATCACCGAATTTATTGCAAATACAGTTAGAGGTGGATTTAATTTTGAAAAAGTATAAGTAATCAAGAAAGGGGCCATGACCAGTAAGAAAGTAAATGAGATATTTATTAAAAATTTGTAAATTAGGATTCACGATAGGGAGGTAAGACAGGATTCTAGCCGGATCACCAGTCCTGGTGGAAATGTAATCATTAAGATAATTTTGCCAAAGATTAAGAATATGAGATTTACAAAATTTTGAGAGGAGCGAGTAAGGAAAGGGAATAGTAAGAGGGGAACCAGAGATAGCAGCAATTTTGGCATGGTAATCAGCAATTTCATTTCCAGATATGTTATTGTGAGCTTTTACCCAAGAAATATTGACAAGGTTTTTGGCAAGGAGAGCTTTGTATTTAATGGAGTTAAGATAATTAGATTTATTTTTTATTGAGTTAAGAGCTTGAATGGAAGAGAGGCTATCGGAAAAAATATTAACAGGGGTATTATTAGAGGAAGCCCTGTCAATAGCAAAGGAAATAGCGGTAAGTTCGGCTTGAAATACTGTATTCCTGTTGTCAAGTTTATAGGAGAGAACCTTTTCCAGAACATCATGTTTAAAAATACAGACTGAAAAACCAGTGTTATTATCAATATTTGAACCATCAGTATATATATTATAAATGGCAGAGTTTTTATCCATTCTGTTAACTAAATTTACGGACCATTTAGAGGGGTGAAAGCTAGAGAAAGGAACAAGGAAATCAAAATCAGAGGGAGGCGGGAGGGAGGGAGATGAAAAGGAATCAATTTTTTGTTTCCAAAAATTAAATTTATTATAGAGGGTAGAAATTGTAAAATGAATGGGGGGAATACCAGTGAGGGAAAATAAGGAGATATTAGATGTTGTACGATAGCCTGGGCAGATTTTTAGAAGGAAGATCCTTTGGAGTGAAAGAAGTTTTTTTATTTGCATTTTTTTTAGTATTCATGGATTGGGATTTTTGTACCAAATTTCATTCGAATCGCTCCTTTCGTTCCTGAGACATCGTCACAGCAGACTCACTGACTGACACACACACACACACAGACACCACCTCAAAAATGTTCGATTCGTGATCAGGAATGCTTGAAACGTGCTCTCCCGTCGAAATCTCGAATTCGGATTTTCGACACCGTCAGAACACTTTCCTTATACATTATGTATATAAGGAAAGTAATAAAATATTTACTCTTATAAAAATGTAAAAAAATCAAAGTAAACCCAAATAATTTGTTAATGAGAAGTGTGGTGTTTTTTGTTAACTAGAAACTTCAAGTTTGAAAAAAAGTATTCTTAAGACCTGTTTCGACTGCCAATTGGTTTCTATATTTATTGTTTGGAAAAACTAGTGTTTTAAAGCCTGCTTCAAGCTTACAGGTCGTGAAAAAAGACATTAGAAATGTTATTGCTTTTTCTGCGAAAACTGGGCACAACTGACGACAAAACAGCCAAAAATCCAACAGTGGCAGTCTGTTGGAGTTGTACGAGACTGCTGACGGAGAGTGTTACTCGTCTGAATAATTTTATTATCTATTTGAAAATGCCGATTCAACGTTATTTATTCGTATTTTAAATTTTGGGGGATAAAAAAACCCAAAACGAAACGCCTACCCTAGTAGCATATAATATTGGTCTGATATTGGACCAATTATTGTAGTTTATCTTGTCATTACATCGGAAATATTTCTAATGTAATCCCAATATTGGGCAAATATTGAAGTTACATTGGCTTCTAATATTGGCAAAATATTTTAATTACAATATTACGCCAATATTGGTGTTACATTGGGATTATTTCCAATGAAACGCCAATATTGGCGTAATAATATCCCAATATTAAGCCAATATTGGGCACATTTCCTCAAAATATCAACTTTTTTGCATTAGTCCAATATTTCCAATATTGGATTGCTACTACGATAGGTTTTCAAGCACTATTTTAGGCGATCCGTCAATTTGCCATAGACGGTGGGTCGGTATCGGGTAGGTAGACTCACCATCTATGAAAATCCTGGTTTAACATACTTGTCTTCAGATTTCTGTTGCATTGTGGTTTTTACTTTCCTTAAGAATTTTTTTTTTTAATTCGGGGTCAAATATGCTTTCTAACTAAATTGAAATGTAAGTATTCTCGACTATGGGCATAACATAAAATTAGGACCTTCCTCGTCTATCGTTTGTCGGTCTTGTTCTATAGATACAACTTTCAATAAGCGTGTGTAACATCGATGTAAATTAAAACTTATTTGTTTCCGAAACTACAGAGCCAACTGAAACCAAATTGAGTATAAATATAGATTGCTATACGACGAGCAACAGTCTATATTTATACCTACAGTATGTGAATGGAACACCGTATTTCTTTTAATAATTAATTAACATCATATCTTAATTAATTGGCATCACTATACAGATCAACTTATTATCACTTACAGAACTGTACTGCTGCATCCAGTTTCCAAAATACTGGTGTGGACATAACGTGCTATTCCCTACATAATACAATGATTTCACTTCTTTAGGTGAAAAATCATGGTATAAACGATCCGAGGTTCTTTAACATAAGGTTGGCGCGGCAGCCAATGAAAAGGTTGCCTGCTTGGCGAAATGGAAATTAAGATTCCCCCCCCCCCTTATGTTACGATCCAGAGTAAACTTTGAGTGGAATTACCAAAACACAATGCTTTACAGTTAAAAATAGTTTGTTATTTTGAAGTGGCAATATCCAGACATAAACAACTGGCGCAAAGATGTTTAATTATGCTGTACACACAGAATTCAGTGACGTTTAAGGAAATTCAGTGATGTCGGTGAAGTAAAATAATAGCCGCAGTTAACAAATTCGGTCCCTCTTGAGAGCCGGAGAACAAAATGCGCGCGTTCTTAATTCCCATGTCGTCATACGCGAGAGTGGGGAAACAATAATTAAGTCATTCATGCCCCGGGATGATCACTTTCTGCACAAGATCTAAGGCTTAATGTTTATAATATTGAATTGGCGTCCCGTCACTGCTTTTGGCAACTGGATGTCAACTACTTTGGCAACTTTTGGTAACTGATTTTGGCAACTGACTTATTCATACCCATATGCAAACAACCCATCAAAATACATTTGAGATTTAATTAACATTGTATGAAACGAATGGCTATTGGTGACGGATATTGACTATTTGACGATAAAATACAAAACAATTAAAAAAGTATATTCACTCGTGAGTGGAACGGTCTAGATCCACGAGACTGATGTTAATATATTTGTTGCACATTATTATGTGGAAAGTAAATATATTGGGTTATTCTTACTACTTTATATTTTTATACAATTTTTTGGAAAAATCTCTTAGAAAAACGTGCTATATATCTAGAACAATTCCTGCTGGTGTAAGTGTATGTCATTATTTTACCAAAGAAAAATTAGGAATAAAATAGTTATTTAACTATATTGAAGGTAATAATTTTAATATGATTTTACAAAAATCATTCAAGATCCGGGCAATATCTCGAGAACGGATTATGAAGCGTTCAGAACGATTCAGAAGCATTCTAAAGTCTGTATCATTAATTTTCTAATGAAAAATCACGTCTGAAATTATTGTTTATTGTTATTAAAATTAATTTTAATTATCTTTTAAAATATTTATTCGAAAATTCAGGAGAAGGTAGTCGTCTAAACATTCGATTATGTTTGAAATCAATAGGGTGTATACGCTGATTATAATTATCATTCCAAATTACTTTAGAAACGTTTCATTTATTCATGAGATATTACGTCCGCAGACTTACTGACACACACACTAACATACATGCAGACTAACATATTATTACGATACATCCTCTGGAATCGTGGTGCGCAAGCAGAATATAAGAATGAGTCCATATTCCTGGATAACTAAGACGTTTATCCACAAGCACAGCGTAAACAAAAACAATATGCAATAAAAAACAGCACTTAGATGTTCCACTATTTCACAAAATAACCAATATTATTCTCAAAACATGAGCGAAAGTCATTTCACAAATCAGGCGCTACTATTCTGAAAACATTGATAAAAATCCCAATTCAATGTAACTCGTATCAGGTGAACTGCCACTCCAATGGAGTGACAACTCCTTTCATAGTATCTCTATAGAAACTTATGGGATCCACTCTTACCTCCTAGACAAATAGTTATTTCGAAGTCATTCTCAAACACTCAGGAAGCCAAAATGGCAATAAATCACCAAATCTGGCAACCATTTTTCATCCTTCGGCGTTCTGGAAAGACAAGACCGACGTCATGGGAAAGGATGCCTGTTTCTCCACCTGGTCTTTGAAGAAAAGAATGTAAAGAGGGAGAAAATATACTTCGAAGCTTTTTACAAGAATACAACAGTATATATTTATATAAAACATAATTCAAATGTCCTTTATATCTTTCATGTCTTTTCATGTCCTTTATGCTCTTTCATATCTCGTAGAATAACCGTTATTTCGCTGTCCTTCTCGAACCTCTGGGAAATCGCTAAATGCAGGGAGGGTCAGAGATCAAAAGACCAGAATGCCGCTGTTAACAGTATTCCAGAGAGCGGACATTATCGCCGTTCGTGACGTCACTGGTTTAGAAGGAGAAGTGCCAGTTTCTCCGAGAAGTATTCAGTTCTATGAGAAAACATAGACTGTGTCAGTCATTGTTTTAATATAATTTGTAATTCTATCGTAAAAGTGAAGTTTAAGTGTAAATTTGTGTATTATAGATGTATATATATTAGTATTTTCACGTATATAAAGTATAATTTTGTTTAATTGTATATAAATTGTGTTTTGTGAGCGCAAAAATGCCTGGTTGCTCCTCGGTTGCTTTGTGTTCAAATTATTATAAGAAGTCAATGGGATCTATCAGTTTTCCTAGATTTACAAAAGATCGTACACTCCAAAAATTATGGATCGTGAAATGCAAAAGAGAGGATAAAATAACCATTGCTAACGCAACTGTCTGTTCGAGTCACTTTTCTGATGAAGATTTTCGGACTAAATTTTTGAATTTGAAGCCAGTTAAACAATTAAAACAAGGAGCCAACGGCACAAAAATCTCTACCATTAATACCGCAGTTAAAAACAATGTTTTTAATATAGCAGTATAAAAAATACTTATGATTGACATGTTTCATTGATAAGTAAAATAGGTGGTCCTCTAAGAAATCCAAAAAACAAAATTTATAAAATAAAATCGACATCATATGCAGTATCTAAAATATATAAAAATAATATATATTTCTGATACTAGCAATTATGGAGTTTTCTTTCTTTTTTTGGAGGAGGGGAGGGGGGTAGATATTAACATTTTGTAAGCTAATTTACACAGTTTAGTTTATTGCAAAATGTATGTAAAGTTAATTTTAAATGCCTTAAGCATTTTACTTTGCTATTAATATTCATAATAATAAAACGCAATTATTTACTAATCATAATATTGACGTTATATTCACATCATCTCAAGTTATGGGCCATTTCGTTTTGATATGTAAAAAGCTTATACAAAACTAAAAGTTGAAATATAATGCATAAAAAATTTATTTACAATAAAACTAAAATTCAACGCTAAATTTTTCAGAAGAAATAAGAAAGTGGGAGAATGCTTTCTTAGAAATGTATGGCGCATATATATCAAAAGAGAAATGCGTCATTAAGAACTTGCAGTCAAAGTTAGCAAACATTTCCCCTTCTATATCACTAAAAGCCATAACTTTGTTTTCACGAACCAGAACATTCATTCGCATTAAACACTTAAATAAGACTTTCATGCAACAATTCGTAGAGGGGGAAAAAAGCAAAGAATAGCCTCTAAATGGTGTAAAAGCAGTATCATGGCATAAAATGGTATGTATTGATTTATTATTTATGATCCATGTGAATATTGCTTTAAAATTTTAAAACTGTACATAGTTTATATATTTAAAACTCTATAAAGTTTAATAACATCAATTTTGCATGCTTAAAATATCTTTGTGAAAACTGACATATCCAGTGGCTTAGCCAAGAGTCATAATATTCTACTATCTCACAAAATGCATCGTCTTTCTGTTGGGTAAATAAAATAAATCTACTGCCATTGACCATCCATTTGACCGTCAACACCCCCCTTTTCCCAAGATCCGATCTACGCTTTTTAATATAATATATAGTTATGTAACTACTAGATTGATGATATTTCACACTCATCAATATATTTTATATGTATGTGTGATTTTTTACGCTAATAGTTATTTTTGAATTACATATTTATATTACATGTAGAAAGTATTATCAATGTTTGAGATAATGGATACTATATTTTTAAAAATCCGATGATTAGAAATTTATTCATATCTGTATTAAAACACTTGAAATGTAATTTTTATATTTACTACACTTTCACGATATATTTCAGCTTTTATCATAAATTATATATGTATTATAATATTTTAATGATAGCCCTATGCATGTATGAGTAGAATCATTTAATTTCATTCTTCTAAAATGTTATTACGAATGACCTTATATCCTTTTCGAATTATAAACGCGAACTTTCTAAACTTTATATACGTATCTCTATGTCCCCTATTCTTGACTTGTAAGTCAGTGACGTCACGCTTCAAGTTGCTCTCCCGGTCGAAAAGTAACCCCCTTTCTCTGACCTACCTTATGTTTAAAGTATCTTGGCTAAATGTCACCGAATTGACAGTAAATCGCCAAATCTAGAAATCATTCTTCGACCTTCGGCGTTCTGGAAACCCTATGCTCACGTCATAGGACATGATGTTTGTACATGTCTTTTCTCCGTCTGGTCTTCGAAAAAGAAAAACTCCAGAAGAAAGGGAATATTAAACGTTCGCAACAGTATACACACAGACATCACCAAAAACGTTCGATTCGAATTCAGAGATGCTTAAAACGTGATCTTCCGCCGAAAACTCGAATTCGAATTACCAATCCTTCGAATTCCAACACTCTCTTATACATTTTACTATATAAGTAGGGAAAGTAGTACTGAACAGTAGCTAACAACTCGAAATAAATTTTCTACTTCCTTCGTTATCTGAAAAAGTTAAACATCTTCTCTGTTTAGGTATTTTAGTTTTACATTCAAGTAAAATAATTAACATACGGGCCACCGTACTTGTGATGTGTTTCGTTTTGCGACGAAGAATGCATTTCTCAGCCGCAAATGACTTAATACATTAATTCCGTCGTTATAAATTTCTCCTCTATTCCACAATGTTACCGCTAAAGCGATTAAGACCCCCATTTTACTTCCAGTTTTCAAAATCAGCAAAGTGCAGTTTAAATTCATTTACCAGTATGTTTTGTAAAAAAATTTACTTCTTTCATTATCTGAAAAAGTTAAACTTCTGTATTTAAGTATGTTTGTGTTGCATTCAAGTTAAATAATTAACATACTCGCCACCGTACTTGCGATGTCTTTTATTTTGTGACGGGGGTGATTTCCTCAACCGCAAGTGACTTAACACATTAATTTCGTAGTAATAAATTTCTCCTCTTTTCCACAACGTTACCGCTCAAAGGATTAAGACCACATTTACTTTCAGTTCTCCAAAGCGGCAGAGTGCAGTTTAAATTCAGTCGCTATTATATTTTGTCAAATGTGCGAAAGTGAACAGTTAAAGACACAAATGTATTGTTTTGAATAATTAATAGAGGGAATTAGTCCCTGGATTTCATTTCTCACTTGACTTACGACGAAAGCGTACGATGAAACGTATATGAAACGTACATGAAACGTATGATACATGAAACGTTACGATGAAACGTACATTACTTACGATGAAAACTTTTTAAACGTATAGTTTACACACAGTGGTGCATCCGGCCGTCCAAATAGATGCTCAATTCCTTGTTGACGAGTCGGACGGTCTGGGTCTTCAACACAGTGGTGCATAAACTCTTTAAATATGTTCATCATAAAGTTTGGGCTACACATTGCTTTTTTTCTACTTAGAACGGATACTCGGTGTTGCTCAAGATCAAATATGTAAACTTCTAATTAAAACTACACCCAAATTCACTGTGAATTCCGGACAATCAACCAACGCTTTAACAGTATACTCATATGGAACAACAACAACAACAACGACAAATGCTGTAATGATACGAGTTCCGAGAATGTATTACCCTTGCCTCATAAATCATGTAACAACAAACACACCTACCCCCCAGTTATGATATTAGGAAAGCGGAAATGTTTCCCGCTCCCCAATATTAAAAATCGCAACTTTTATAGACCTACTTAAAAATTCGTAAAATTTTCAGTTACAGAATAATTAACTAAGGTAATTAAAAACAATATATAGTTGTAGAAATATCACTCCAGATGTATGCCAATATTGAAATCGAGCGAACTCTCTCCTATCCAACAATATAAAAGATAAATTGTAGGTATATCAAAAAGATCATTTTTTGTTCTTTCTGATGGTGTTAAGATATAAATTTTACTAGTTTTGTGCTTCATTAAATAATAAAATGGTTTAATTAGAATTTTAAATAAATATCTCATAGATATTTTGGAGCTTCATTGTACCTATGAAAACCTCACTGCACCGATAACCTCAATTCTCACCATACCAAATTCTTCAACCCTAGATTCAACGTACAACAAACATACATAACTAAACCGGACATCAAGTTTCGCCAAAAGCCATTAATATTTATAGCCCCTATTGTGTACACAAGAAATTGACCACAGGCATATATACAGGCAGACGAAAATCACCCTAAAAATAGTCAAAACATGTTCAAGAAGTCTTAAATATATAAAGGCAACAAAATCTCGAAATCGTAAATTTTCGTGAAAACAATACTTTATACTATATTACATTGTATGAGAAAGAACAAATGTCGTGTGTATACACATTAATGTTTTTTCTTGAATGTTTCTCTAGAATTCCAATCTTGATTTTAATCACTTACATTAGATTACAGTAGACTAGAGTATAGACTGGAGTGGAAACTAGTGTGGACTGGAATGAAAATGTCGATTGTAGACTCTATACTACAATATACATAATTCAATATCACTACTTATATCCTATTTGCAATTATCAACAGCGATCTAATACGTTGCGTGTTTAATGTTGTAGCAATTATCCCATTAATTTGAATCTTCACTTTCCATTTCAATCCGCTTGTTGAGGTTGCACGAACAATAATAAACTCACTTCTAGCGATCCATAGCATTTATGATTGCATCTCTGAACTGTAAATGGCTTCATGCATTAATCCAAGCATGATAAGTGGATCTTCAGTGTCAGAGAGGCAACATTAAATGGATTAAGACCTTATTCTCGTTTTCGAAGACTTCTAAAGTGGTTAAATGCGGATTATGCTGAATTGCATTTGGATTATCCTAATAATTTGAAGTAATTAAAATCAATCACGTATGTTTTGTGTAGAGTGATGAAATATAATATTTTTGGAAAAAATTGTAATATTAATTATGGAAATAATTTAAAATATAGAAATTGTATATAACTGATTTATATAAAAAAATTAACACTCTTAAAAAAATCTGATGTGGGCAATACATGACTTTCCTTATATAATATAATGAATTTACTACTTTTACATTAAAAATATAGGTTGTTCTTATAGTAGATACTGATATTCTTTCCAAGATATTGAATTTTCGACAATTAGTCGACATTTTCATTGATTTAGCGTGATTTTTATCCATTTGGCGAGATTTTCGTTAATTTGGCAACATTTCAAAAACTCGCCAAGTTGGCGACATTCCGCCAAATACGTCGCCAAAATCTCACCAAGCGTTATGGACGAAGAAATAAGTTATTCTTACATCAGATAAATGACTATTGGCGTACAAATACAAAAGTATTACACAAAGTATCTTTTTTCAAGAATGGAATGAGCTAGATCCACGAGAATGGTGTCATCTCATTTATCGCATGGTATTACATATGAAAAGTGAACATGTTTCTCATTAGGAAATATTTTTTTTTATTTTATATGACTTTTTGATAATTTTTTTTTAAAATGTTCAATATCTCGAGAACGGTTCATGTTAGCGTTCTAAAATTTATGTCAATCGTTTTCTAATGAAAAATTACATAAGAAATTTCTATTTGCGTAACTTTATTAGTGGTTTTGATTTTTTGACGATTTTTTCAAATTTTCATTCGAAAATTTAGGGGGGTTCTGAACATTCGATTGCGTATAAAAACAATAGGCTTCTAGTGTTTACGGATTGAAATTTTTATGACAAATTTGGTTCAAATCGGTCCATTCGTTCGTCAGTTATCGTCTCCACAGACTCACTGACACACACACACAAACACACACACACACACAAACACACACACACACACAAACAAACACACACAAACAAACACACACGCACACATATTTTCACACAGACACACACACACAACCATCACTTCAAAAATGTTTGATTCGTGATCAAGGATGCTTGAAACGTGCTCTCCCATCGAAAACTCGAATTCGAATTATCGACCCCCTTCACAATACTTTCTTTATACATTATGTATATAAGGAAAGTAATAATAAATTGCAATTTTTAAATAAATTTACTTTTGTTAAAGTATGCACCGCACTTAGCGCCGAAAATAATAGTCCTTATAAAAAATTGTCTTAGTTCTTATAATAAACGGTTCTTATAAATATCTTGTTATTATAAACGTGCAAAGTTCCAACCTTCAATGACACTGGAGGCACCCGACCGTCCTCTGTAACTGCTGCATACCCCTTGAGCTGGACGGCTTTGTTAAAAATAAATAATTAACACCGGAGGCTATCGGATGGGACTGATAAGATTTGCCAACCTTTTATCTGCTCTTGGAGGAGAAATCTGATAAACGGTCTCGTTAAACTCTGTAACGTGATTGTTACTATTGATGTTCAAAGTTTCAGCCTTAAACCACCAATGGTCTTCTAGAAGAACTGGTAAGGCTTTTCGTTAAAAACCATTTCCTCTTCCCTCGGGAGAAATCGAAATTATACTTCATTATAACATAAATGTTCAAAAATTCTGTCTTGGGGACAAGAGAAGCTTCTGTAAGATTAGTACATACTTTTTGAATCATCCGTTGAATCCTAACTTATGGTCGATGCTATAAGTGTGCAAATATTGAGTCTTATAGCTTCTGATATTGAGTCTTATAGCTCTATATATTGAGTCTTGGAGTTTCTGAAGGATCAAGAAACACAAAAGCATGTTATGCAATTACCATTTAGAATAGTAATTAAGCCTATGAAAGACACATAAACTAAGACGATTGCAAAACTAAACCGCAATATGTTTTATAGATTTTATTTTGTTTACCAATGTATGGTGCTTAGCGCCGAGAATAGTTGAAAATTTCCCCAGTTAGGTTTTACACCGATTCCCCAGTTAGGTTCTACAACGAGTTTCTGTCATTTGCGTTTCCGAAGAAGGAGCTCTGAGGAACTTAACCTCTTCCTAAATTTTGTCTATTCAAGTTGAAAAATCGAAAATTGCATTCCAAAGGCGAATGACGAAGGTCATGTGTCTGGCCATTTTGAAAGAAAATTCCAATCCCTTATGTACGGTTTTGTGGTCAATAATATAAGTTTGCGAATATTCAGACTTTTAGCCAGAGTAGGGCAGCTTATAAATCTAAGAAGACATTTTAGAAAACTATAATTTCCGCTCAGCGGAGAGGGGTAGGAAATACGACTACTATAAGATTTGTTCGATGGTCGATACTATATGTGTTGTTGTTGACACCCATATCGTCTGACCTACCAGAAAGGAGTAAGGTAACTGTTTGGACGGCCGGGAAGTGAAACCCAATTTAGACCGGAACCCAGTGGGGGAGGCATGCACATGGACCGTACTCTCCTTCCCCTACCACCAACCTCTCGGAAGGACTTACGGACCCACATGTTTAACGTGATCGTACTCCGCATGAACACGGCGGCAGTTGTGGCAGCGCGCAAACCACCGAGCTACCGCACCCGAAATGTGCCAACAGCACACGGTGTACCCAGGTGGTCACCCACCCAAGTACTAACCGCGCCCGATGCTGTCTGACTTCGGTGATCTAACCAGAACCGGTGTTTTCAGCACGGTACGGCCGTTGCTCCTGGTCGATACTATACATGTCGTTATTGAGACCCTGATCGTCTGACCTACCAGAAAGGTGTAATGTAACTGTTTGGACGGCCGGAAAGTGCCACCCAATTTAGACCGGAACCCAGTGGTGGAGGCATCCATAGGGACCGTACCCTCCATCCCCTACCACCAACCTCTCGGAAGGACTTACGGATCCACATGTTTAACGTGATCGTACTCCACGTGAACACGGCGACAGTCTTGGCACCGGCGGAAATCGAACCCGGGCCTAACGAGTGCAACTCCACCGCGCTAACCACTAAGGGCTACCGCGCCCTGATACTATATGTGTTGAAAGCCCAGACCGTCCGACTCATCCAATGGACTTGAGCAACTATTTGGACGGCCGGGATACTAAATGTGTCGAAAGCCCTGACCACCCGACTCGTCCAAGGACTTAAAGCAGCAAAGTGGATGGCCGGCGGGAAACTATATGTGTGCAAAAGTTCAACCTTCTAGGTCAACGAAGGGTCTTTTGAAAGCTCTAGAAGGACTTTTCGAAGCCCTCCATTTTCTACTCCCCCGGGTGTAAATCAAAATTTCGGCTTCTTTTTTATGCCCCAGGTTCGGTACCATACATGTGCAAAGATTTAGCCGTCTATGTCAGTGGGGTTTCTTGAAGGTCTGAAAAGACAAAAACTCGCTAGATAATTATATATAATGATCTATTTTTTTAATATAAAAATGAAATAATGTAGGTTAATAGATGCCTCGACAGAGCAAATACAATGTGTATTTCATAATTAATTTTATCCTCCAAATACTGGAAAATGAGTTTTTAAACTCCGAAGTAACAAAGATGAATTATAGTGAATTAAGTTATGCTTTGGATCATTGACTATAATCGGATATATTCAAAATTTATTTTGTGAATTCCTCATTGTAAATCCATGATGTATCTACATTCTAACCGATATAGCAAATATAATTTTGTATATCATGAAACGTAATCGGATTGAAAGCTCAAGCCATGATGACTAAAGTGTATCCCTTATGGCATCATAGATCGAAAAAGTAAATAGCATCCTAACAGCACGGTAATGAGAGAAATGGGTAAAATGTAATTTCCAGTTTACAACATATCTACAGTTTGTGAATACCCTATAATACGTAGAAACTTCTAAATGTCTGAGCCTTGTATGGGCTCCATTGTTAAGTACGTATCTGACCTTGGTTGCGTTAATACAAGTCATAATAAGCCAATAAAATGTCATAACTCAAAACTTTCGTAGTAATTGCTACAAAAGGGCTTTAAGGTCAAGAGCAGTAACACACTAATTCACAAAGTTAACTTAAATACATTCATTGTCGTTGTTTAGACCCAGACCGTCCGACCTACCAGAGAGGTGTAAGGTAACAGTTTGGATGACCGGGACGTGCCACCCAATTTTGACCGGACCCCAGTGGGGGAGGCATCCACAGGCACCGTACTCTCCTTCCTCTACCACAAACCTCTCGGAATGACTTACGGACCCACATGTTTAACGTGTTCGTACTCCGCGTGAACACGGCGGCAGTTTTTGTTAATTGCGGGGATCGAACCCGGGCCAAACGAGTGCCACTCCCGCTCGTTAACTACTGGGCAACCGCGCCCAAACACATTTATTGTGTATTCAATCACAATACTGCAGCTGGCTTCGTAAATAAATATCAACATATAATGGACGTGACAGCCAGTTTTAAACATTCCCACCATTTAAAAAAAAGAGCAGATCAGTATTGAACGTTGACCGGGCCTGGTGATATAACTATATTTATGTAATTACAGGAATAGATATAAATCGTCGATACTTACGCAAAGATTTCTTAGATATATAAATCTTGTTCTAGCCATCTAGCGATACTAGATTTTCCCGATCATAGTTATATCAGTACTAGAGATCTGATCCACGTAGTGCAATTTTCATCCTTTGCACTCACTCAACAACTCAACTACCAACTTCCAGATTAATTGACGCACCGACACGACTTAGATTCCACTTCTGCCAGACTTTGCAACTGACATCAACCAACCATTCACCAGAACTGTAATCATATTCTTCCGAACCAGTCAGAAAATCTTAATATATAGTCCAGAATAAATTTTAACCTATATATGGGAAATAATAACCAAATACTAGACAGACCTCACAAACTGTTTATGCATAGCATCTGTGTGCTTGAATGTGCATAAGGGGAATGTATAAATCCACATTGCATCAAATATAGCCATGTGCTTTCGAAAATATTTTGCAATCGGTTGACTTATGTGTGGCTTATTAAATTTTTGTGCTACAGCTTTTGCTAAATTGAGTTTTGCATTAATTAAATAAATTGAATTGGTCCTTAAGAAATTATTTTCGAATTTAAGAAAATATTTAAACTGATATATAAATATACTTTACTATAGAATAATATACTTGTTTATAATATAATGTTAAATAACTGAGTGAACAAATATATCATATATTAAAAAAATAAATGCTGCTTATGATAATATAACTTTCTTCTAACATTTCTTAGAAGATAGCGGGCAGTATCCACAAAAATAAATACATACAAATGACAAAAACTACAAATGCCAACAATGTTCGGGACTTAGCCATAAACAATACTAAAATGCTGATGTGATCATGCATAGCAGATTTTAAATTAATTGATAAATTTTGAATAAACTGTTAATTTTTCTTTATCAGTATTTAGGTGGAGAGATAAAGTGCTTGATCAGTTGTTGAATTATACAGGCGTTCTAGTATTTAAATATTTCACATACTGTGTAGAGTCCACTTCAACGATAAGGTCTTGCAATTGCGTCCCAATAGCTCAACGACAGAGTATCTGTCAAGGAGTGGGACTGCCCAGAGGTTAGTGCTTGGGCATTGCACTCGGAGAAGCTGAGTTCGATATCCAGTTCTTCTCAAACTGTACCCGTGTTCAAGAGGAGTACCTGTACCTTAAATATGTGGGTCCGCAAGTCCCTCCGAGAGGTTGGTGGTTTGGTAAAGAGGATTCTGTCCCTGTGGTTGCCGCCCCCGATGGGTTCTGATCTAAACTGGGTGGCACTTCTCGGCCATCCAAACAGATAGCTTACACCTTCGAGTAGGTTAGGCGATCTGTTTCGAAGAAGAAGGAGAGCGTCCGCTGGCCAGTATGAAGCTCTGTAATTCGATTCCCGGTTGAGGTAGCAGCATTCCTTACACAGGTGTACCAACGAATCAAACCTGTAGGAATCCTGTTCAGCGATAAGGGCTTGCAATTCCATCACAGTTGATCAGCGGTAGAGTATAGGTTAGCCAGTACAAAGATGCATGGTTTGATTCCCGATTAAGACAGCAATGTTCTTTACAGCTCTTGTGATAAGAAAGTATCATATTGTTGAAATTCCGCTATTGTAATTGTTGCACTGTAGTAACTGATGATATTTACTTTGTTGCGCAAACTTCATTACTACACCTCACTCTATATTTTATAGATATATAATTCAAACTATTAGCAACTTTACTGCTTTATCAACTATATTGCTAAGTTGAGTCTTAACTTATTATTTCAATACACCTACAACATTTTCACTCATGATAACTAACGTATTTTATAATGAGCCGCAACTTTCATACGAGCCTGTATCTGCTCTAAATAGTTGCATGCATTAATTCTAGCGTAATAACTTTTAAGTCTTTTCCAAAACGACACTATTACTCAGATTTAGACTTCATCTTAATTGGGTTTCATAAAACTTTGAAAAGTAATTTGTTCTTACGGTTTTCAGCACTAAATGGTAACATGAAGAATCAAATATATTTTGTTCAGAGATATAATATATAAAATAACTTCCCCATTATGAGTAGTAAGGATAGAATTTTGATGGTAATATTCAAAGCTATTTGGCTTTGCATTTTTCTGTTTGACCGGTTTAGTCTGCGCTCATTTGGGTCTTCTCGTCCAGGCTTGTTGCACTAAAGTAGTAATTCATTGGTTTCCGAAACGTATGAATGCTTTTTATATTTTTATTTGAGTTGGATTTTACATTATGATCCAATTTATTATTGATGTGAACAAAGTCATGTTATTATTTACTTATTGTTTGATTTATTACTTTCCTTATATGCATAATGTATAAGGAAAGTATTGTGACAGGGTCGAAAATTCGAATTCGAGTTTTCGACGGGAGAGCTCGTTTCAAGCATTCCTGATCACGAATCAAATACTTTTGAGGTGATCTGTGTGTGTGTATGTGTCAGTGAGTCTGTGGAGACGATATCTCACGAACGAATGGAGTAATTCGAAGGAAATTTAGTACAAAAATTAAAATATGTGAATACTGGAAACCTATTGTTTTTAAACGCAATCAAATGTTCAAAACCCCCCTAAATTTTCAAGTGAAATTTTGAAAAAATCATCAAAAAATCTAAACCTTTAATAAAGTGACGCAAATAGATATTTTTTATGTAATTTTTCCTTAGAAAACGATTGACATAAACTTTAGAACGTTGGTATGAACCGCTCTTGAGATATTGCACATTTTTCAAATATATTTATAAAAAAATTCCATAAATTCAAAAAATACATTAACTGTTGAGAAACATGTTCACTTTTCATATGTAATATCATGCGATAAATTTGGTGACAACATTCTCGTGGATCTAGCTCGTTCCATTCATGAGAAAATATACTTTGAGTGATACATTTGTATTTGAACGCCAATAGTCATTTATCTGCTATAAGAATAATTTATTTCTCCGTCCATGACGCTTAGCGAGATTTTGGCGACGAATTTGGCGGAACGTCGCCAACTCGGCGATTTTTTAAATATTGCCAAATTGACAAAATCTCTCCAAATGGATAAAAATTTCGCTAAATCGTAGAAAATGACGCTAAATCGATGAAAATGACGAGTAATTAACAAAAATTCAATATCTTGGAAAGAATATAAGTATCTACTATAAGAATAACCTATTTTTTTGCTGTAAAAGTAGTAAATTCATTGTATTATATAAGTAAAGTCATGTGCTGCCTACATCAGATTTTTTACTTAGTATACACATTTCATTCTTACTATGTTCTCTAATTCTCCTAAGTTTGCGACATCAAACATTTAAATTTTTCGTTTTCATCATTACATCGCTGAATTGAATCTTAACTTATTACTTCAACACGGTTGCTTCATTTACGCGTGAAATAATTGACTCAATTTATCATAAGCGGCAGCTTTTATGAGAGGCTCTCTCTGCTTTAAAGAGTTACATACATTAATTCAGGCTTAATAACTTTTAAGTCATTTCCAGCATGGCAACATTACTAAGGTTAAGACCTCATTTCAGTTGAGTTTTGCAAAACGCTGAAATGGAAATTGTGCTTACAGTCTTCATACCATGGAGGTAAATGCAAGGAGTTAAAGTTTCATATTCAGAAAACTCCAGTATCGTTTAAGACAATAATTCAGATGGCACTGTGGTAAGATATATAGTCTTGTATTATATGTATTTTTATAGCGAAATGTCTAAAATATTTATTTAAACTGTCAGTTTCTAAAGAACAAATTATTAGCGCAATGAAAAATTGAACTGAAACAATAAAGAATATTCCTAAGTATTCAAAATTATTTAACCTTTCAATTTATGTTTATCTCCCTATATTCTGTACTCTATCCTACCACTATGAAAAGATACTGATTAATTAAACTCGTAATTAGGGAACGCTTAATTTAATAATAATCGAAAATATATATACTACATACTACTCATTTATGTTGTGTCAACTAACAATAACAGCTACTGTACTAATACTAGCGATACATTGGGGCGTTTGTATCAGTGTTGGGCAAAATTTGAACTAAACCATAATAGATAATCTATAATTATACGTGTGCAACCATGTCTCCAACTTCCAATGTATGTATCTATGTATGTATGTATCTAACTTCGGTGTTTTTTTCGAATTATGTGATAACATAAACTCCAGGCTTGTGTTTAATGCGAGATTATTTTCTATAAAACATTAGGCTATTCAAAATTTCAAAGTTAATCCCTTAAAAAATGCTGAAAATAGGCTCCTAAATCAGATTCTGAATAAGTTGCTTATTTAATTAATTTGCTAACAAGCGGCCAAAATGGCATATTTAACCGTTATATTCCTTATATGCGAAGTATGAAGAATTAGAAGACCGAAAGGCATGTTGAGAGTACCGATGGGTGAGAGTACCGCATGTTGAGAGTATCCAAACATTATATTTTTATATTTTAGCGTCTATATATTTTTATATATTATCGTGTGTTTCTATATTAGCGGTTTCAAAAATCTTAGTGTCTATTTTTAGCGGTGACTTTTCCGCGTAGTGTATGGATGCCATATATTTTCCGGGATGTAACAGTCATCATGGCGACTTAGCAAAGGAATTGATAAGGTAACACTGCAATATCGTCCACGAACAAAGAATGAT
The DNA here is from genome assembly GCA_951213105.1 of Amaurobius ferox. NCBI lineage: Eukaryota > Metazoa > Arthropoda > Arachnida > Araneae > Amaurobiidae > Amaurobius > Amaurobius ferox. The sequence continues at coordinate 62,528,876 of OX578147.1, forward strand.
CTTGATCTCATCATATATATATATATCAAGGTAAGAACTTAGAAGTCCGGGTTGATCGCTAATGGCTTCTTGCTGCAGTTTAAATGTAACTGAAAATGTAACTAACAATGGTGTTTCTTAATCGTTGATTGTTCTTTATTACAACTGTTTGGATAAAATTTTGCCATTTAACACAAAGAACATACAAGGAGTACAATAAACTTGATGACATAAAAAAGCTCAAAAAGAGACGTGTGATAATACTCGAGACATATTGGAGCTAAAGTCTAACCTAAATTGGGAAGTTTTATGGTGTTTCATTGTATGATCATTTTTGAGATTAAAAACTCCGATGTTCAGAGCATTTATGTCATCTGACAAGCTAAAGACCAATGAATGCAAACGACTAATCATGGAGCAAGCCTGGATACCAGCTAAGGGCTCTTTCATCATGACAAGTTTAGCAAGTCAGTTCACGGGGCAGCATCTGCTACAAAGTCTACCATATCATCATTGCATCTACCACAAAGTCTACCACATCATCAGAACATCTACAAAGTTTGCTAACAGTAGAATGGAGTTTGAAAAAGTCAATTGAATGGATATATTTGAAATACATGTATGATCACAATAGGAGCTGAACGGCATTTAAGCCTAAAAATATATTATATGTGCAATCCTGATAATAAGGTTCAATATTGGACAATCCTGATGCAGGCCATGAGCCATTTCCTTTAACTGTTGCAAGGATTAGCTCATTCCTCTAATGATGCATTTAGGTATGTGCTTATATCTCACTAATTTGACTAAATTGTACTATTGAGACCAAAGGTCTTACGTATTGAAATAATATTGCAGCACTGTTATAGAAAAACGGAAGTCCACTGCTAATGTTAAGAAAACTTCAATTCGGATTTTGTAGGAGATTTAGCATGAAAGCCCTAAAATTCAAAGCCAATGTATTCGTGATGGCTTTCATAATAACAGTAAAATAATGCAACGATGTCTCCCCCCTTCATCTTTTAATTTATTAGTGCACTTTAAAAGAAAACCCAAACATTTCTTGCTCTGATAATTATTTTGTAAGTTCTATCAAAAATACGCGGTTTGATACTTATTGATTTTAATTAAGTGCGGTTTTATTTCTAATAACAGATAAGAAGTTGGACGATTTTATGCAGAATTTTTCTCGGGATTTGCATATTTTGTTCCAAACCATCGATGCAGGAATTTCACGATGCATAATTCGTAAAATATATTAAACATTTCAAAATACTTTCGAGATCAAATGGAGTTTATCTAAAATTCTTCTCTTAAATAATTAAACTTCTTGAAAATATTACTCGGAACAAAATATAGTAAATATATCTGGTGTTGCACTTTCAACTCATTTTCTATCTTATAAATTGCAATTGCAGTTGAAGAATAATATTGCATAGCAATCTAATTTTCTCAAAGTGATATGAAGATGCAAAAATCTGAATCATTACGTGAATGTCATCTGAATGTCACGTGACTTCATGTCTCATTATTTTTTAGAGATTCTAAAAACTCTTTTAGAATAGACACCGTGTGCGACTAACCTTGAAATTGACCAAATTGAACTTTTCTATTAAATACTAAAATGACTTCCTATTAAAAAATGTTGCAAATCTGCATTTTTACAAAAAAAAATCCTATTAAATGAATTAATGTATCATATTATTGAATATAGTCAGAAAAGGAATCAAAAGATTTTAACGTGGAAAAAATAATGCATATCCTTTCATTGCATGACGATTTACTAGCGCAAGCCACCGGAAATTGGTGTAGAATAGATATATGAATATCATAATTCTTCATCATAGTTATTTCAGCACTGCGGAAGAAGTTCTTGGCGTTATTCAAATTAATGTAGCAGTCTATCCATACGGTAAATAAGGTTTTGATTTGTTTATTAGTTATGAACAGATAAAATCTCAGACATAGAGACTGACGGAATGCTAAAAATTATTTTCTGCATTTAGCAAATTTCTAACTGCATATTTTCAATTTAGCTCTAAAGTATTTCCAACACGAAAAATAAGAGCATTTGTGTTTATACAGGATGTCATGAAACAGACCAATAATTTCAGACGTATTACAGTTAGATATCGCATATTTTATGCAGGTATACAGAAACCCCTCTAGCGCTAAACGATGAAACAACTTTAAGGGGCTGTTCATTTTCATAAGAGTACAAAAGGATATCTTACCTCCTGTTAGAAATAGGAGACATCAGCCATTTACAAAGTTGGTGACCTTTGCAAAAATTCTATAAAAGCATTTTTGTCCCTCCACTAAACATTGTAAGAAACCCTGAAAGCATGTATATAATCAAACTCCTACTTCTTCCCTACAAAATACAGAAGATTTAGAAAATGCAGTAGAATAAAATTTACTTTATACAAAAAAAAATATTTATATTCCCAACGCTTCATGCTTGCACACGTGTAATAAGATGTTTTTTGCATGTTTTCAAATGTATATAAGTTTACACTGTTACAGAGAGATTAATAAAATTGTCTTTTTTAAAATCGTTATTTCGAGATTTAGTATGCATCTTTTACGGAGAACAAAAATGATTTATACTAAAATATGTAACGCTTAGCAAGTTGGTAATACACTTTTACCCCTGGCTCTTACAGGAAATGAAATGGCTTACCGTACATCGCTATAAAGAGGGTCAGCCCCACAGAAAGTTGTATTATCATTTTCAGAAATTGGAGTTTCCAACACACTTGCATAGAAAACATGTGATAACTGATATGTGCCAACAATGTCACACGTACCGTCAAGACGCAAAATCTAAAAATTCGTAATAACTCTTATCTGGCTATCAATGTTACCTGTAAAATGACCTTGTTAATAATAATAACAATGGCTATATAAAATGAGATTGGAAATGAGGGCTCCTGATTTTAACACAACAAATGAAATATTACTTATTCTCACCGACCTATATCAACAATTTACGCAATCATATAACATGAAATTCGCTAGTTGAGTTTAATACGCTTTCGTGGCCTTGCTCACTTTCTTAACACAATTTCCTAGTTTTTACATTTTTCAGAGCTATTAAATAATAGCCATGGCCTTAGCCAACTACTTTCTTAAGGGGTAAGGGATAACCCTTAGAGAGAATTTGGGAAAGCGTATGGCGATAGTAATAAAGGCATACATACCTCCAAATTCTTGGAGCATCTCTTTAAGGGTTCTCATTACGAATGGCGTGACATCAGCTCTCTCAGTCCTTTATCTCCTGTTTTCTCAGGAGTTTGAAATCGGGTTCCTTCTCACTTTTTCCCCAAGTTCCAAACTTCTCTGTCTCTCTCTCTCTCTCTCTCTCTCTCTCTCAGTGCCCTCCCCCTCGTAGTAATCCCTGTCGTTACATTGCCTAAAATATTAATTTCAAGATGTCCCTGGTTAATTTAGTTCGCTCGGCTTAAGCTTTGAAATGTATCTTAATATCCTCTACTTCTTTTGTAAACCCGCGTTTCCGTTGGTCTTGAAGAAAAATACGATACCGGGTCGTCCATAGAGATCTTTCGGGTAAATTTTGCCACTGCCTTTCCATCCGGCTCAGCTTTTGAAATGTAGTATGCCTTATCTTCATGTGTCGCTTTGGTCAATATCTGGCCAGATGTCTTTTAAGGGTCCATAGCACAGCTTGTGTTTTTATCTGAAAGGGTCTATCTATAATTTTTTAAATAAATCCACTCAAACGTAAATATTAATATGGAAGGTCAAAGATCCATATAACAATAACCTTCTTCTTCAATCACTCCGTCCGACTTACCAGAAGGTGTAAGGTATCCGTTTGGACGACAGGGAAGTACCATCCAATTTAGAACGGAACTCAGTGAGGGAGGCATCCACAGGAATCATACTATCCTTCCCCTACCGCCAACCTCTCGGAAAGATTTACGGATCCACATATTTAACTTGTTCGCACTTCGCGTGAACACGGCGACAGTTTGGGCAGAGGCAAGAATCGAATTCGGGTTGCACGAGTGCAATCCCCGAGCGCAAATCACTGGCTGCCGTCCCTCATATGATGACATTCTTCATCTTCGACCCACCCAGTTCGACCTACCCGAACATGTAAGGTAACTGTTTGGACGGCCGGAAAGTGCCACCCAAATTACACCGGAACGCAAAGGCCCAGGAATCCTGAGGGATCGTACCCTTTTTCTCTACCACCAACCACGTGGAAGGACTTAAGGACCCACATGTTTAACGTGATAATATTCAGAGCAAATGCTGCGTCAGTTTGGGCAGAGGCGAGAATCGAATTCGGGTCGTCAGAGTTCGATTCTCACACGCTAACCACTGGGCGCCCCTCCCCCAGATAATAACCTTAATATTTTTTTTAATTCTTTGCTTGATCCATGACATTCCTTGACACTCTGTATACAGCAAGCCGTGGCGGAACTTGGTTTGGTTGTGCCCTTACCTAATGTTTAAAAAAATGCGATAATTGTACCTTTCACTTCCACTTACCCCCCATGTTATCATGCACTTCATTATAAAATAAACTTCCATATTTTAAAATGTATATGATTTTATTATTTATTTCACCCAAGGCAATTGTTTTGATATAAAGTGTGAAGTACATAATTAATGTTTCACTTTTTCTCCAGTTAGTCTAGAACAATCTGCTGTAGCCACATGGGCCTAAACAACTGTTCGGCACATTGCCCCTATGTTCATTCATCTCTTCAAAGCGTGCAGAATATAATATTGTAGTAGCGGTTTCAGAACCAACTTGTGGGAGCAGATTCCGCTACACACAAAACCAAAGTGATCGTAAATATCACAAGAGAAATCAGAGTGGTTAGTACTATTTGTAACCCAGACATTATTATTTGTGCAAGACTTTCCCAGTCTAGAAGAATTGAATTCTAGATGGTAATCAGTGAGAAGGAAGAATGAAGGGATACGAGATTGAAAACACATTTATCAATCAAACAAAATATATTTATTCAAATTACTTAGCATTTAATTTCACTCTCAATATTGAGTATCATCTTTCATTAGGAGCATTTTTCTCAATATCACAATCAACAGTTTTAATATATGCTCATCATTATGAATATTATTAAACATACAGCTCAATTCAAATTATAGATATTATCATATTTACTTAAACAATAAGTGTGCCTGTTTTGAATCCATTAAATTTAGTCTAAATTGGAACTCCTAGTTCCAGAATTTATATCAATATGTTACCTTGTACCGGGAGGTGAACTTAAAAGAATTTCACTCAAATATATCCAAAAAGTCCAAAAGGGGCTCCATACGAGGGAAACAGGATTGTTCATCCAAACCGAAAAATGTTCCAACATTTCAACCAGAAAGGCACGACACGAACCATCAGCAAAATGTCTGCCACGAGAACAAAGCCTTCCGCCAGCACAAAAAGGAACAACCGGAATTTCCTAAAATAAAAAAATAAAATTTAGAAATTTATAAAAAGAAATTTGAAAATCTTCAGGATCCGCAGCTTCATCATCAAGGATCTTGAAATGGTTTCTTAACAGAAACAACGGTACAGCCATCGAATTTTAGCCATTTCGGCCAAGGCTTTGTCTTAAGGTTTTAAGACAAAATTCAATGCGTCTTCACAACATCAGAGTCCAGGCGAGAAGAGCCAGGAGCAAAAGCGAAAAGATTCTCACTTCTCCAAAAAGCCGCTTCCTGATTGGCAGGAAAGCGATTGCACGGCAACAGAGCCTCTCCTCGAGACCTGACGTCACTCCAACCGAGACAGAATTCTTCCTCCAAACCAACCGTTCCGAACAAAACTCCGTTTCCAGTGAAACGGCAATTCGAACAAGGCTTAGCAAACTTTCAATACAGGCACAAGAGAGAAAAGAGAGTTTTTCTCTCGGAAAACACAAAAAGTTCATGGCTCACAGAAAGGCGACATGACAGCTCCTCCTTCCTGGTAGTCAAAAATTTTCCGAAAAATAGTGAGGAAAATTTTTCTCTCACTCAAAAACACAAAAATACAAAAATTTACTAGGAAATTTAGGAACCTGTAAGTGCAAAATAATTTTGAAGAAAATTTAGGGCGAGAAAACGTGCGCGCTGCCGCTTCTCAAGAACAACGACACTGCAGATCTGAATGACTGGCCAAGACATTCATCACCACAGGAAAATGCCAAAAGTAAACCAAAAGGGATGACACAGATGTCACCGCATCTTAAAGGAACCTTTACAAAGAAATACACATAAATACACTAAAATACACTTAAATTCAGAAAAAAATTTGTCAAGGCACTTTGTCTGACAACAAAAGGTCTCAATTCTCATAATTGAGATCACACAGATGATGCGAAAACTTAAACATGATGACAGTATGAATTTAAATACACTTATACAGATCCAATATTATTCAATTAAAAAAAAATCGAAATTTCAAACTTTTGTCAATTTCAAATACACTAAGTGACACGAAACAGTCATTAATTTTCATCAAAAAGGATTAAATATTTTGAAAATTAATTTTCAAATTATATTTGTCATAATCAAGTAATGAGATTCTTCACTCATTCAAAAATTTCTCATTTTTTGAGAATAAGGTTCAAACTTTCAATTTTTCAACTTTTCAACTTCAAAACTTTAGCTTTAAATTGTTCTTGACATTAAAACATTTCAGGATTTCCTTATTCTGAATTCACTTTCACATTATTTTAAATTATTCAATTTACTTTTAAATCATTCAAATTTTTTTTAAAATGTCAATTTACTTTTCTTTCATTAAACCAGAAATCAATTCAACTAAGTGATCACTTCATGTGTCACAAAAACAAAAATTTCATTCAAAACATTTTGCCGAGAGAGAGAGAAAGAGAAATTTTTCTTGAAATCCACGTCAGTTATGTAAAAAGGTGCAGGAACACATCCGAAGAGCAAACTTGTTGCCAACGAGTTGCCAACACAAAAAAGGGAGTGATAAAAAATTTAAAAAAAATACTCGTGTGCAGGATAACAAAACAGCAGAACAGGACGCCAAGACCACGCCTCAAAAGCTTCAAAACATCAAATTTGGACAGTTTGAACTGACCACATCATCCTCTTCTTCTTCATCATAATCAGCTTCTTCAGTTTCCCACCTGGCCAACGACTGTCTTAGGTGGGCTCAGATCCAGTCGTCAGCAAGGACTCCAATCCTACTGCTTGCATCGGACAATTAATTTGCCCAGCTGCTTCTTCTTCAATGTTCAGTGTATCTTGTCTTCATGTTTGCGTCTCCCAGCCAGTCTTCCAGAAAAAAAGGGTTTTGCAGCATTTCGATGAATGATGACTCACTGAAATTTGTGTAGATGTTTGAAAAACTGCTGGTCAAAAAAAAAAAAAAAAAATGTGAAAAGGGAGTTTCAAGAAAACAAATTTCAACAACACATCAAGCCAAAAATTTCATCTCTCTCAGCAAAACAAAATTTCAAAAAACATTTATCAAAGGAGATCATTTTACTTTTGATCTTCCAAAAATTTCATTAAATTATTCAAATATTTTCAAATTCCAAACTTTCAATTATTCAAATTACTTAAATTACTTAATTTACTTTAATTTATCTTTAATTTATCTTAACATTATTTTAACAAAATCATTTACTTTTTTCAAAACATCAAAAACTTTCCTCCTTTTACTTAAGCGGAACACTTCAATTTACCAACACCACTTTCAAATTATTTCATGAACTTAAGAGTAAGTAATCAATTTTTTTTTCACAATTATACACAATCAAATTAATCAAAATCAAATCAGAAAACAAACAGGACTCTCAAAAAAATTTTAAAGTCCAAGGTGAGAGTCAATCAACAAATTTACTTATTACTCAAATTTATTTAAATTGCAACATAAACATTCATAAATTATAGTTCACAAAAATCAATTATTTTTCTATTTACTTTAACTTATATGCAAGACTTCCATTAATTTTAAAATACAGATAATTTTCTCATAAATTCTATTTTAAAAGACAATATTGAAATACAAAAATTTAAACAAGTATTATACTTTAATTTGATATTGAACTATTATTTTCTTGCATAAATAAATTTCTGAGAAAATGTGAACTCAACCAAAAATTTAATATTGTGAAAATCTTTGATAAGATCTAAGATTATAAGGTGTACATATGTTTCTACTTCTCATATAATTTTGTTTTTGGTGTGGTGTGTATCTATTATTGTAATAATTATTTTTGTAAATGATTCTTCCATTTCCTCTATGATCAAAGTTATTTGAATTACTTCTCAATTGATAATGCTGATTTTTATCAGCTTGAAAGTTTGATCTGGTATGAACAATATTGTCATTCACTTTCTTAGGCAAGTTAAATCTTACTCTTTTCACAGTCTTTTTGTTTTGAGATTTTTCTGCAGGTTTGGATAAACAAGATTTCAGTTTCGCAGAGTTTTTCTCAGTGGTGATCATAGGAGTAAGGCTATTTGTCTTAGAATTCACTTTTTGACTTTCAGTAGTTTGTTTTGAAAACTTTTGCAACTCTTCCCTTCTTGAAGGTAAAAGAGTCAGTCTGTTTACATGAACCAATTGTTCATTTTTGGGATTCATCACATGTCTTATTACAAAATTTACTGGCGAAGATTGTTTTATCACTTTAAAAGGACCTCTATTAAATGAATTCAGTTTTTTCGATTGTCCATGAGGCAAAAAGGGAGTATAGAGATAGACCAAATCATTTATTTTGATATTTGGCTTCTTCGCTTTTTTATGTAGTTGCAAAATTTGTGAATTTTCAGCTTTTTCCAAGTTACTTTTTATTACATCATATGTTCTTTTAAGTCTAAATTGCAAATCTTCTCCATAATCATATATTGAATCATATGTTGGAGGTATAAATCCAGCCATCAATGTATTTGGAACAGTTAAATCTCTTCCATAAAGTAAATACGCAGGTGATTCAACCGTGGAAGAATGTATGGCATTTCTATGAGCCAATAAAGCAAAGTGAATTAAATTATCCCAGTTACTCTTATCATTGTATGCGACATTTTTCAAGGATCTGACCAAAGTACCATTTAATCTTTCGACACAGCCATCTACTGAAGGCATATAGGCAGTAGTTGTATTTTTAATTATTCCCAATTTCTTATAAAAACATTGTGCTGTTTTTGAAATGAAATTTGTCCCTTGATCCGAGACAATGTATTTGGGAATATCATGCTGAGCCATATAGTGCTCTAAACAATTTAAAATGTCTTCAGTTTTAATTGAAGACAAAGGATATGCTTCAGGCCATCGAGTAAAATAATCTGTTATTACCAGAATGAATTGATTTCCAGATTTAGATATGGGCAATGGTCCAACACAGTCCATGGCGATTCGCTCAAATGGATATGTAGATTTTGAAAATTTTTGAATAGGTGCTTTATTATTTTTAAAACCTCGGTTTACCACACAGATTTCACAAGAGGCAACATAATTATTTGTTTTCAAATACATTCCTGCCCAATAATACTTTCTTGCAACCGAAGATAGAGTTCTTCTAAACCCACAATGTGCATAAGTAGGACAGTCATGGTGTAACCATAAAATTTCAGACACAAGTTCTGAGGAACAACAACTATTTCTTGTTCCTGGTGTCTATGTTTGGGATATCTGTGAGTGCACCATAGCATGTCATCTTTTCTAAAAAATACTAAAGTTTGTGGATATGGCTTTAGATTCTTGTCTAAGAGATATATAATTTTATTGCATCTAGGGTCAGATTTTTGAGCATTCTTAATTCTGGTGAGCAACGTTGGACAAGTAAATGTTTGTTCCAATTCACCACTTTGTATATTATTTTCATTTTGATTTTCATTTGCTTCACTTGTACTAGCTGAATTCAAATTGACTTCCATTTCTTTTATATTGCAGTTATTATCATTGTTTACATTTTGAAAATTTTGATTCACATTGTTTACATTTTGAACTTCATTGTTATTTATAACTTTATATTGTGATACAAATCTTCTAGGAATATTTTCAATTGAATTAGTACATTCATCAACATTTCTTGAGAGATAGTCCTCCACTATGTTAGCTTTTCCAGGCTTATGGACTATTTGGTAGTCAAACTGTGATAGAGATGCAATCCATCTTGCTAATCGAGATGCAGGATCTTTTAATTTAAATACAAAGGATAAAGATATTTGGTCGCAAAAAATTGTGAAACTCTTTCCAATTAAGTAATGTTTGTAATAGTTGGTAGCCCACATAACGGCTAACGCTTCTCTTTCTACAACACTATATTTACATTCAGCTTCATTTAATTTACGACTAGCATATGATATTGGATGTAAGGTTTTGTTTTCATCTTCTTGGGACAAGTAACAACCCAAAGAATGGTTTGGTGCATCAGTATGTAGTATGAAGGGCTTCCTAAAATCTGGAAGAGTCAAAATCGGTTTTGATAAAAGTTTTCCTTTCAAAATTTCAAAAGCTTTTTGAGCTTCATTTGTCCAAACAAATTTATTTCTATTATCTTTATTCTTAGTTTTCAGTATGTCTGTCAATGGTAGAGATAATTCAGCATAATCCTTTATAAATTTTCTATAGAACCCAGTGAGTCGAAGAAATTGTCTCACATTCTTAATTGATTTTGGAACTTTAAATTTTTCTACAATTTCCAAATTATGTGTATCAGGTTGTACTTTTCCATTGGATACTAAAAATCCAAGATATTTAATTGTCTTCTTAAAAAAATGGCATTTTGATGGTTTCAACTTCAATCCGTGTTTATTTAATCTTACAAAAATTTCTTAATTTTTTCAAATGTTCTTCAAATGAACGTGATGCGACAATAATATCGTCTATGTAAATTCCAGAAATGCCAGCCAGCACCAGAGACATCAATCTCTGAAAGGATGCGGGCGCATTCTTAAGACCAAATGGAGTTCTAGTCCATTCAACATGTCCGTCAGGTGTTGAAAATGACGTTTTCTTGTAGTCGTCAGGATGTAAACACAATTGGTAAAATCCACTGGTTAAATCAAGGGTCGAAAAATACAAGGCCCCTGACAAATTGTCAATCAATTCTGAAATATTCGGTATCGGGAAATTCTCAACAATTGTGATTTTGTTGAGCTTCCGGAAATCGGCCACCAAACGGCCACCTGTTTTATTTGTTAAGAAACCTTCCATCAGGTTTCTTAACAAATAAAACAGGTGTATTGTAAGGAGAAGTACTAGGTTGTATAATTTTGGCATCTCAAAGTTCGTTAACTTGACGTGAAAGTTCTTTCTGTAAATTGTGAGGGATTCTATAAGGTTTTTGTCTAATAGGTATTTCAGATTCTAAATTAATTTCATGTAAAATTGTATCACATCCAGATAATTCTTTCATATTCTTAGCAAACACATGTTTATATTTATTCAACAATTTCAAAAGTAAAGTTTTTTTAGCATAATTCATATGCTTCAAATCAAAATCTCCTCCCCAAGCATCAAATGTATCGTTATCTTCAATACAGTTTTCATTGTCAATTCTGTCATGCCAATGTCAGATTCATAGATATTTTCAAAAGTTCCTAATTTCATTCCTTTATTTATGTAAATGCATTTCTCTGAAGGATTTGCAACACGAACATACAAAAAATCATTTTCTGGAATGTTGTGTATACTTCTGGCTACGAAAATTTTATTTGCAGAAAATTCTTTATTATGAATGGGTTCAAGCAAAATTGTTGTGTTTTTCTCAAGTTTATAATTCTTCTTTAATTTGACAAATGATTCTGAAAAAGGCTTCAAGACACACTTCTTGAAAGCTTTAACAATACCTAAAGTTTCACTTTGTTGTGAATTTCTTTCATCATGTTCACTACAATTTGCATCTAAAATTTCATTATCACCGGTATTGTTTACTGTCAAAGTTTTGTTTGTATTTACATAGTCATTCATCAATATTTCATGTATACCATCATCACATTCATAATTTGATCTTTCATTCACATTTGCATCAAAGTTTCTAAAGTCGACATCTCTGAATTCATTATCATAATTATTTTGTACAAATAAATATATATTATCAAACTTGTTTTCATATCCTCTAAAGTTTCTCGAAAAGTTTGTATCTCTGGTTCTGTGGTCAACGTCATTAGGAAAATTGTAATTTCTACTGTTAAAATTATGACCTATTGCGTTACACTCAAATACTTCAGATTGAACATTTTCTGAAATCACAGTAAAACTTTGTGATTCAGTAAACTCGATAAATGGAACACTACACCATTTGAAGTTCACGCGTTTGTGTTTATAAGTAATGGTCACTTCCTTTTCATTTAGGAAGGCGCTTTCTAAAATAATGCTATACTTATTCGGAGCAGGTGTATTTAAAATACAACACTCAATCAAATTGTTTTCATTTGCTATGCAAATTGAAAAAGAAGCTTTCTTGTTCACAAGTATGTTTTGGTCCTCTCAGAACAGTAGATGTATGTTTTGTTTGTACATTTTGGGGATTAATTTTCTGTAAGGAATCACTGTATATAATGTTTATAGAACTTCCCGTGTCAATCGAGGCATTCAGTTTTACATCTCCAACGAAAACCGTCACAATTGGAAAGTTTTTTTGGCAAGGCGCTTCAATTTCTGTCATAAAACTCAGCTCAGAATTTGATCTATTAAAATTTGGAGATTGAAAGTTTTGACTATTAAAATTTTGTCTTCTAAATTGTCTTCTATTACCAATTCTATTGTTAAAATGTCTGCTGTTTCTTCTATATCCAGAATTATTAAAATTTGAAAATATTTAATTGTCAAAAGAATTTCTAAAAGTGTTCGAAAAATTTATTTTTTGAAAATTTTGATTTCCTCTGTACATACTTCGAATTGGTCTTCTAAAATTTGAAAGTTTTTTCTTGGAGAATAATTTTGATATGGACTTCTGACATACCATTCTTCTTCCTGTGAGGCAGCTGGAGTTCTTCTTTGACCGAAAAGGTTTCTATTGTCAACTCTTCTAGATGGTGTAGAAGTTTTGAAAGATGTTGATGGTTTATATTTCTTTTTCACTGGAATTTCTTCCCATTCGTCTTCTATCATCTCAGTTTTATTGTATCTGCTTGTAGAGGGCGTATTCGTGAATGATTCTTCAAAACTGGAATTGCTTCTATCCAAATCTTCTCCTATCTCTGTCAGTCTTTTTTTCTTTTCTCTGAATTCTTCTTAAATTTAGTTCTTAAAACTTCATATTCTTTCTTCCTTAAATTTAATTCCCTCTTCAATGCTTCAATTTCTTCTTTAGGGTTATATTCAGTTCTTAAGGTATTTATGTCTTCTGTCATTTCTTCAAATTCTTCATTTGGCACTTCCTCTTCAAGGATAGCGACATCTTTGGCAGCCTCGAATGTTTTAGGATTGGCTGATAAGACTGCTTTTCTGATGAAAATTTTCAACTCTTTTTTAAAGGTGTCATGTCGCAATTCTGCGCCATGAGCCTTTTTGTATTTTCTGCTAGAGAAACATCCTTCTCTCCGTTCGTGCCTGTGCTGTGTTTTTACTAACACTTGTTTCCATTGAAATTACATTAAAAAGCGCATTTCGTCGTGAATTCGTTGGAATGTCTGGACTTAGTGTCTGGCCGGGATGCGTGACGTCTGCTCGCTAGTTGCTAGGAGAGCGCGCCGTCCAATCAGGAAGAGGCGCATTTTTGCGAAGGAGAACTTTTAGCGTGGGCTCAGGCGACCCACACTTCGCTCTCTTCGTGCTGGAACACTTCGACTGAAAGGTCGCATCGAAAGTTTTGTCTAAATCAGACAAAAGGCGTTTAGCCGAAATGGCTAACTGGCGGAGATGGGCATTTTGGTTCTAAAGGAAACCGCCCCTGCATTTCTGGAGATGATTGAAGAAGATCCTGGATACTTACATTAATTATTCTGTACATTTTCTAAAATATTTGTTTTTCCATTCCAGGCAATCTATCCGACATCGACGCCGAGCTTGAAGTAGCTATGCCGATATCGTTCGGAGTGTAAAATTGACGGATGTCTAGTACTTAAAGTTTTGGACTTTTGTTTCCTCATCGTCCCCTTTGAGAACTTTGTTCTACTTAAAATCGTGCACATCGGACGAGAGGTATTTCTCTGAAAAGCGTGAAATGTATAATAGCCAGGTAACATTTCTTTACGGGAATTTTATTGCCGTACAGCACCGGCATAACGAGGACCAACCTCTTAATTAAATGGCTCATGTTAAAAGTATTTATAATTGTTTTGAATTCATAAATATGGAATTGAATTATTGTGATATAAATAAATTTTGAACAGAGCAATAGATCTGATTGTTATTATATAAAAATAAAGCTCTGATTATAATTAGATATATTGAAGGATAAATATATGCATATTCTGGTTGAAATTCTTAAAATAAATATTAATTTGAGTGACAAATGAGCCTTGTTATTTGTGTTACGTTTTACCTTACTCACTGCACATCATTTAGGGTTAATTCCCCTAAACTGGGAACTCCTTTAGATCTTGAACCTGGTGTTTTTGCTGATAAATTTTTGAGACTAGATATGTTAAATATATGTCTCTTTGGCTTTTTGAAATTACGATCACGAAGTTGTGGGTGGTGGAGTCAGTAGGTGCTGTTTGTACTGACCCAGCTCCCACAAAGGCATTCTGTAAAATTGCAGTTCTCAGGGTGTCTTCATTGTCAGAAACAACATCTTGTGGAAAGGCAATGTAGGATTCTGCTTCAATTCGGTTCGCAAAGTCTCTAACAGTCTCGTTTGGTAATTGTTTACAGTTCTCAAGAGTTGCAACATTTTTGGCAACATCCTCTTTCCTAGTCAAGTTTTCTTTCAAGGCATTCACTAACCCAGTGAAAATGACACTGTGGCTCAACTTAGGAATAGATTTTACAAGTCTCTCAGCCCGTCCAGTGAGTTTCAATTTTAAGATAAAAATTTTATCATGATTATTCCACTCAGCGTGATTTGCTACTAATTCAAATTTCTCCATGAATTCCGTAAAGGACTCATCCTTATTTCCAGCAAAGCTTGGAATGGATCCAAGAAACTGTGATCCAGAACCAATTTTCGATTTGTTTGAGTTTCTGATTGCAGAGTAAGATCTGCCTGAATTTGGAGAAATCGTAGGTGGAGACACCGAAGGCATACGTGTGGACACATTCGGTTGTGCAGAGGAGTCTCTACTCCTACTTGCACGCTGATTCTTATTGTTCTTAGGCATTTTAACACAGTTATGGATTCACTTAAGCACAGTTTATCTCGAAGATAATCTCAATTTCTTTCACTTATTGTGTAAACAGAACACAGAGAAGGGACAATTCGTGTGTTTCTTTTGAGTGACACACCCCGTGTAGAAAACCCAGACCACACGACCAACCCATAGGCTAATGGTAGCTTTCTGTGTGGCCGGTGACACACCCCGTGTGAAGAAACAAAACGAAAAAACACTATGTATGTGAATATGCAGAGATCTTGCAACAAGCAATCAATGTATGTGAAATATGACAACCTAACTATTACTGATTTATGTTGTCGATAATACAGTGCCTAGTCAAGTTGCAGTAGGGAGAACAGTCAGTCAATTTAAAACACAGGTGACTAACCCTCTGTATGTGAAATGTATGAAAACACAAAAAAACAAATTCAATATATTTTTGTTCATCAGCCTGAATTCTAAACAATTGTATGTGAAACGTGCCAACAAGGAATATTTGCATTTATTTTTTAGAATTGTGTGTTTTTAAAATTTGTAAATCACTCATAATTATCACATGATAAAATAAAATTTTGCAAATATTCATAATGTGCATATTCAATCAATAAACAATACATGGATCAATAAATAGGTGCATATGGGCCTATGTGCTTTTTGAACTTTTTATATTCATGAATTTATAATAACACTCATTTAATACCATATGAAAATTTATCTTGCCCAGTTTGATTTAAATACATTTGCTCCAAAAAAGAAAATTTTTTTTTTTACCACTTACTTTGCAAACTGCATTACTCACATATGAATCAATTTTTATTTCTTGCATTCCTTCATTAAAAATTTTAAGCATAAATTTCACTGTTACACTCTGGGAAAAGAGCGGCACCAATTTGTGGTAGCGGTTTCAGAACCAACTTGTGGGAGCAGATTCCGCTACACACAAAACCAAAGTGATCGTAAATATCACAAGAAAAATCAGAGTGGTTAGTACTATTTGTAACCCAGGCATTATTATTTGTGCAAGACTTTCCCAGTCTAGAAGAATTGAATTCTAGATGGTAATCAGTGAGAAGGAAGAATGAAGGGATACGAGACTGAAAACACATTTATCAATCAAACAAAATATATTTATTCAAATTACTTAGCATTTAATTTCACTCTCAATATTGAGTATCATCTTTCATTAGGAGCATTTTTCTCAATATCACAATCAACAGTTTTAATATATGCTCATCATTATGAATATTATTAAACATACAGCTCAATTCAAGTTATAGATATTATCATATTTACTTAAACAATAAGTGTGCCTGTTTTGAATCCATTAAATTTAGTCTAAATTGGAACTCCTAGTTCCAGAATTTATATCAATATGTTACCTTGTACCGGGAGGTGAACTTAAAAGAATTTCACACAAATATATCCAAAAAGTCCAAAAGGGGCTCCACAAGAGGGAAACAGGATTGTTCATCCAAACCGAAAAATGTTCCAACATTTCAACCAGAAAGACACGACACGAACCATCAGCAAAATGTCTGCCACGAGAACAAAGCCTTCCGCCAGCACAAAAAGGAACAACCGGAATTTCCTAAAATAAATAAATAAAATTTAGAAATTTATAAAAAGAAATTTGAAATTCTTCAGGATCCGCAGCTTCATCATCAAGGATCTTGAAATGGTTTCTTAACAGAAACAACGGTACAGCCATCGAATTTTAGCCATTTCGGCCAAGGCTTTGTCTTAAGGTTTTAAGACAAAATTCAATGCGTCTTCACAACATCAGAGTCCAGGCGAGAAGAGCCAGGAGCAAAAGCGAAAAGATTCTCACTTCTCCAAAAAGCCGCTTCCTGATTGGCAGGAAAGCGAGCGCACGGCAACAGAGCCTCTCCTCGAGACCTGACGTCACTCCAACCGAGACAGAATTCTGCCTCCAAACCAACCGTTCCGAACAAAACTCCGTTTCCAGTGAAACGGCAATTCGAACAAGGCTTAGCAAACTTTCAATACAGGCACAAGAGAGAAAAGAGAGTTTTTCTCTCCGAAAACACAAAAAGTTCATGGCGCACAGAATGGTGACATGACAATATATAATGAACAACTATCGAGAATATGACACAGGCACTTAACACGCCATACACTATAATAGATCGAACGGAAAGGTATAAGAGACAGAGCATGTGCGGCTGGAAGAGTAATAAAGTTGCTGAAAAAACTGAGCAAAGGTTGTAGAATATCAGAAATGCCGCAATTACAGGCGTTCGTGAAAATTTCAGCTTCATTTCTAAAATATTCAGCTAATTATAGTCTGCCGAGGCGTTGTTTTTGCAATTGTTTAAACTGAATTTAATGTATTTTTAAATAAATGAATAGAAAATGGATGTAAGTCTATAGCGAAAATTCTATGTTGCATACATCAGATTTTACTTGTTTCTTCTTAGCGCCCTTATAAATTATCTAAATATTGCATTCCCAAATCTTTCACGCCCCTCCCCCAATTTCAGCCGTTGGTGTTGTGGGTCACCTCCACCACTAACAGCAATACAAAGAAAAACATATATTATTCAACATACGGCCTTTATTTTTCAATTTAAAATTATATTTCAAGTTAAAGGCGAAAAGTACGAAGAATTTTAGAAAATTTTGGTGCTATGGTATAAAGAAGCTCGTGCCTCGAAGCTCATGCTCGTTCCTCTTGTTAACGTTGAGCTTCTAAGGGTGAAGACCGTACAATTGTCAAAGAGTTTTGAAATGGAAAACTTTCCTGCATCACATGGATGGATTGAAAAATTCAAAAATAGGCATGTCTTAGCAACTCGTGTCCTTTCTGGGGAAAGTGCGAGTGCCAATGAAAGAACTGTAGAACAAAAGAAAGAAGACTTGACTACTTTAGTAAACGAATACGAACCGAAGAACATCTGCAATTGTGACGAAACTGGTCTTTGTTATAAAATGATGCCCGACAGAACCTTAACATTCAAGGGAGAACCATGCTATGGTGCGAAAAAAAGTAAAAACAGACTAACTGTCTTGCTGTGTTGCAACGCCGATGGTTTGAAAAAATTCCCGGCATTGGTCATTAGCAAATCAAACAAACCTCGCTGTTTTAAGAACGTGAAGAAGCTTCCTCGCGACTACACTAGCAACGAAATGGAGTATAATATATCGCACATTATCTTGGATTTCCTTCATAAATTTGACAGGAAAATGGAAAAAGAAAAACGGAAAGTTCACTTATTCGTGGATCAGTGTCCTGCTCACCCACAAGATCTTTCAACTTTCAACAACACGAAAGTTGTGTTTTGTCCTACGAATTGCACGAGCAACATTCAACCTTTGGATCTGAGTATCATTCGTTGTGTGAAAATACACTACAGAACAACTTTAATCCGTCGACTTCTGGCTGCTTCAGAAACAAAACGTGCAGCGAAAGACGAATTAAAGCAAGTTACCGCCCTTGATGCAATTCATATGTTGTGCTCATCATGGAGAAACACCACTGACAAGTGTATTAAAAGCTGCTTTAGGAAAGTAGGATTTTCTTTCCAGCAGAAAATGAATATGAGAAGTCTGAAAATGAAAGTGATAATTGTGAAAATGACATAAACGAAGAAGATTGGCATACTGTCTCTGGTGGACTCGCTACGTGTACTTTCAACGAATTCGTTGATGTAGATGAAAATTTAATCACAGCTGAATTGCGTGTAATTGGAGACATTGCAGCTGAAATAAATGGTGGTGACAAAGATGAAGAGGTGGACGACGATGATGTAGAAGATGTCGCAAAAGTTCCTCCAACTCACACAGTAGCGTTAGAAGCATTAGAAACTTTGCGTGACTATTTTCAGTTCAATTCCGGAGGTGAAGGAACTTTTTCACGTCTTGATGAACTTGAAAAAACTATTTTTGAAAATTCATGAAATCAAAAACTATCCTCGATTATATGTATATGTATATATATATGTATATATATGTATATATATGTATATGTATATATATATGTATATATATATATATATATATATATATGTATATATATATATATATGTATATATATGTATATATATATTTATATATATATGTATATATATATATATATATATATATATGTATATATATATATATATGTATATATATGTATATATATATTTATATATATATGTATATATATATATATATATGTATATATATATGCATATATATATATATATATATATATATATATATATATATATATATATATATATATATATATATATATATATATATATATATATATATATATATATTTCATGCTATGCACATAAATAATCTAAAAATTACCAGCAATGTATATAAATATCCCTCTTATTTAGTAAATGGTATAGCCAAAAGTTTAGATAAGCTGTATTTTCATGAATTCATTTCATATTATCTTATATCAGCAAGACATCAGCATTCCCTTGTATTAATAACACTTTTATTTTTACATCCACTTAAACATAAGTCTTATTATTATAAACCCCACTTTTTTGTAGCTCTTATTGTATATTATTACTTTTTCTTACCTTTGAGTATTACTGTTATTTATTTCTTACGATTGGCAACAGTAGATCATTTATTTTTCCTTTGCGAATGGCAACACTGGTCTCTTCATTCTGGGTTCCAGGTTTTGACTGGTTCGGGCATATGTAGAGTTTATTCCATGTATTCTTGTTTCCTTTACTTTTTCTTCTTTATGTATGTTGTCCAAGTAGAAATAATTTGTGGATATACTCTAGTTATTTCTTCAGAAACATACATGTTTAGTTTTTGCTTCGACAATATACTTAGACCCGATAAAGAGTTTTGGCGAAGTGAACAATTCCATTATTTAGGCCTAGCCCTTGCCCACGTGTATAGCATTAATGCTTGGATTTTATATGTTTTACTATTCTTGATTCCAAACCATTGATATTTGCTGAATATCTTTATCTTGATGACTCGAATTTTTTTATTTTTTCCCTTTGATTGAAGGTTTGCTGTTTTATACTTTTTGTAGGTTTGTGATAAAGTTAGTTCGAGTTGCAGGTTCTCACTTTTCTGTCATTGGACTTTCAAACTATTATATATATATATATATATATATATGTGTGTGTGTTACTTGTGTGTATGTTAGCTACAGTTAGATGTCGATATTTAACTTGATTATATATCAAAAATGTAAATCGAATTCCCAAAGTTTGGTCACCACAGCTGCAAATTAACACATCGGAATACATACATTTATACCTAAATATACACACTAAAATATTTAATTCATGTTGCACCCAAAACTTGTAAATTTATAGACAGCCTGATTTAAACTTCTGACCGTATTAAAGTATTTTTCTTAACCATACACTATGTATGGAATTGAAAGTAATGAAAATTAAAATTATAGATAAATCCTTTTTATATTTCTTCAAAAATAAGATTTTTTTAATATAGTTCTTAAAACCAGCAAAAACTGAAATTCAATTTTATTCCTTTCACATATAAACTGATTTCATTTCAAGAAATGCTTCAACGAATCTATATAATTGGCATTAAAATGTCACATGATTTAGTTAGGAGAAAAAAATAAATCACTGTGGTGGAAAAGGTGGGTATTCACTTGATGTTTAGTCAACTGGAACAAATTACGCAGAGGAAGATCAAGCTGTAGTTCGTCACGAGATGTTACCGTTTCTGGGAATTAAGTTGTTGATCCAATTTAGAACTTGTCTATATTTAATCCCGCGTTTTAGAAAGTATTAATTTTACTTATCTATTAAATAAAGTTAAGTATTTGATCTAGTTGATGATGAATTAAAAACATTATTATGCCAGCAGCCAATGGCTTGCCCTGCTAACTCAGAAAAAAGTATTTTCATTCTTTATAGATATTAATTTTTATTTTATCCACAAAAGAATACATGAAAAAGAAAATTATATAACGGCAAATTTCATATTGTTTTTTTTAATTTATTCCATGTATTGTTTCATGGATTTCATGGATAAAAAATAAGAAATACATGAAATGTATTTTTTCTAAATAGTGTGAAATTTGAAGCTATATAATTTCCTTTTTTCATTTGGCAACCTGGCTCACTTAAATGTGATGCCAAGCTCAATAAAGCATGCATACAGTGCAGCGCCTTCTGTCCTGTACAGAGTATTTCATATCAATAATAAGGCACTCAGCTGAAACAAACCATCTGTTACTGTCCGTGGACTTGATTTCGCGGTCGCTGCTGCTCGTCTTCACGGTGAGACGATGATATGATTAGTGAGTACAAAACTCCCTAAATCACGGAGTTTAGAAATTCTCTTTCGGAACTATCATAATTTTAAATCCATAAACTGTAGACCACAGTTGATAAAATTTTAAGCTCTAAGTTAAGCAACTTCTGCCCTATAAAAGGGTTGCCCTATAACATTTCTCATAACAATAAAAAATGAAAACATTCTGAATTCCATTTTACATTTCACTTAATAAAAATATATTTTTATTAATTCTCAAAGTCCTCTCACGTGCACGCTAACTTCAATCTATGAAACGAAAAAATCCATTTAAATATCTCAAAATGTCATATAATTCAGATAGTCAATCTGGTGGAAAAAGGGAAAAATGAATTTGTACACTGGAACAAATTAATTGGGTCACGTGATTAGACATTATTCGGTAATTAGTTTTTTTTTTAATGATTTATAAAGTGAATTCCAGAACTGAAGTGTTTTTATTAAATTATTTTTCCAGTGGGGTATGGATTTTCTGCTTACCTAATTATCCAATCAGGAATTTACCTAAACCAATATAATGGACATAAAAACTTCTATAAAACTCTATATATTTTTAGATGAATAGGAATAATAATTATTGATTTACAAAGCGAATTCCAAAACTGAACAAACATTTTATATATTTTATTTTTCCGATGAGGTTAGGATTTCCTATTCACCTACTTATCCGCATAGGGATTCATTTGTCTATTCCAACAGAATGGGCTTAAATTCCCCTAAAAATCCCTATAATTTTAGATTAATAGGTTTAATCCGGATTATTGATGTCAAGAATTTTTTCGTAATATTGTGTATATGAAAAACAGTTTTATGAAATATATATTTCTCAGTATCTGCTACAGATGATGGCTGATTCAGATTCAGAACTCTAAACAATTTTATGAAATATCTATTTCTCAGTATCTGCTCAGATGATGGCTGATTTAGATTTAACAATAAATTCAAAATGGGATACGATGGCTCACTGAAGATTCCTACTTCCGGTTCTTTTTCCATTTACTGTTTAAAAAGTTAATTTCACTTGAAACATCTAGTTTTAGAGATCGTCTATAGTCATTGCTTAGAATCTAAGCAATGATAGCTGATGAGAAGTTAGCATCAAATTTTGGAGAGGATGAAGTTGTCGACGATAGATGTTCGCGTTCGCTGCTTTCCAATTTCAGTTCAAAAGATTTCTTGAAACAGCTAATTCTTCAGATCAGCTATTGATAGAGATTAGATAATGACTTGTAGGAATTCAACATTGAATTCTGGAGGAACTAGAGAGTTTGCTAAATATTTCAACTTCTGGTTCAAGTATATACTTCAAAAACATCTATTTTTCTCAGATTTGCATATAGATAGAAATTAGATGGCGACTGATCTAAATTTGGCATTAACTTCAGGTGGGTGTAGAGGTTCGATAAAGATTTCCGGTTCTGGAGATGTCACTTCCGGGTTTTCTGATAAATCGTATCACTGTAAGGAATAAGTACGCAAAAGAGAATAAAAATGCTCAATATTTCCGTCAAAAGTGAAATGTACACATTATTTACTACCATTTGAAGTCTCGTTTATATGTTTTTATTTTAATATTTTGTCTTTAATACAAGGAATCTTTTCCAGATCAAAATTCGTTGTTTCTCTTGAACTTATCCAAATTTTATGCTATTGGGTATATTGGGATCAACTTTTTAGGACGGAATTAATTGAAATAAAATTTTAAGGTGCATTATCCCATTCTGTATAACTTCGAAGAAATACATTTATGAAAGTTTCATAGAATAGTATATTATAATTATAGATTGATTTATAGTTTCGACAATTTGTTTTGTGTTGCATATTCTGGGCATAAAATTCTGGATAAACTATGATACAATAATTCTCAATGTTTTTAATATAATCTCATAAGAGTTTACGTTTTACTTCCAACTAAATTATATTGAGGTTTGGAAAAAATATATATATAATTTTTAAAGTAGTTTTAAGATTAAAAGTTAATATTATCAAGACATTTTCCTTTAATAACATGTGTTGATAGATAGTGGAATATGTGCGGAGTATGTGTTTATGCACATAATACAAAAATATGTAAATTTCTAAGTTAAATACTTTTGATCCTATAATGATCACAAGGTTGAAAATATTAGCTTTGACATATGCGGTAACAGAATCAGGGGATGCCTGCATAACTTGTGCATGTTTCGCGTCTCCAATTTTATTATAAAATGTTATCAAATTGTAAAATTTTGATAATTAGTTTTCGAATTTTCTCAAAAATGTATTCATTAAATTCGAACATTGAAAAGTTTTTGAGGGAGGTCATCTCACCCCCCCCTCCTTTTATGTATTTTTCATATAAAGAAAATGCTTGATTCACTTGAGCACGAATTATAAAAGAAATGTGTTAAAATAAAATTATATCAGTTTTATGCATAACGTTATATTTAAATACATAGTAAAATTAATTTCTTCATTGCCATTTTTATTACACTTCATTGAAATAATTTAAAGATATATTTACTGATAACTCTACGCTTCGTGTCAAACTCATTAAAACATCCAGAGCCAAATTATTCTGGAAAATATTGGTTTCAACAATTTGCATTAGGTTCAGTTTGGTGCTGATGGTTACAAACATAAGTAAACTTTGCATTTAATGGGAATTCTATTGGCCAATTTATGACTTTATGGACATGGGATTTATTGTTATTCTTGCATATAGAAAAGACATAAAACTCACACTTTGTTAAAAAGTAAGGTTACAAAAGAAAGACATAAAACTCACACTTTGTTGAAAAGAAAGGTTACAAAAGAAAGGTCACAAACATAAGTAAATTTTGCATTTAATGGAACTTTTATTGGGCAATTTATGACTTTATGGACATGGAATTTATTGTTATTCTTGCTTATAGAAAAGACATAAAACTCACACTTTGTTGAAAAGCTTTGCTTGAGAAGATTGCAGAGTCAATTTCGCCGACAAGAGTTTGCAATGTCTTCCCAATAGCTCAACGACAGAGCGTCGGCTAACCAATACGAGGATCCGTACATAGTTCGATTCTCAGCTGGGGCAGCAAAGTTCTTTACAATGGATCCCGATCAAATGAACCCTGAAGATTAGAGCAAAGATATCGGAAGTCTGAAAGTGACCCAAGTACCACTAGCACGGGCTCAATGGGATCAGGTGTACATCGCCCCGATCAAATCGAGAGATCAAAAATCACGCATTAAGCTAATTTGGAGGATAAAAATAGCAGCAGTAAGGTAACCTGAGAAAAAAATAGAAGGTCTATTAGATAGAAGTTTGGACATAACACATTATAAGTCGATAAGAGATTATTTCGTCCCAGTATCTCAAAGGTATAGGTTTGTCTAGCCACTACAACGATCCGTAGTTCAATTCCCGATTAAGACAAAAAGGTTCTTTAAAAGTTGTTAAATAAAAATAACGACAAATATTTATGTGCGCAACAAATATCACTGTGTTTAGAAAATTAATTAAAAATGCATCAATTAAACTTATTATTTAACTTCAGCGTCAAAGTCTATAGTTAATTTACCTCTATATTAAAACATTTGACCAACACGTATTTAAATGTATTTTACAGTCAGCACCAATTTTCCCCTAGTGATGATTTTTTTAAATATTCCCATAAAATTGCTTTCTTATGTCTAGAAAAATCTTCTACTAAATTTGGTTAATTTTCTTCATTTAAATACTTTATTTAAATACGGATGCAGCACTAAATGGAGAAACTTCAATTAGCATCAACTTGGACACTCTCAACTATATAGAGCCAACGGCCCTACCGTGCTGAAAACACCGGTTCTTGTTAGATCACCGAAGTCAAGCAGCATCGGGTGCGGTCAGTACTTGGGTGGGTGACCACCTGGGAACACCGCGTGGTATTGGCACATTTCAGGCGCGGTAGACCGGTGGTTTGCGCGCTGGATTTACATGCTGCCACAACTGCCGCCGTGTTCATGCGGAATACGACAGTGTTAAACATGTGGGTCCGTAAGTTCTTCCGAGAGGTTGGTGGTAGGGGGAGGAGGGTACGGTCCCTGCGGATGCCAACCCCACTGGGGGTCCGGTCTAAATTGGATAGCACTTCCCGGCCGTCTAAACAGTTACCTTACAACTTTTTGGTAGGTCGGACGGTCTGGGTCTCACCTCTCAACTATATACCTTAAACATTTGTTTTATAAGTAATATAACAAATAAAACTTCTATTACTACGCTAAGTAAATAGCTCTCAAGATATTTTAATATTTTGGAAGACTTTGTTAGCGTAATTTAAAAATGGACAAGTAGCCAGAGGTTAATTGAAACATTTAACTATTTTTCTTTAATGCCCGCATTCTATTATTAAGATTTTTTGCCTGAAAAGTTGACAATAAAATCATAACAGAAGGATACACACAGATGAAATACCATTATTGCCGCATATAAAATGCTCATTACATCCAAATATGAAAATAGACGAGGATATTAATAAATTAAATGAGATTTAATCTTGTTTTTTTCCCCTTCACATCACCCCAAATATTCAATTTTAGTTTACGTTTTAAAAATGACCTTGTTAAAAATATTTTACCGCTTTTATTTTTTTCCAGCATTTTATATATCTATCCATGTTCTCCGTTAAAAGTTAACAGTCAACAAGGATTTTAAAAAGGGTAATTCATTTTTTCAGATTCAAAATTAATCAGAAAATTCAATCTTTTTGTAAAAGTTTTTTAAAGACGCTTAAAAATATTCTTCAGTGTTGGAAAGTAAACAATTTTTTTGAATAAATAGAAGATATATTAAAAAGCAGTGTTATTTGGGACAAAATAAAACAAAATTAGTATGATAAATTGTGCAACATTTTACTTATCTTTGTCAGAATATGGGTTGAGAATTTATTGGAGTTTATCTACTTAAAATTCAGTTTTCATGTAATTAATTTCACTAGGAAATGAACCCGGCTTTGCTCAGAGTTTAAAGAAAGGACTAACTAAACTTATGCATTCCATTATTGAAAAGGCGCAGTCGACCGCTGCGCGGGACCACTTTCAGCTGGTTCCCGCCTTTTAAGCTGGTGTAACCCGTCATCAATAATTGCTAAACACGCCTAAACCGGCTGTGCGGGCTTATATGCGGCTGCGCCACTCCTGCTGCAGACACATAATATAGTCTGTCCCATTGCACTTCTGCTTTCTGCCCCACTGCGTTCTGCCTCACTGCGTTCTGCCCCATTGCACTCTCCATACTGCCCCGCTGACTTCGACCACCACGCCGTAATACGGCTGCATAATACTCCCTAATTACGACATAGTATTTATTTCACCCGCTCTACGTCCCGGTGTACTACATAAAAAATAAACTATTTTAATACGCTCTAAACAAGCTCCATTGATAAGCCTTAAATAAGCAAGCAAGACTTATGCAAATAGTGGATACTAAACTTGTTTAAAATAAACACTGCGTTCTCATTAAATAAAAATACTTGCAATCCTAAAAAATAAAAATGTGCTTTAAACACGTAAATAAAATTACTTCCAACCGTGGTCTGCATTGACATCACAACTTCAGAGTATTATTTTCTCTACAAACGTCAAGTGAATCGAGAAATGACCCATAACCATGTATAAGACCACATTTATGTGAGCATCAATAGACGGAGAACTGGCTTTGGAATGAAGCAGAGGGAATGTTCGAACACTGATACAGACCCATTTAAAAATTAATTTGATTGTAGTGCAAATCAATTTCATCATAAGAGAATTCATTTTTTCAAATTTTACAAGAAAAAATTTGGAAAAACGGCATCGTGATCCAAATGATTACAACTATAGCGTGTCATCCTTCACATTGAAGGGCTTGAAATAATCTTTTGATTGATACCGTACTTAATAATGTACCCCCCGGAGGGTACCTTGTTCCCCAAGCGGCCTAACGATGTCCCAAACAAACAAAATGTGTATAGCGGCTATTCCTCACAACGATGATTGAAACTATCAAGTCTCTTAATCGTTGAGTTATAAATAAACCCTTTTATGCATGATTATGTAAAATTTTGTCCTGTGCTACCACGTTAAAAACATATAAAATTTCGAATAAATTTCGAAGTTTTCGTTCGAATTTAAAAAAAAAAATTCTACCGAGTTCTAGATATGTCGGTAACGAAGCTAGATATGAAGTTTCGGGGAAATCCATTAATGATTGTGACTGTCGCTAGGAATCGACCACAGACATCAGACAGACGGACATCACTCAAATAGTCAAAACGTATTCAGGATGCCTTAAAACATATATTGGCAAACATATATTGGCATCAAAATCTCGATTTCCAAAATGTACATGAAAACTTTACTTTCTCAATACTACGTATGAGAATGTAATGAATAGTAAATAAAAATAGCGAAATAGTAAACAAATAAATTAACATATTTTATTAGTTAAATTTTTATTAGAATATGAAAATATCAATCCAATATCAAATTTTTGAAATATGCAACTCTTCAATTAGCCGATGCTAGAAAATAAAAATTAACAGTCATAAATGTAGCATTTTTTATGAATTTAAAAACTTTTTTTAACGTTTAAAGAAACTGTCCAACAGTTATGGTTTAAATCTTCATTACATTCTCTAATCAAAAGATATAATTCTATGGTCTAACCAAAAGAGATAATACTAATGATTTTTCCGATGGTATGAAGATGGGATCTTTGTTGTAACATTTTCTGTTTTTAAAGAAGCAATTTGTTGGATAATTGCGCCTTGGCATAAAATAGTTAAACAACTAATTCGATGTTTTACAAAATCTCTCCAAGGTGCCTTCAGACATGCACTAAAGTATCAATGTTACACATTTTGTAGCTGTAAGTCGCTTAGATTTTCCGCTACGTCACCAACGAACAAATGAACAGAGGTGCATATATTTTATTATTATAGATTAAAATATTATTTTCGAAGAAAATTGCTTTGATTCAAAGACTTTAAAAGCTGTGAACCGAACCGAAATCGAAACCGAATTCATGGATTTGCTAGAAAGCAATGTAAAATCTCAGTTTTATAATTTTGTTGTAGAGAGCATATGATTATATCTCCAAACTCAAAATGTTTTATTTTATTTAATGAATGAAGCACAGTTGACGCCGTTTTTCAATCCAGTATGTACAAACCTGGTATCATCTGTTTACAAAGCAAATACGAGTCACATAAAACTACACCTATCAATCGAAGAGCTAGCGGCCCTACCGTGCTGAAATCACCGGTTCTCGTTAAATCACAGAAGTCAAGCAGCATCGTGCGCAGTTAGTACTTGAGTGGGTGACCACCTGGGAACACCGCGTGCTGTTGGCACATTTCGGGTGCGGTAGCCCGGTGGTTTGCGCACTGGATTTGCATGCTGCCACAACTGTCGCCGTATTCATGCTCAGTACGATCACGTTAAACATGTGGGTTCGTAGGTCCTTCCGAGAGGTTGGTGGTAGGGGAAGGAGGGTACGCTCCCTGTGGATGCCTCCCCCACTGGGTTCCCGTCTAAATTGGGTGGCACTTCCCGGCCGTCTAAACGGTTACCTTACACCTTTCTGGTAGGTCGCACGGTCTGGATCTCAACAACAACAACTTATCAATCGAAAGCAGCATGTTTCTTTACATTAATTTCATACTATGGTAATGCTACTCTCAACTTCATTTATTTATTTAGCCTAATTGTACATTTTACTTACCATCCAGTATATATACAAGCACGTTATCATCTGTTTACAAAGAAAATACGAGTCACATAAAACTGCACCTATCAATCGAAAGCAACGTGTTTCTTTACATTAATTTCATACTTTGGTAATGTTACTGTGAACTCCATTTATTGATTAAGTAAATTTGCTTATTTTTCTTCTCATCCAGTATATACAAGCATGTTATCAGCTATTTACAAAGCAAATATTAGTCATTGCTAACCGAATTGGAGCAAAATCCTATGGCAGCAACTCAAATTGCAACATGTCTAAACATGCCTTACTCCGAAACGCGTAAATATCATTAATTTTTTCCGCGCAAATATGTCTTATTTAGATCGAGATGGCGATAAATATTATGTTTTATCCCTTTCCAACATAGTTGAAAAGTGTTTATGACTTTGGTCATAATGGCATTCTGTCTGTCTGTCCGTTTGCACGATAACTGTCGTAAAAATGACTTTTATCAAAATGAAACGTTTAGTAAGATGTTCAGACGGGCTGCGGAACATATAAAGAAGCAGACGATTTATATTTCGATGAAGCTTTAAGTTTTCAAGTATAAAAAAAAACTATAGCACTGTGATAATTTAAAAACATCAGCCCTGAATGTATCACATTTTAGAGACGTTTAAATAAAATTGCATTTCAGTTGGAAAGACTTTCCTAATCAATCATTTATGCATGCTTGGTCTTTCTTGTTTAATTTCGAACTGAAAAAAAAAACTGTGATTAATTAAGGAATTCAGCATTAACTATATGGGAATTTTTTACTTACATAGAAATATATTTTCAACCACTAGATATCAACATGTTTATTAGCATTCATGTCACACTTTAAAGTTTCTGCCATTCATTACAAGCTGTTCTTTACTTTGGAATGTGAAGGTATGTTATCAACTGTTTGCTAAACAAATGTGAGTCACATTACAAACTTAGTAGATATGAAATCAAATGTTTCCTTTCCCATACTATGAAATATGATATAGAGAAACCATTATTTTCAAGAATAGTTTTGGTGTTTTGATGCTAATATATGTTTTAGGACTTCCTGAATACGTTTCGACTATTCTTGGAATAATGTCCGTCTGTCTGTCGTCAGTCTGTGTACGATTTCTTGTGTACATCGTACTGCCACAGATATTAATGGAGTTCCACAAATTTTTGTATTCTGCTTTGTTAACGAAAAATCTAGCACTGGTTAGAAATTTTAAATATTTCAGAGAAAACTTCGAAATTCATTCCATTTTCTTTTATTTCCTCAACATGGCAGTATAAAACAAAATTTGATATAGTCATGCATGAAAATGGTTATTTATGGCTCAATTAATTATCAAGAAATATAACAATGTCAATAATTTTAGTAAAAAGTAATTAGCCACGATAAAATGTTGGTGTTCATTAGCCCCTTCGTGGAGAGCGATACAATTTTGTGACGTCATTAGTCCCTCTGGGACGGAAGTTACCTCCCTCCCCCCACGATGCGGTACATTTTCAAACATGGTATTAGTTGAAATATTTTTCAAGCCATTTACAATGAAGAATGACATGCTTTAATTATGATCATATGGACAAAATGGTATGAGATTTTTAAATTTTTTGCTTCCAAAATATGCAATGGAATGCACTAGAATTCAATGAACTAGATCCACAAAAGTGATGTTAACAAATTTGTCGCGTATTTTATTTTATTTATTTTATTTATTTATTAGTAATATTGCATATGAGAAATGAACATATTTCGAAATAGTTTATACCCTTAAGAGTTAATGCATTTTAATGTTAGGTAATATTTTTCATAAATGTTTTAGAAAAACGTGCAGTATATATTGAGAAAGGTTCATGCTAACTATCTAAAGTTTGTGTTTTTGCTTTATATTGAAAATTACATAAGAAATGTTAATATACGTAACATTAGTAACATATCTGATTTTTTAATGATCTTTCTTTATTTAACTTGAGAAATTGGGGGGGGGGGCGGAGTCTCCTTAACATTCGACTGTGTTTAAAATCGATAGACTTCCGGTATTTACAGATTACAATACAATTGCCAAATTTCGTCCAAAACGCTCCGTTTATTCATGAGACATCGATTCTATAGACTCGTTCAAACGTTCAAATCACAAAATCGTTCAATTCGAGTATAAACTCGAAATAAGAACAGGAAGCATAAAAGGTGTTATTCGTGACGTCATCGGTCCCATGGGGGATACTTGAAATGCGCTCTTCCAGTAAAAACTCATTCAAATTTTCAACCCCGCCACAAAACTTTCACTATACATTATATTATGTATCCTTATACATTGCACGATGTGTAAAAGTAACAAAAAAGTTTATCATACTTAAAGAATTGATTATGAAACACTTTCCAACAGAAATGCAATTTTATTTAAACATCTTAAAAATGTGATATAATCAGCGCTGCTATTTTTAAATTATCACAGTACTACAGTAATTTGTGACACTTGAAAACGTTAAACTTAATCGAAGAAGAAAATGCTGGTTCAACAAAATGAGTTTTATTCAAAGAACGTCATAAAAATATGAATCGTCTGCATCTCTATTTTAAATCAATGAATATTTCATTTAATTCACTTATATTCCCTACTCTAAAGTAAGTAATTTTGTGTGAAGAAAGATTCAGCAATTCTTATACAACTCACCTTACAATTTCTGGATTCCTTTACATTCTGTACGCTATATTAAAACATTAAATTTAGACTTCAGTGTAGGAATAATCAAAGTTTAGTGAACATTTAAAATGAAAAATATTGTAATTAAGCTGATACAGAATTTAGATAGACAGATAATATGCAAAAATAAAGCGGTTTTATGACGGATGCAACACTAAACATAAATTTAAAATATCTTCAAACATAACGATCTGGTTCCTACACAACTGAAAAGAAATGGATTCCATATTTTTGCAATGAGTCACGATCTCTTCTTATATCATGGGTGTAATTATTATTTCAATTTTTATTTGAAAAACTATCAAACATATTTTGCTGAATTTATTTTTGCCCATTTTATGTGATAATTAGAAAATTTCTTAAAATTTTCAGAGTAATTTGTGAATTTTAACTTTCTAAAAATGCTTGAAAAATTACGTCTCATAGGGTTCAATGTATTTAATTTTTTCACACCGGATTAAATCGGAAAGTAATTGGGTGATACTATTAATTTTTATTTCTTTATGTTCCACATACCGTCTCAACAATATACTAAAATTTAATTTTGATAAATTCATTTTTACGGCCGTTATCGGGCGAACGAACAGACAGACAGAATAAACAAAGTCATAAACACTTTTCAACTGTATTTGAAAGTGTTAAAAAATTAAATTTATAAGTACTAAGTAAAAAATTGCTGCTTATTTTTAAGAGTGCTAATTTATTTGACTATGACAAGATTGATTACTAGTTTAATAAAAAATTCATGGGAAGAATATAAGGTATCGTCATCGCTACGTAAATGCTAATTTCATTCAAATGTCAAACTCAATAAGGATATTTATACATTAAACAAGAATTATTCTTGTTTTCTGATCTCAAACGACTCTAGAATATCCACTTTTATTCAAGTTATAAAAAATGACTTTGTTAGAAAATATTTTTCCCTCTTATATTTTCTAACGACTTCGTATCCCTTCTCATGTTCTCTCTGTTAGAAGCAAACATCACTGATGAAAATGATGCTTTTCTTCAGATTCATAATTAATTAGAAGATTCATAATTGTGTACATATTTTTAATAAAATATTTTTCAGTGTCGAAAAATAGTTTTTAAGTAACAAAACTCATTAAAATGAAACGCTATAAAAAAGCAAAATAATAAAATATCATAAATTTTGTAATAGTTTGGTGTTCTTTATCGTGTCAGAATATGGATCAGTGTATTATGAATTTTGTTGGAGGAGGTGGTTTCTCTAAAATGGTTAAGAAATGCAATGTTAATGCCACCCAATTAATTTTGGATTGAACCCGAGTTGAAAAAATGTAATATATTGAACCCCATGGGACCTATTTTTTCAAACATTTAATGCGATAATGAAATAATTCAAATGCGAATTTAAAATTCACAAATTGCTTCGAAAATTTTAGGAAATATTCAAATTATTCCATAAAATATATAAAAATAATTTTAGCAAATTATGTTCGGTAGTTTTTTAGATAAAAATTGAAATAATCTTTGATGGAAAGATCATGTGACGAAAGATCACTTCAAAATAAATTATGGCATCCATCTTATGTCAAAATCATGATTTTTAAAGTTATTTTTAATTAATATTTAGTATTGCATCCGTCCTAAAATCGTTTTGTTTTTTATTAATGTCTGTGCATCTATATTTTGAAACAATGCAATTACAATATTTGGAGTATAAACGATCATCAAACATTGATCATTTCTACAGCGAAGTCTAACTTTCACGTATGGAAAATGTAAACACTTCACGCTGTAAAATGAGTTGTATAAGAATTTCTGAATTTCTTTAACTCAAAATTATTTAGCTCTGGATTCTGCAATATAGCTGATATGAATGAAACCTTCATTGATTTTTCATAGAGGAGCAGACGATTCCATATTATTGCTTTTTGATGAAGATTTAAGCATGGAGTTAGAAAGTAATTTTACCTCCATGGTTTTACCTTTTTAAGTAAAATAAATTATTTAAGTATTGCGATAATGTTAAACATATCGCCGCTGAATGAAAGGAATGGAAAAAAGTTCATGAGTGAAATATTCACTGATTTTATATAGAGAGCCGGACCATTTATATTTCGATGAAGTTGTTTGAAAAAAGTTCATTTGTTTTCAATGAAGTTTTCAAATATAATGCATTACTGTAGTACTGTGTAATTTAAAAAATATCCCCACTGAATATATCGCATTTTAGGGATGTTTAAATAAAATTGCATTTCAGTTGGAAAGTATTTCATAATCAATGCTTTATGCATGATTGATCTTTCTTGTTTTTCTTGCAATTGGGCACATAGTTCCAATTGTTAGCAAATTTAGTCGAGATAAGGAAATTTAAGTATTATCTCTGACTAATGAGTTAGCAGTGGGTGTGGCATAAGTTGAAGTGGCACGTTTTGTAGTGATGAAAAAAAAAAGTTCTCCGTGTGAGTAAAGGCAAAAATATATTATTTCTCACAAACTAAAGCAGAACAGAAATAATAGCAGCATACATCATTGGATGTGATGTTGTTTACAGAAAGACATCAAAAACAGTTTCTGCTCCATACTGAGCATGCACATAGCCATAACGCAAATACTGGCAATTCGCATAACATAGCTTGTTACATTCGGCTATATATAATCATATATACATCTGCCATAAGTAATATGGCCATAAATAATTCGGCTATATATATTAGCCATAAATAATATGTCAACTACTACCACATAATCTACAAGCACAAGCCAAGTGCTAAAGAGTTATGTTCTTCCTAGAGGTTTGGGGTAGGGAAGGGGGGGGGAGGGTTCGATCCCTGTGGATACCTCCCCCTCTGAGTTCCGATATAAATTGTGTGACAGTTTCCGGAATAACATATACCTTAACCTTCGGGTAGATCGGACGGTCTGAGTCGAAGAAGAAGAGGTAGAGAACACCAAAGCAAAAGCGCTGCAAAGCTAAAAGCTAAAGTTCCTTTACCGGTACTTTGTACGCACACCCATATCTGTTTGGACACTTTCGGAGTATGCTAATTTCCAGTCACATGGGAAATTAGCGTGTTCCGGTCAGCTAAGATGCAATCTGCAGGAACTCAAATTCGATTCAACTAAGACACTAAACAAACAATCCGTAATCAAAACAGTTAACCAGGAAAAATTCCATTGCTTAAGCTTTAACCGTAACGCTATAGCGATACGTCGTTTGTTTACTTTATGGTGTGTAACACCAATTACAAAAATCGTTATGGAATACTAACTTAAATGTTGTGTAACATTTTTGTAAAAATATTTTGGTAAAATAGTTAACTTTTTACACATATCCTTAAACAGAAAAAGCCAAATTACAAAAATGTAACCTATATCATATTCAGTAAAATTAACAAATATATGTCTGTACTACGATCAAATTTAACGTTGTCATCATTGATTAAATTTTCATTGAGAAATAAGGGAGCATCCATATATTAATTTCGATTGCATATAGTTCTTACAACTTTTTTTACTACTTATTTAAATTATTTTACACAAATATATCAGTAAAGTAATTACACCATCATTCCATAGATTCACAGTTTGAATTTGAGTATCCAAGAAACTTTGCTACATAACTAGAGTTTA
The DNA here is from genome assembly GCA_951213105.1 of Amaurobius ferox. Taxonomy (NCBI): domain Eukaryota; kingdom Metazoa; phylum Arthropoda; class Arachnida; order Araneae; family Amaurobiidae; genus Amaurobius; species Amaurobius ferox. The sequence continues at coordinate 62,564,369 of OX578147.1, forward strand.
AATATAATATATAGAGTTTAAATAATAAGTGAAATAGCGCTTCTTGTATGTCTTGAAGAAGAAGACAGTTTTCTGCCTTCGAAACCTGTTGATTAGTATATATATATCTTTAAGCTGTATTTACGAATATTTTATATTATTGAATTAATATTACATCAGTTTCTGACTGATTTTAAAATAAAAATTTGAATTTTTATGCAAATTGTTTATCCCTTCCACAATGATATTGTTGGCTAGAAAGTCATGCCAAAGCTCTGTTCAAAATATTGTATGTAGGCAGAACAAGAATTTTTCTACTAACTCAAATACTCTATTCTTCTCTTTATATATATTCATGTGACTCTTATTACAAATTGCTGTTCTTGAAATAGACACTTATGTTAAACTAGTACTATAGCCTTCAAAGGCATGGAAACTAACACTGTTATAAATTAATACTGCAACTTTTAAAAATAAGTTTTATTTTGTTTTCAAGTGTACGGCTCTTGTTTCTCTGTAAAGATCTACGCCATGATTAGTAATACATGTGTTCAGCGTTTCAGTCTTATAAGTTACCTTACCAAGGGGCTTCTGGAGGGTCTGAAAGGCTTTTCAACATACGCAATTTTGTCCATACCCGGGGAAGAAAGAAGAAATCCGGTCTCTTACCCGCGATCGATAGTATAAATTTGCTAAGATTCAGTCTCTGAGCGATTAGGGGCTTCCTGAGGGTCTAAAATGAGACTTATAAAATCTCCATTTTCTCCGGCCCCAGGGAAGAAAGCATATCCGACTTCCTTTTTTTGTGTTCTTTATACGATACGATAAGCATACAAAGATCCATCTTTATAAGTCAAAGTCATTTGACCACCCCCTCCAGAAACCACAAGATGACCTACAACAAGGAAACTTTGCACAGTTTTACTATATATTACGGGATAGACATATTTCCTAATTCTGCCCGGGGGGGGGGGGAGAAAAAGAGTGGGCGTAGAAAAGACTTTAGATACACTCTAGAAATCGTCTGTTGATCTAAATGGCAAAGATGTTACACACTTATAGACTATTTGCCAGAAAATAAAGAAGCAAGATTTCGATTCCCATCCTTTGTTTGGAGAAATCGGATTTTTTCCAAAATTCTTTCCATGCCCCCCCCCCAGCAGAATACTCAGGAATCTTCTAAAATGTATGGAAAAAGACTCAGAACTCTTTTGGGGGCATAGAAAAAAGACTCAGTCTTCTGAGGGGCGTGGGGACTTTTTCATGGGGACTCCAATTTCTCCGAACATGGGATGGGGATCGAAAACTTGGTCCTTTATGTTCTGGCAAATAGTCCATAAGTGTGCAACATAGCCGTTTAGATTAACGAAATTCTAGACTGCCTCTAAAACATTATAACCATCCCCTGTTTATCTACTAACGGGTAGAAATGGATGATCTGTCTCCGTTAGATTCTATCCTGTAGTCTATAGTATAACTTGGAAAAGTTTCAATGTTTCAGGTCATGGTGTGGTTTCTGGTAAAATAAAAGGCATTAGAGAATTATGCTATAGAATCGAATTGAGAATTTTTCAAAAATATAATTACTCCTTTGCCGATTTGATGCGTTTTAAAATAGAGGTGATCCTCTAAATTCGAAAGTAATTTAACGTTTTTCCAGAACAGTTTAATCCTGGTGTAATGGATGATAATTATTTTTGAAATAAAATTCTTCGAATATTTCGGAGCCATCTCTGGTTTGAAAGCTACTTTAAACAAGAGCTTTGGAATCAAGTGGATGCTTTGAAATAGTGGCTACTAACATACGTATACAGCTTTCAATGGAAAAGATTGTTTTTTTTTACAAATATTTAATGCTTACTTTTGGCATAAAGCCAAAAACAAGCATTTAAGTAAAGTATTTCAAACATGTTTATTCTTTCATTTAAATTTAATTCTTCTTTCATTTATTCTTTATATTATTTTTAACATCAATTTTCGTAAGACCATTTCACTCAAATGACCAGTTGTTTGCTTCCAGCTGTAACATAATCTAATCAACTCTGTAGTAATACATAAGTTATATAATCTTTCATATTAAAAGAATATGTATATCTCACTCTGTGTACTTATGTGGGTGTGTGAAGTCTGTAGCGATGAATAATTTTGTGCACAGATACTTGAGAACCCGATAGGGTACATCTAGGTGTAATTTTTTTAATTTCGAATTAGTTTTTTTGGGTTTTTTTATGTTTTAGCATTTTCCCGCGAATTGGTTCTTTAGCGACCTAAAATGTTATAAGAGAGTTTTCATCTTGACATCATCTGAAAGATAAAAAAAAATTATTTTTCAAACAAACATTAAACGGAGTCCACAGGAGGAATAAATAAATTGGAATGGATTTTTAAAAAACAAAAGAATGTTTTTAATTCTACTCTAATCACGTCATCACTTTCAAAGTGCTGACAATCCAATGTTACTTACTAGCCGTAATGACAGCTAAACCATGATCAACAATTGATGATGGATCATCTGTTAAACACTTTATTTCACTTATTAATCGTACTTTTTGATTTCGCACGACTCAATGATATCCACTTTTATTCACATTCTGAAAAATGACGTTGTTAGAAAAGATTTATCACTTACTTTTTTTAACATTTTACACATCCCTTTTCGTGTTCTCTGTGTTAGAAGTAAGCAATGAACAACTATGATAGAAGGATGTACATTTTTTTCAGATTTATCATTAATCAAAAGTTGGATGTCTTGTAGCGCCTTTTAAAAAAAGTTTTAACGTATTCTTCATTGGCAAAGAATATATTTTTTTAATATAATGAAGACTGCTTAAAATGTAACAAAATAAGATAAGTGTACTACATTTTTTTTTCATTATCCGAATATATTTAAGAAAAAAAAGTTGGAGGTTATTTCTTTGACAGAAATGTTGTTTTTATTATGCCAAATATTTTACGTTAATATTACAATTTTAAGGAAATAATGGCTGCCCTAAAAACTTCTTGATATTAGTAGTAAAATACAATTGGGCCCAATTAAATATTGTGCAAAAACTGAGTTTCGAGTTCATTCGACTTTTTCATTTGTATTACTTTCCTTATATACATACTGTATAAGGAAAGTACTGTGACGGGGTCGAAAATTCGAATTCGAGTTTTCGACGAGAGAGCACGTTTCTAGCATCCCTGATCACGAATAAAACATTTTTGAAGTGATGTCTGTGTGTGCTTGTGAAAGTATGTGTGTGTGTGTGTGTGTGTGTCAGTGAGTCTGTGGAGACGTAACTGGCGAACGAATGGACCGATTAGAACGAAATGTGGTACAAAAATCACAATCCGTAAACACTGGAAGCCTATTGTTTTTATACGCAATCGAATGTTCAGAAGCCCCCTGAATTTGAAATTTTGAAAAAATGAAATTTTGAAAAAATCATCAAAAATCAAAACCGCTAATAAAGTTGCGCAAATAGACATTTCTTATATAATTTTTCTTTAGAAAACGATTGACATAAATTTTAGAACGCTAACATGAACCGTTCTCGAGATATTGCACATTTTTCAAAAAAATTATCAAAAAGTCATATAAAATAAAAAGAAAATATTTCCTATTGAGAAACATGTTCACTTTTCATATGTAATAGGATGTGATAACTTTGGCGACATCATTGTCGTGGATCTAGCTCGTTCCATTCATGAAGAATGATAGTTTGAGTAATACTTTTGTATTTGAACGCCTATAGTCATTTATCTGCTGTAAGAATAACTTATTTCTTCGTCCATGACGTTTGGCGAGATTTTGGCGACGAATTTGGCGGAATGTCGCCAACTTGGCGAGTTTTTCAAATGTTGCCAAATTAACGAAAATCTCGACAAATGGATAAAAACGACGCTAAATCAATGAAAATGACGACTAATTGAAGAAAATTCAATATCTTGGAAAGAATATAAGTATCTACTATAAGAATAACCTTTTTTTAACTGTAAAAGTAGTAAATGCATTGCATTATATAAGGAAAGTCATGTGTTGCCCATATCATATTTTTTTATATTTTATGTTCGTTTCAGAATTATAATCAAAGTAAAAGAAAATATTTCTACATGATATTTTGTTAATAAACTGTTAAAAACTTTTTAGTTTTATTCAAGCCATCCAATGAATTTATTTTAAAACATGCTAATTTGATACCTTTTACATGCGTAATAGATTACAAAATTATGTTATCCGCTACTAACTATACAAGTACTACTAGTGTTTCAGTAATTATCAATGTTCTCCAAAAATAACAGAATCAAAATTTTAAATTACCTCATAAATAATGCTCAATCATTGGAATTATAAAATAATATGTCTTGTAAGTTTAGTATTATACAGGATGTCCACTAACTTTAGAAACAAAAAGCGGGATTGATAATACACAGCATGATGAACAATATTTGCTATAGAACCGAGGGTCCCAATCCACTCTTAGAGGCAAAAACCAGCCACAAGGGGATACCAAATATCCATTCCAGCCGAGCCGCAGCCAGCTAACTGATTTGACGGAACCATTCACCGGGCAGGGTCCGAATGAACGTCCATCAAGCTCGACACCAGCCACCGGTCAGCCCTTGGCTCAGGCTATGAATAGACACAGTCCATGGGCGCGACCACCTGGAAGAGTCGGGGCCCTACCGACTCAATGGTTCGTCGGACATTTCATCGTCAATAGGGTAACCCGATTAATTTTCCCCCAGCAGACGGAGGACCAGAGGTACAGACCTAAGATCCGACCACCGCAATCTTGACGGCGAGTATGGTAAACAACAACAGAGATTTACCATCAACGCCTGGGTATTCATTCTTGGTGATTGGCTGGTAGGACCTTACATTTTTCCGGAACACCTAACGGGCGCCATGTACAGCGTGTTCCTGGAGCATGTGCTACCCAGTCTGTTGTAAGGTGTTCCTCTCATTACACAAAGTGACATGTGGTTTATAAATGATAGGGTCCCGGCATATTTTCCACACCTTCTAAATCGTCCACGACCATGATGTTCACAACTGAAAGGATCACATTGTAAAAACATTTTATGCGTTGCACACGTTTGTATCACCAGTGCTCCTTTGTTATCCACTGCTGCATCTTTATTTAATTGTAATAAGTATGAAAGAATTATGTAAATGTTTAAGCAGATAGTTTTATTCCAAATTACTATTTCCATAAATACTAAAATGAACCCCACAAATTACGGAAATTAAAATAACTTTACATTGCGGATTATATATTGGTACTAATTTTGACATTTCAACTCTAATTTATATTTTATTTTATTTATAGACCGACATGTAATAAGCGTACATTTACGACTACAGTCATTTGGACACTCTTTAATTAAGGGTAAAACGGATAGCATCACTTTATCTCTTAACAAAGTATGGAAAACATTAAAATTGAAGTATTTTACTTAACATAAGTATAAACCGATAAGATCTTAAAAATATATTTTATATATAACATTATGTTGTATAAACAATAATAAACTAATCTGGAGACATTAAATCTAGAGATCTGCGCAGAATAAATGCGCAGCTAATTGAAAAAGGTACACTTATAACTGCGAATTATCCGTTACAGAACTACTGACCTGTCTATAGTAGGGTAATGTGAAGAAGAAATGCTGTGTACCGTTGCTTAAATTTTGCCAGTGTTAAATTTTAAACAGTTTATAACTACTTCGCTATTTTGTAAATTTCTTTAATGTTTTATACTTAATGCATGTATTATACATCTATACTTCTGCAGTCTGCAGGGCTGGCAAAGTGCAAGTCGCATCCAAAGTGTGACAACATAATTTTGTGAACCGTGAGTCCATCATGCTTATAAAAAACATTTTAAACAAGTTTAATTATTATGAACTTCTAATATAAATTAACAACAGTTAAAGTAACTTTTAACAAGGACTTACTGGCAAGTTTTTAATTATAATCTTTATTTCTAAAATATTCGTAACATTTGTTCAAACTTAATCTTGGTATTTATATTTCCTTTTAAACAATTTTTCTACAAAGCGACAGATGTTATCAAAAGTACCAACTTTTCTGATATGTGAAATTTCACTAATTTTGTTCATTCGATATCATGCCTTGGCATCGTTGACATATATATTTATTTTACATCAGTTGAGGTCTTTTCACAGTTTATCATTACTTCAATTTATTCATTTTCATTTCATATTTATTTTTATTTATATTTATTTTCGCACAGTTTTCGCACATGAATATTTAAATTTCATTCTCATATAATTATTTATTATACACATGATTTCTATAACCCTACAATGCATTGTAAAATATGAAAATAATGGCTTTTATTAGCATTCAATAACCAATCAAATACTCACTTATATTTATTTACATACATTTACTTATTTACCATTTATTTATTTAAACAAAATCTTAACCAAATTTAATTTATTTATCCTCTCACTTTGGGATTAATTTAGTTTTTCCATTTGTTTTAAAAATTTATTTACCTGAAACACTTATTACTTTCCTTATACACATAATGTATAAGGAAAGTATCGTGACGGGGTCGAAAATTCGAATTCGAGTTTTCGACGGGAGAGCACGTTTCAAGCATCTCTGATCACGAATCAAACATTTTTAAAGTGATGTCTGTGTGTGTAAAAGTATGTGTATGTGTGTGTGAAAGTATGTGCGTGTGTGTGTGTGTGTCAGTGAGTCTGTGGAGACGATAACTGACGAACGAATAGACCGATTAGAACGAAATCTGGTACAAAAATCACAATCCATAAACACTGGAAGCCTATTGTTTTTATACGCAATCGAATGTCCAGAACCCACCTAAATTTTAGAGTAAAATTTCGAAAAATTCATCAAAAAATCAAAAACCCCTAATAAAGTTGCGCAAATAGACATTTCTTATGTAATTTTTCATTAGAAAACGATTGACATAAATTTTAGAACGCTATCATGAACCGTTCTCGAGATATTGCACATTTTCAAAAAAATATCAAAAAGTCATATAAAATAAAAAGAAATATTTCCTATTGAGAAACATGTTCACTTTCCATATGTAATAGGATGCGATAAATTTGGCGACATCATTCTCGTTGATCTAGCTCGTTCCTTTCATGAAGAAAGATAGTTTAAGTAATACTTTTGTATTTGAACGCCTATAGTCATTTATTTGCTGTAAGAATAACTTATTTCTTCGTCCTTAACGCTTGGCGAGATTTTAGCGACGCATTTGGAGGAATGTCGCCAACTTGGCGACTTTTTCAAATGTTGCCAAATTAAAGAAAATTTCGCTAAATGGATAAAAACGAAGCTAAATCAAGGAAAATGACGATTAATTGACAAAAATTCAATATCTTGAAAAAAATATAAGTATCTACTATAAGAATAACCTTTTTTACTTTCCTTATATACATAATGTATAAGGAAAGTATTGTGACGGGGGCGAAAATTCGAATTCGAGTTTTCGACGGGAGAACACGTTTCAAGAATCCTTGATTACGAATAAAGCATTTTTGAAGTGATGTCTGTGTGTGTGCGTGTGTGTGTGTGTGAAAGTATGTGTGTGTGTGTGTGTGTGTGTGTGTGTGTGTGTGTGTGTCAGTGAGACTGTGGAGACGATAACTGACGAACGAAGGGACCGATTCGAACCAAATTTGGTACAAAAATCACAATCGATAAACACTGGAAGTCTATTGTTTTTATACGTAATCGAATGTTCAGAACCCCCTTAAATTTTCGAATAAAATTTGGAAAAAATCGTCAAAAAATCAAACCCACTAATAAAGTTACACAAATAGACTTTTCTTATGTAATTTTTCATTAGAAAACGATTGATATAAATTTTAGAACGCTAACATGAACCGTTCTCGAGATATTGCACATTTTTCAAAAAAATTATTAAAAAGGCATTTAAAATAAAAAAAAAATATTTCCTGTTGAGAAACATGTTCACTTTTCATATGTAATACCATGCGATAAATTGAGTGACATCATTCTCGTGGATCTAGCTCTTTCCATTCCTGAAAAAATATACTTTGGGTAATACTTTTGTGTTTGAACGCCAATAGTCATTTTTCTGCTGTAAGAATAACTTATTTCTTCGTCCATAACGCTTGGCGAGATTTTGGCGACCAATTTCGCGGAAAGTCGCCAACTTGGCGACTTTTTGAAATGTTGCCAAATTAACGAAAATCTCGCCAAATGGATAAAAATGACGCTAAATCAATGAAAATTACGACTAATTGTCGAAAATTTAATATCTTGGAAATAATATTAGTCTCTACTATAAGAAAAACCTATTTTTTTACTGTAAAAGTAGTAAATTCATTACATTATATAAGGAAAGTCATGTTTTGCCCACATCAGATTTTTTTTAACTGTAAAAGTAGTAAATTCATTGCATTATATAAGGAAAGTCATGTGTTACCCACATTAGATTCTTTAATTTAGCAATTTAAATGTTTATTTTACATTACAGCATTCCTAAGCATAGAGCTATACCTAATCGTTCTATACCTATACATTTTTAAATTCATATTGACTTAAAACTTTCTATTATTTATACAATTTATTCATTTTTAATGGCTTAAAATATATACCATTATTAACTAATCCTTAATATTATCATTTTCAGCTCAGATCTATTTCTTTTCACCTTCCTTCATTATGTCTTACAATTTTCTTAGTCTCAAGATTAGTCTTCTACCGAAACAAGTTTGCAATGGCAAATCTTCAACGGGTCGTGGAAACTTTCAACAGCACAAGGACACCCCCAATATCTTCAAAATATTTCAAATTATTATTATAAGATAAATATATTTGACTCTACATTGCATTTATCTATGTATCATTTTCACATTTATATTTGCTTCCAATATTCTTACTACATACTGTTAATAATTTGCAATCATCAATGTATTTATACACAACATCATTATGTTTTTGAAAATATTATTGTATTATAATTTTCTATCAAAAATTAATTATCAAAAATTATTTTTTTTTACTTATTTACATACATCTCTTTTTACAATTTTTTAAATACCAGTCATCATTCTAATTTGAGTTTCAAAAATGTTTTGCCCGATAAAAAATTTTAACACTGACTTTCTTTTCGATTTAGTTCATTATTATCATTATTAAGTGGGGTCGACTGTATTACAAACATATGACATGGTTTATAGTATTTTAGATTTATTTTTATTAGAAACATAATAGGAGTATACATTTTAATATTCTGCATTTTTGTGATATAGTAAGGATAAAATATATTCCTACTAAATTATACCATAGTATCTATATAACACTTACAATCTATACAATATTTGTCTAATTTGTGTCTTTCTAGATCTTCCAGAAACCCCCTGTTACTTCAACACTGAGTATTTGCACACTTATAGTATCAACCATCCGTCAGCACTTAACGGAGCATGATTTTCGATATTCTTCGCGGAACTGGAAAAAATAAGGTATTTTAAAAGTATTTTCACACCTGCCAGAAGCCCCCTGATGACCTTGAAACCTGCTTTTTTCACATAATACCAACTCTTGGACAGAAACTGATGTAGCCAGTTTTTTGCTATCCTGCTGTTGAGTCGAAGATTATGAGGTGTATCCCAAACGTTTTTTCATACCCTAAAATACCACTGGAACAAACCTAAGGTAGGCAGGGTTTGTATTTCTCTCAAGCAACGAACAAACTGAGGGGTGTGAACTCTCTTAAAACTGCCCTGAAGACCCCCAGGCTGAAAATCGACCGCGAGGCAAAACATCACTTGCCAAATTTTCAATTGAGAATTCGATTGATTATTTGATTATTTCGATTGACTATTTTCAAAGCTTGTAAAGAACCTTGCTGCGCCTACCGGGAATCGAACTGCGGATCTTCTCACTGGCCAGTCGACGCTCCACTCTTGAGCTATAGTGACGGAATTACAAGCTCTTATCATCTGAGTGGACTCTGTATTCTCCCCCCTTTAATGTTAGATTGGCGTACAATGGACAATTTGGCTGACCACCTTTTGCTATATTTGCCACAGCATAACCTGCGGATGCTGTCTGTACCCTCTTGGTTAGATACCATTGTCATCTCGATTTGAAATCGGCGCTCAATACACCAGAGTCCGCTGAATCCGTAATAGGCGTATTAAGGTCACTTTTAAATCTTCGGCATCTTTGCACTGATCTACAGGGTTGATTTGTTCGTGTCACTGTAAAGAACCCCAATCCAGAATCGAACAGTGGATCTCCGTACTGTCAAGCCGACGATCTACTGCTCAACTACTGGGACGGAATTGTATTTAAATGGACTGTTATTGTCAAAGTGGACCCTGGAAACTCAACAACATACATTATTAAACATAATAAAAGTTATTGAAAATTGTTGCAACTTAATTTAAGAGTGTTAGTTTACCTGCCTTTGACAAGCTTATATACGATCAGTACATATTAAATATATGCATTTTTCAAATTCACTATTTTGACGAAAATATATGTTTTAAGATCCTCTAAGCATATTTGAATGCATTTCGTCAAAGTGTGCATAACGAATGCATGAGTCGGATGGAAAATTTTGATTTTACAGGTTACTGTGTAATTATTAATATCATATTATTATTATTAACTTATTTGTGCTTAAAAGCGTTGTTCAACTTTTCCTTAGTCCTTTGCACAGAGTGATTTTTACTTACTGAGTACATTCATTTTCACTTTTCATTGACATGTATTTTGCCGCCCGTGTGAATGATTTAAATTTGCAAACCGCATATCTCTCCAACCTAAATAGAGAACAGTTTACAACGTTCTAATTAAAGATGTTCGCCTAGGAATTCGTTCGGAATTCTAATTTATTCAATTCGCTGCTAAAAGTCTCCCGTGAGAAAGATTTTCATCTGCAAACGGCATATCTCTCCACACTAGAGAAAGCTTTACAACTTCGTCATTAAAAATGCTCGCATATCTTGCTTCATGTACGAGATACGAAATCTAGCTGCTTCAATTCGCTGCTAAAAACTCTTCTAACTTTCTCAATCGATAGTTCGATGTATCTTTCTTATTAGTATATACTTATCCTTCGATCCAGACCATCCGATCTGCCCTAAGGTGTATTGTATCTGTTTGGACGGCCTGGAAGTGCTACCCAATTTAGAACGGATCGTAGTGAGGGAGTCGTAGTTGATGTTCCCTCCTTCCCCTACCACCACTTCTCGGAAGGACTTAAGAACCCACATATGTAACGTGCCCGTACTCCGTGTGAACACGGATATTGGACAGGCCGGAATTTGAACTGGGGTGGTCCGTATGTAATCCCTGCGGACTAATCACTATGCTGTCTCACCTCTATTACTGCATACTAAAAATATATGGGTAGAAACACATAAAAGTTTGGGTTTTCTGCCACAAGGATAATATATTAAGCAAGCAAATTTCCAGTTACGCCCTTAGAAAGGTAACAGTACCCAGTGTTTCTTTCAAATCTCTTTGTCGAGGGGAGGGAGGGCGAATTAAATTTATGATGGGGGGCGAGTTTTCTATTTGACTTATATAATTATATCTAAAGGATGTGTCACATGCATAGAGACTAAGTTAACTTAAAATATCTCCGGGGGGTATGTCTGGAGGTATGCGTCTGGAGGAATGCCTGAAAGAAGCACTTACTACACTTACAGGAATGTGTTATTTTATTCTTTAATATGAAAATTGTCCGGAATAACTTGTATATTTTATTTAACGCTGCAAAGACCGTTTAAAACAGGTAATCTGTGCATAAAATATGTGCATAAAATAAACATATCATGCGACTTCTTTACCTGTTTAAAAAGGTCATTTTTGCGTAAAACAAAATATACCCATTATTTCTTGAACATTCCAATTCAATCAAATTCACAAAAGCAATGAAATTCAATCAGCCATTCAATTCAATAAAATTCACATACGTATATATATAGTTACTAAGTATTTAACTAGAAATTTTCTTATTTAAAACTGTTATATTAGTGGCATTAAATAAAGCTTTTTGTGTGTTTTTATCCATATTTTTTAGTGATACAAACACTGATTCTTCAGCTCTCCAATCGAAAGTTAAATGGATGCAAAAAGACTTAGAAGGGAACTGTGTATAGAGTTGGAAATAAATAAGTTTATATAATTGCTACAGCACTATCATGCAATTATATTTGTATATTATACTTTCAGTGCAAATGATTGTTACCGTCATTCTTTACTTTATCGCAGAAGAGTTGAAATAATCCTCTATGATAATGTAAAATACTCTCGGAGGCATTAAAACAAATACGATATTCAACAGGAAGTGCATTTAAACAGCATTCAAACACATCCCTATGGGGAAATTCCAACGAAATTCAAAGGATACATTTTCTATCTGATAAGTAGTTAAGTAGCTTGAAAATTAAACTTTACAGTGTATTTGCCCACTCAATTTGTTTTTCTTTTCTATAAATAATTGGAGCTTATTGTCTTAAGGATAAAAATGCTGCAATCGCTTCAGTGTAGTTATCTTACAGATTTTCTTGTCTTGAATTCTGGTCTTAAATTATTAAATCCCGAAATCACAAAAATGTTCTCAAAAAGAGGTTTTCTCAGTAAGTTAAACTGCAGCTTGTAAAACTATAATTTTTTAATACTTTTTGGATTAAAGCTGCCATGGGAGAAATAAGAGACTTAAATTATTTTCAAAATATCTCTATAAAAGTCCTCTTTCTCAGATTTAAATCACTGTTTTCTTGACAACCGCTATGAAAAAACTGTTGCAGTTGTTAAAACATTTTGGTTAACTGAAGGAATTTCTGTTGCCTAAAAGCAACAGTTATGGGTATTGTCTATTTAATCAGAAGTGACACACATGACTTCAGGAGATATTGAATGGTCAAGTTATAAGCATTGTCATTCAAGCCAGGACCTAAAGTTCTAATGTGACAAAAATGTCAGCGCTAGCATACTGTAGCTGTGGTAGCAATTGCATTTTGCAAGGATAGTGCTACAACATCTGTCACATCACTAGCTTCACAGTGGAGCATAGCATATCCCCTTCACCAGCAACATCTAGTACACGTGTTTTACCTCGTGCAAATTGTCTTCAGACATACACGAAAACCGTAGCCACATCTTTAACATCAGAAAAATCCACTCGGTTTTTTCCCTGGTTGGTTACACGCCAATCTGCTTTGTCGTTCCCCAGTCCTAATTATTTTGCGAACAGAACATGAAGACATAGGAACACATTTCACGCCCTTCTAACGCCAGAATTCTCTCTTATAGCCCAAATAGTATTTTTGCTATTATGATAGTACATTTTCATTAATAGTGCTTTTTCTGCAACATTTTTGGCATTGCTGAAGTGATGAAGGCAATATTATTTTGAAGATATTGCTTTTGTTTTTATAAAGATGGGTAGTAACTTTATGCAATTAATTTAAGTTATTACCATGGACCATGTATAGAGATATATTTTGTAATTTTTTTAATAAAAAGCAAATGCATCCTTTGAAGTACCTGTTGTCCAAATTACCTTCATTACTAGTCTTAAAACCAGCTTCATAGAAGTATAGTGGTACTTACTTTAAATTTAACAGCTAGTACGTAGATTATCAACATAAAATACAATATGTATGCAAATAAACGTATCACTGTATCACAGATTGTAACATTTCGTTTCTATATTTTAATAAAGATTATAGAAAATAATAAATTTCATGAAAATTCACAAAATTTTATGTTTCCGTTTAGGATGAAAAAAAAATCTGATGTGGGCAGCACATGATTTTTCTTATATAATGCAATGAATTTACTACTTTTACAGTAAAAAGAAAATAGGTTATTTTTATAGTAGATACTTATTATTAGGTTATTTTTATAGTATTCTTTCCAAGATATTGAATTTTCGCCAATGAGTCGTCATTTTCATTGATTTAGCGTCATTTTTATCAATTTGGCGATATGTTGGTTAATTTGGCAATATTTAAAAAGTCGCCAAGATGGCGACATTGTTCCAAATTTATCGCTAAAATCTCGGCAAGCGTTATGGATGGATAAATAAGTTATTCTTATAGCAGATAAATGATTATTGGCTTTCAAATACAAAAGTATTATTTAAAGTATCTTTTCTCATGAATGGAACGAGCTAGATTCACAAGAATAATTTCACCAAATTTATAGCATGATGTTACATATGAAAGTGAACATGTTTCTTAAGAGTTAATATTTTTTTTAATTTATGGGATTTTATGGGATTTAAAAAATGTGCAATATCTCGAGAACAGTTTATGCCAGCGTTCTAAAATTTATGTCAATCGTTTTCAAGGACAAATTACATAAGAAATGTATATTTGCGTAACTATATTAACCGTTTTGATATTTTTATGATTTTTTTTAAATTTCACTCGAAAATTTAGGGGGGTTCTGAACATTCGATTGTGTCCAAAACAATAGGCGTCCAGTATTCACGGATCCTGAGATATCGTCATCAAAGACAAATTGATACATACACATAGATATCACCTCAAAAATGTTAGATTGTTGATCAGGAATGCTTGAACCGTGCTCTTCCGTTGAAAACTCATTCGAATTTTCGACCCTGTCACAATAACTTCCTTATATAGGGTGTCCCAAAATGCACGCAAGATTTTAATTTTGCTCCATTTGTGCGATAAAGTGTTGGCAACGAAAAAAAAAAAAGACAGCGTGACAGCTGACAATCTAGGGTTACTAAAAACATTACACGAAAGAACAAGGCGCGCTTCACTCTCTGCAAGCTCATGGAACGGGTAATCCACCGCAGGCTTATGAACTGACTCATTGAAAACAATAAGCTCCATTTTTATCAAACAGCATACCGAGCCCATCATAGTACTGAAGACCAGCTCTTCTACCTGTGTCAGTCTATAATTGATGGATTTCAGGAGAAGCCTCACAGAAAAACATTAACAGTTTTCCTGGACCTGTCTGTAGCATTTGACAGAGTTTGGCGCCAAAAACTGGTGCATATTGTTCAAGGCACTGGAATCAATGGCAATGCGTTATTGTGGATAAATGATTTTCTCAGGGGAAGAAAATTCTCGGTTAGGTTCAACGGAGAGCGCTCAGAACCTCACAGGTTGTGGGCAGGAGTTCCACAGGGCTCACTCTTAAGTCCCCTTCTCTTCCTCATTTTTATGAACACCATTCACTCCCATATTGATTCTAACACGAAAATAGCATGCTACGCTGACGACATTGCCGTCTGGCATTCGCATAAAGACATTTCAGTGTCGGAAAAGGCCCTAAACACAACCTTGAAAGGTATTGCTGAACGGGCCGAGAATCTTAAATTAACCATCAACGCAGATAAAACAAACTACTGCATTTTCTCTACCGATAGACGACACCGAGGCAAGTTCAAAGCTAATATCAAAATCATGAACTTCCATATCAAAAAGGTTGACCTACCTGCATATCTTGGAGTAACCTTATATCCTGAACTTCGCTTTACAAAGCACATTGAACAAACTGCAAATAGAGCTCTTAAAAAACTAAATATACTTAGAAAACTATGTGGCACTTCATGTGGCTCAAGACCTCAAACTCTAAAAAGCACCTTCTGCACTGTTTTTAGACCAGTGCTTGAATATGCCGCCCCAATCTGGCCTCCGGCCTCTTCTATTGTTAAACAGAAACTCGACTCCGTCCAACATAGAGCCTCTAAAATTATTTTAGGTGCAGTCTCATCAACCAACAACAAAAAGGCCAAACAGGAATGTGGTCTGCCTCCCCTAGAAAGAAGGCGCAACCTTGCCACCATCAAGTTCACTAACAAACTTCGGTGTAACGGCACAGACCATATCTCTACTAGAATCCTCAATAAATGGAAAGAAACTACCAGGCTTAAACGCTCCTCGACTCTCCAGCTTGATAGAGACATCAGAAAACAGGTCAATTTGGAACATTCTTCTTTGGATTTCCTTCAAGAGCCCCCTATTCCTAGAAAACCACCCGAGAATATCAAGTTTGGTTTTAAATTGCTGCAACCGTGTTCTAAAAAAGAAGACCTGTAGCTCTCAGACAAAAAGGACTTGAAACAATAGAAAAGCTCTCCCAGGGAAGCTATGCAATTGCCTACACTGATGGCTCCTCTGACAGATCCCTCAACAATGGAGGTGCTGGAATTTTCATCCTCTTTCCAGATGGCAGAAATTGCAAACACAAAATCAATACAGGAATAATAGCCTCTAACTTCACTAGTGAACTCTTGGCGATTAAAGAAGCCCTCGCCTTATACCTGAATGACTCTCAAGCTATAGATTCTGCAGCAGGAATAGCAATTTTTTCAGATTCTAAATCCGCATTTGAAGCTATCAGAAACGGAGAGACCAACATCAAATCCGAAATTATAGTCCTTCTCGAAAGGTTGCACAGCAAGGGAAAATCCTGTGTCCTACAATGGATACCTGCACATGTCAACATTGAGGGAAAGGAATGTGCGGATTCTTTGGACAAAGAGGCTAGAGAACTAGATCAGAAGTGCACCACCATCACACTTGCTGATGCTAACGCAGTGGCCAGATATAGAATTATGACTCACACATATAAGAAACCTCTTTTAACAGAACTTGATTGTCCCAGAAATATAACATCCACTATTGCCAGGCTAAGAACTGAGCATTATAGGGGCATGAAGATCCATCCGGACAAAACAAGAACCTATGTCCCTTGGAAGTTGGAAACCCAGACCACACGACAGACCCGAAGGTTTACTGTAGCTAAGTGTGTGGCCTATGTCCCTTGTAAAAACTGCCCCGAAGTCCAGCTCACGCCCAACCACATCTGGGAATGCCCAACTGTTGCGGTATATCTTTTGAAGATTGGCATAGTTCCACTCAGGAATTCATTACGGGAGATCCTCTACAGCTGGGATGCGCCAACATTGGCAGAGACTGTGATCAATGCTTTTGAGGGAATCTAGACCACTACTCCACTACAATATTGCTTATCCATGGACACGCGAACAACAACAACAACAAGGCGCTTTCATTGTTCAGAAATATTTTAAAAATAATCTATCGCGACATGATAATCCAGTTTTTAGTGCCTAAATTACAAGATACGGATGTGGACGACATGTGGTTTCAACAAGACCGTGCCACGTGCCATAGAGTCCGAGAAACAATCCAATTACTGCATGAGTCATTTCCTGGTTGTGTAATTTTCCGTTTTGGTGATTAAAAATGGCGCCCAGATCATGCGATTTAAAGCTGTTAAACTTTTTTCTTTGGGGTTTTTTGAAGTCTAAGGTTTATGCCAACAAGCCCACGACAACCCACGCCTTGAAAGACAAAATTGAGCGCTGTATCAACGAAATTCAGCCACATTTATGCAATACGGTCATGGAAAATTGCAACAGAAGAGTGCATATGTGCCAACAAAGCCGTGGAGGCAATTTACCCGATATGATATTCCATACATAACCCTATACTGTATACTTTATGAATCAATAAAATTTTACAATTTTTAATTATAAACCTGTGTTTTCTATTAAAATTACTTCTTGTGTAAATTTTGGACACACTTTACGTTATAGTATGTATATAAGGAAAGTAATATAACACACCATTTAACACCCCGGCCACACTTATTGTTGCTGTATGCCTCTGGGCCAGTCGAGTGGTCTGGGTCTTCAACACCATTTACCATCTATAAATACGTTAGAACCTGCCTTTGTATAAATAAATTAATTTGGAATTATTTTATGTACATATTTTTATTTTAATTTTATGGGTAGTCGTTGTCTCTCTATATTTAAAAAAAAGTATCTGACGCGGCCGCCGTAGCTGTTTGACAAATTTCTCGTTTTTCGAGATTCTTTGCTTTGTACCGCAAAAACTATTGCATACAAAAATATGAAATTTAGTACAGTGGTAGAAAAAGCTTTTGGAAATACGCTGAAATAAACCGTTTTTTTATATATATTGTAGTTCAAGACATATTTAATGTCAAAGTCAAAGACAAAATATTTGAGCTGGGAGTTCCTGTCCTGGAGAAGATAACAAAAGCAAGACCAAGAATTTTTTGCATGAAGGTACCTACATGGGTAAATTTTTGCAGGCAGGTACCTACATGGGTGAATTTTTGCTGGCAAGTACCTACATGGGTGAATTTTTGCAGGCAGTTACCTACATGGGTGAATTTTTGTAGGACAGAGCCCCTTTTTTTAATTTCGATGTAGTTTTTGAGATATATTACTTTTTATGCACTTCTGATGTTAACTTTTTTTTCGTATCGGCACGTATAGCGAGTTCTCTATCTCGTACAAGTAAAACTATAGCACACAAAAATATGAAATTCGGCACAATTATAGAGAAATAATAGGGCAACAAGATGATATAAACTGTTTATCGATTTAAACTGTAGTTTGGCAAGAAATAGCTCGCGAAACGAACTCATGATTGTGAGACCAATTTCTGGTCTCATAATGATCAAGGAATTGGTTTTGGAATTCCCTAAGGGAAGGGGCTAAGAAAAACACCTGCTTTTCTCTCCTGCAAAAAATAGGAAGGGATAGGAAAGATATTTTTGAAAATATAATTTTTAGGAAACTTAGATATGAAGCGAGCTCTGCTAGAGCAGCGAGTAGGAGGCGAAGCCTCCCGAAGGGGGTTGCGCGAGCGGAGCAAGATGGGGCAGAGTCTCCTAGTTACTTAAAATATAACTATACAATTAAACAATTTATTTCTTAAAACAATATCAATTCAAAAAATGTATGTAAAACTGAAAAGGGTAGATTTAAAAGCATGCAGCTGTGTTCTTTGAAAAGTTTCCATTTAATTAATTTTTCATTTTAAATATTTCCCATATAAAAAATAAATTCCCGCGTTCACGAATAAAATAGTAAATAACATTTATAATGTTATTATAAACATTTCATTATGTCTTTCAAACAAATTCCAAACACATACAACGATGAAATTAATTTTCTGTTTCTCTCTGACTTAATTTTATTTTACAATGCTTAACTAATTGAATATTTTAATCATTTTTTTCAATAAAGAATGTATAACATCAGTAAAGCTAGTTTATCAGTAAAGCTAACATCAGTAAAGCTAGAAATATTAAGATGATGTAATATAATGTCGGAAATTATGAAAATGTTGATTTAAAAATAAGCATAAAATACATACAAATTTTATTCTTATAAGGAGTTTTGCAATTCACGCGTAAGTTTTTAAGCAAATTTTATCAACTAATACTATGTTTTTTTACAAAATAAAATATATCGTAATTGTCAATGCTTCTGAAAATAAGAAAGCGTTTTTTATACAAAAATAAAATGTGTATATCTTGGTTGGAAAAATTATGAAGAAATCAAAGGTAAAAACAATAGACTTTCTTACCAATAAGGTGTTTTTTCGTAGTCCATCTACTATACACAGTTGGAGCAACTTATTTTTATACATGCTGTCCACTTGCCACAGACTGGTATTTTACAATATGAATGAATTTCAACAATTTTGTTTCCATGCTTCGAAACTTTTCAACGAACTCTTTTTCGCGATGCTAGAATCGCGCTGATTCTCCCTTAGTTGCAGATGTTCGCTGTATGTCCGGATTGTTTCTTTTTTGAGTACACACAATATAAGGACTGCGTAGCTCTTCAATAAGTTGTTGAAGGAATTTCCTCTTTGTAAGGGTTTTACCGATGACTGATTTGTACAAAATCCAAGAGTTAATTCCAGCGAGATCAAGGATATTGTAGAACACATGAACAGCTCACCTCCAGGATCCTGCATTTACCGAGCATTTTCGTGCCATTTAATCGGCAACATCTACGCCGAATTTTGTCGAATTATAGAACTATATTGTCTCTGGAAGCTTTTTCGAAGCATTATTGTCAATATCAACTGTGGAGTGAAGTAATCTGAGTAACAAGAAGTTTTTATTTCTTTTCCCTTGGTAAACTGTTATAGTAATACCATTGTGTTTTAGCAATAATGTTTCGTACAACTGTTTCTTTATTTTTTCATAATTTTAGTAATTTCCCTCCAAATTCGCTTTACTATCCCTACCAAGCTGGAATTATTTTCTTTTAACATCTGCGATCGCTTCAGTGTTGTGAATACGTTGTCGGTCGTGACATTTCTTCCTTTGTTTTCAAAAAATTCCACTAGACCGCAAACAACGTATTCAAAGGGAGTTAGATTTCCAGGACTCTTCTCAGATATGGGAAGCCATTTAGTATGTACTTAGCGCCAACATCAGCAGCGAGCCAGAATTATATTCCAAATTTATCTGGTTTATTTGGCCTATATTGTGAAAACGACATCTGGCTTTTGCAGGAAACAGCTGTCCATAAATAGTTATATGAGGTCTTGGTTTATAGCTGGCGATCGAATATACAATAAATATCTCCCAAACTTCATAAATAAGTACAAACATATCTGTTTGAAGGCGTTCATAACTTGTTGCATATGTCAAATCGTAAGAATCTCATAATTACTCTGAATCTGTCTCTTGCCATAGTATCGTGTGACAAAGGATCCCCAAACTATGGACCGCAGGCTATCAAGTGCGATACTTTTTGCACAATATATACCTCGAGTATACAAAATTGCTATATAAGCGTCAATTTCCTCTAAAATTGTAGACCACTCATTTTTCCCAAGTTGCCTGTGAGCTTCTTTCTCTGTTTATATTTTTTATATGACGAATCGTTGGTTCATCTGTAAGTGGCCTCCACGAACTTAATGTAAATTTATTCTCAATGTTTCGCTTCGCATAAGGGGTTGAGCCGCAAGCGTCCTTACAAACATCATGTTCACCAATTCTTCCACGAATATTGCTTCCTGAATATATGATTTCCCAATGCGTTCCGTCATTTACAACAAAAATTCCAGTTCTCATAAGATTCGACTTGGGGTCTGAAGATTTTATTTGTTTTCGCTTACCGAGGCTTTGTTTCTTTCGCAATTTGCAATCAGGGTCAGGATAAACATTCTCATTACTACCACATGGCACAGGAAATTCACAAAAATCAGATACACGATCATCATTATCTGTAGATGTATATTCTTTATTGGAAGGCACATATTCATCATCACTAAAAACAAACTGTTCACCAACGCGGTGTTCGGACTCATTTCCAGGCAATTGTTGCAAGTAATCTAAAGCTTCGCTAATAGTAAGTGCACGACTACGTTTTCGGGACATGTTGTTCAGAGAGCAAGTATTATCTGCACTTGGTCGCTAGCGTTGCAACCTTATGTTAGATTTCTACAAAGAAAATCCCTCCCTGCAACTTCTTATCTTATCAGAAAGATCGTCTTAACTTATCGCGATGGACTTTTGTTCACCCTTTTTCAGAAAAAGAGGAAGAACAGCGCATTTCCACTTCCGATATATGTTGTGCCCTACTTTCCGTATTCGTGGTAATGTTTGGGTCAGAATGACCCATTCCAAATTTTACGCAAAAGTGTTAAAAACATGAATCTAATAAATATCAAACGACTAATATTTTTATAAGCCGTTATTCGCCTAATGTTATGAAATGTCAAGAATTTGTATTTGGTTCCGCTTGTAAATTTTTGAGATAAACCAAAACTAAATTAGATTTGGATCAAATTGACTCATCTAGCGGTTCTAGTGTTAAATAGATGTAAGGTGAGGAGCATGTTAAACGGAATCAGATGACGAATGTATAAACATTTCGAATATTAAAAGACGTGGATCACAGATACTGCTTCAGCATCAATTTTTATTATTTGTTATGTATAATTATTATATTTAACTATAAATTATATTTATAAATTAGTATATTTTATTATCCGTATATTTAAATTCTAATGACTTTTCTATCCACAGCGAGTTCATGGAATCCATTTGGTAGATTATTTTAATTATTTTTTTATACGAGGGTTCTTGTCATGCAGGTCTGCAACAACATTTCTTACCAACTCTAGATTATATTCTTTCAAATTCTTTTTCACTTTAAATTTTTATTCCAATATATACACAATACTGATCAATACTGTCTGATTAGTATTTTAAGATATCTCTCTGTATTAAAACCACATAGCTGACGTCGCTGCTAAAGCTATTTGTAAAATGTCTTTCTTGTTCCTTGAGTTTTTCTGCTTCGTACAGCAAAAACTAGAGTATACAAAAATATAAAAGTTGATACACTTGTAGAAAAAGGTTTGTAAAACACGCTAAAATAAACCGCTTTTCGATATATATTACAGTGTAAGCAATATTTAATGTCAATTCAAAGAAAAATAATTTGAGCTGCGAGTTCGCTTCCTGGATAGACTAACAATTGCAAGACCAAGAATTTTTGCTGGCAGATACACACATAGTTACATTTTTGCAGGATGGAGCACTGTTTTTTAAATTTCGGTG
Source organism: Amaurobius ferox (assembly GCA_951213105.1). Taxonomy (NCBI): domain Eukaryota; kingdom Metazoa; phylum Arthropoda; class Arachnida; order Araneae; family Amaurobiidae; genus Amaurobius; species Amaurobius ferox. Next base: position 62,586,747 of record OX578147.1, read on the forward strand.
TAAAGACATTTTACTTTTCATGAATTTCTGAAGTGAAAAAAGTTCTTTTGTATCGGTATGTCCATCGATTTTCTCTGTCTCGTAAAGCAAAATCTATAGCATACAAAAATATGAAATTTGATACATTTATAGAGCAATAATAGGGTAATACGGCGGAATAAACCGTTAACCGATTTCCGATTTAATTTCACTTGAAATTGCTCACAAACCGATATCTGCGATCGCAGCCAGTAGGTATCGGAGCATCTCGACGCGCAATTCGAGTTATGGGGTTTGGCAATCAGAGGGCGCATCCCCTTAAATTAAACAAGGAAGATCAATTATGCCTAAACCATTGATTACGAAATACTTTCCAACTGCAACTCAATTTTATTTAGACTTTTATAAAATGCGATACATTCAGCGGTGATATTTTTTAATAATCGCAGAACTAAAATAATATATTTTACTTGAAAACTTAAAACCATGGAGGTAAAAGTACTTTATATCCCCATGCTTTAAACTTCATCGAAAAATGTAATGCTATAAAATCGTCTGCTTCGCCATGTGGAATGAATGAATATTTTGTTCATATCACCTATATTCCAGACACCAGAGGTAAATAATGTTGCGTTAAAAATTCAGACATTCTTATACAACTCATTTTACAGCTTGATTTGTTTACATTCTGCATACATTAAAATTAGATTTCGTTGTAGAAATAATCAAAGTTTGATGATCATTTAAACTTAAAAATATTGTAATTGCGTTAGCACAGAATACAGATGCACAGAAATTGGCAAAAATAAAGCGGTTTTAGGACGGATTCAACATTAATATATATTTAAAAGAATTTTAAAAATTACTATTTTGACGCTAGGAAAAAATATAGATGCCATATTTTATTTTGAAATGGGTCATGTGATTTCTTCATATAATGTGGTTGTAATTATTATTTCATTTTTATTTAAAAGACTACCAAACATATTTTGCTCAATTTTTTTTACATGTTTTATGAGATAATTTGGATATTTTCTATAAATTTTCAAAGCAATTTGTGAATTTTACCTTCGCTTAAAAATATTTGTATAATTAGATCCCATAGGGTTCGATGTATTTCAGAATTCAACTCGGATTCACTCCAAAACTAATTGGGTGATATTAGTTATTTACATTTCCATATGTTCCACAGACAGTCTCAACAACATACTAAAATTTCATTTTGATAAAGTCATTTTTACGGCAATTATCGTGCAAATGGGCAGACAGACAGATAGATAGATAGATAGACAGACAAACAAAATGAAAAATGTCATAAACACTTTTCAACTATGTTGTAAAGTTTTAAGAAACTCCCATAAAGATAACATTATGCAGACGATATTTCAATATTTCTATAGTCAATTTATTTGATGAAAAATGTATTATGCAGCTTAGCAATGGAATTAATTGTTTTTAATAAATAAATATTTTTAATAAATAAATATTTAATAGAAAATAATTTTTAATAAATAAATATTTATAAATGTTTTTAATAAAAAAATCATAAACACTTTTCAACTATGCTGTAAAATGTTGAAAAGTAATTTTTCTCATAATTAGCTTAAAATGTGCTTTTGTAGTTTAGTTAAATTAATTTTATATATTAATAAGATTTTCTTGAACAAAGCTACATGATTACAATAAATTAACTAACATTCTTAAGAAATATCCGCCTAATAGGAATATAATAAAATCATAAAGTAATTATTTCAGCAAATCTTATAAAGAGATTTTGTCAAACTGTGTTCATTTTATTAACAATTTACAACATAGTTGAAAAGTGTTTATGATTTTATTCATTCTGGCTGTCTGTCCGTTAGACGATAACTCCCGTAAAAATGACTTAATCAAAATGAAATTTTAGTATGTTATTCAGACGGTCTGTAGAACCTATGGGAATATAAATGAATAATATCACCCAATTACTTTCGGATTGAACCCGGGTTGAAAAAATGATATACATTGAACCCTATAGGATCTAATTTTTCAAAGATTTGTAAGTGAATTTAAAATTCAGAAATTGCTTCGAAAGTTTTAGGAAATTTTCAAATTATCCTATAAAATAAATAAAAAAATTCAGCAAAATATATTCAGCAGTTTTTAAAACAAAAATCAAAATATTAATTACACCTTTTATATAAAGAAATCAAGTGACCCACTTCAAACTAAAATGTGTCAACCATCTTGTGTCAAAATCGTAATTTTTAAAGTTCTTTTTAATTCATATTTAGTGTTACATCCGTCCTAAAACCGCTTTATTTTTGCTTAACTTATGTGTATCTATATACTGAAACAACGCAAATACAATATATTTGAGTTTAAATGATCATCAATCATTGATTATTTCTATAAAGAAGCCTATTGTCAATTATGGAGAATATAAACACTAAAAGATGTATAATGAGTTGTATAAGAATTGCTGCATTTCTTTAACGCAAAATTATTTAGCTCATCGTGTCTGCAATATAGCTGATATGTATGAAACATTCACTAATGTTACATAGCGGAGCATACGTTTTTTCGATGAAGTTTTAAGCATAGAGTTAAATTACTTGTACCTCTATGGTTTTAAGTTTTTAAATAAAATAAATTATTATGGTATTGTGATGAATGAAAGTAATGGAAAAAAAGTGTATGAAAGAAATGCTGCTTTTATATTGAGACCCAGGAAATTCATATTGCGAAGACGTCATTTGAATAAAGTTCATTTGTTTTCGATGAAGCTTTTAAATATAATAAATTATTGTAGTATTATGATAATTTTAAAAATATTACCGAAGAAGGTATCGCATTGTAGAGATGTTTGAATCAGGCAATTTATATTTCAATGCCGTCCTTTGAATAAAGTTCATTTTTTTTCGAAGACGTTTTAAATTTTCAAATATTAGAAATTAATATATTATTGTGATAATTTTAAAAATATCACCGATGAATATATCGCATTTTAGAGATGTTTAAATAAAATTGCATTGAAGTTGGAAAGTTTTTCATAATCAATACTTTATGCATGATTGATCTTTCTTGTTCAATATAATTTTATCAAATATGGTTCAATACTACGAAAGTAAATGCGCAAATCTTAATGTCAAAGCAGATAGTTAAAACAATTAGCTCCAAAATGTTCTGTTTTAAACTTTAGATAAAATGGTTTTATACTTTAATAAGTTTTTCTTGGGAAAAAACCACTGATTACACTAAATTAGTGCAAATTCTTATGAAATATCCGTCGAATAATAAATGTGAAAACACCAGAAAGCAATTACGTCAGCAAATCTTATCCATTGGAGAAATTTCGTGAAAATTATGTTCATTTTATTCAAATTAATTTCTTCAAACATGGTTTAATTATACAAAAATAAATGAGCAAACCTCAAAGTCAAAACAGATAAAAAAACGTCTTTGTTATTTGTGAATAGATTCAATTCGCTTTAATTTTTAAAGTTACTTCAATTATTAAGTACGCAAAAAGAAGCCCCTCTTTTCATTATTTTAAAAATTGCCTAATTCAATTTACTGAATAATCTCTTATTACAGTTTCGAGAATTTTTATTTTCCGTCATGAAATTTATGTTTCACTGCACCATTAATGCATTTAACCGTTTAAAATTAAAATAGAAACCACTCTTTTATCTCGCCTAATTAGATACTTTATTTTCAATTTCGATATAATTGTACCATTTTTTAAAACGCTTTGTTTTTAATTTTAACGAAAGAATTTAGAGAATAGATAAGTAAATTGGTTAAATGTTGGTATATGTACTTGTCATTTCCACCCACCCTTTTAGTGGATAAAATGGCTAGTGTTTGCAAAATTAATGGCACTTACGACTTAATAACGTTTTTACATATCAAAAACCATTTCCAGTTTCAGCAATCAATCAATCACCGTGAACGAAGAACCCTTGCCGCGGAATTTGGTATTCTACAATACTAAATAAAATATTTCTTTTTAAATATGTAGGATACTACAGATACCGTAAGTAAGGTGCTAATTATATAAATTAATTCTATTGCATCTACCCACGGTACAATATACAAAAACATACAAATCATAAATCCACTAATATGTTTATATCAATCAAAAATAATATATATTTAACATTTTAAATGTCCAGTTTAAACATAAAGAAGGCGCATATTTTATAACTCTATTAATATGAAAATTGGAATATATATAACAATATTTCATCTCCGACACTGTATGTTGCCTTACTTTCAACGCTTTCAGACATTTTAATTTAAAAATTAATTAATTTTAACAAATTTTCAAAACTGTGGTTTTTAGAATAGCCATCAACCAATTTCGAGAACGAAATTGGGCTATCATGGTTATGACAATGGGATCAAAAACTATAAGTAAATCTATTGATGAAATATAAGAATAATAAAACCATCATCTGTTGTAAATATATATGAAATTATAATATAAACACCTTGATTTATCTGTATGTTTATCTATCTATCTCTGGGTAACTACTGACAAAATTTTTGTGTTAAAATTGGAGGAATATCGCCAACTTGGCGAGATTTTTTTAATGTTGCCAAATTGACGAAAATTTCGCCAAATTGATAAAAATCTAGCGAAATAGGTATAAACGACGACTAATTGATGAAAATTCAATATCTTGGAAAAAATATAAGAATACACTATAAGAATAACTCATTTCTTCGTCTATCTGTAATACTTGGAGAAAATTTTGGCGAGATGGCGAAAACTTGGCAACATTTGTTAATATTGCCAAATTGACGGAAATGTCGCCAAATTGATGATAAAATTGCCACGAGATTGATAAAAATAATCTGAATGAGAGGCAATGCTATGCACATTTTTAATTCCGTCGTATGACGGGCATACCTTCTAGTATGAAAATATTTTAAGAGCAGTTAATTGTACATCAATATAGTTTAATGAAAATGTAGGATATATATTCCTGTGGATGATGTTATAAAAAAACAGATGTTGTCTGTTAAGTAGTTGTCGTGTTGTAGCTGAAAGAGTGTTAGAAAAAATATGCATGACTTGCAAATGTTTCGAACAAAATTCCAAGACATTAGATTTTTCTCATTACTTAAAAGTCAAGTCCAACGTGTAGGCAAAGTTTGAAGTTTCTACCTTTAATAGTTCGTATTGTACTCGTGTAATAACGTCCCTTAGTAAGTCAACCGCAAACAATTGTATGATATAGATGAAAGTTATCGGTAGTGATATTGCCAGCACTACAAAAGATGTACTTGATATATCAATTATTATCGAATTTTGAAAAACAATGCGATTGAAATTGAAGTATATATGTTCAGCATCTTCTGTACACTTACCTCAAACCCAAAACTAAAACGAACTTTGTAGGAATACTCTTCAAATCACGTGAAATCTATTTCGCTAAAAGTATTCAACACATATCTATTCATGTGGTGATTAGGTGCTGAAAACTGACAAAAATATGCATAAGACGCAACTTCTAATGGTCAATTTAGGATATATAGACCAACTAGGGAGGTTTTATGTTAATGAAAGAATAATCACCGTAATCACACATAGATTAATATACGAAACAGCATAGAGTTGTGTATGCTGCTTTGTTTATGAATTAATACGTAATTCCTTTGACTCTTTGGTCTTTATATTTTACACAAAATGCTTGACATTTTATATTTTATATTATTCAAGTATACAGGAATAACACAATGGCTCCCACATTGATGAAATAAATTTCTTTCTATAAGACAACGTGTAAAAAACATGACGTCCCTACCGGGAATCGAACCACGGTTCATCGCACTGAGCAGATGAATTTCTAACGTTGTACTACTAAGACGAAATTGTAAGCTTTTATTGTAGAACCGAAATCTGAATTCTCATCCTGCTAATGCCAGATTGACGTGCAACTTGATAATCTGACTGACCACCTCCTGCTATTTGTTTTCCTCACATTAGTCTCTTGCGTGATCCTTGGACTCATAATTTGAATCGGCGCCCAATATGTCAGCGTCCACTGTATCCGTAATAATCGTATTAGGGTCACTGCCAGATCCCAAATGTCACTGCACTAACCTGTCGTGATAATTTGTTCGGCACCATTGTAAAGAACATTGTTCTCACTACCGGGAATGGAACCATTATTCTTCGTACTGGCCAGCCGACTCTCTACCGTTGAGCTTCTGGAACAAAATCCAAAGCTGTTATCTTTCAAGTGCAACTATTGAATAAACTGTTGGATATGAACAGGCTACTGGATTCAAGATATAAGCACAAATGCATATTTTTCACGACATTGTACTTTTTGCAACGCCACAGAGTAAAGAGCATATTTCTAATTCTAGCGATATCTATCAAACAAAAGAACGGTAAAGGATTAGAGTTTCCAATTTTTAGAAAATAATACAATCTAAATTTTCTCATTCTAACGTCATTTACTTTTGTTTCAGTATTCTTTTCGCGTTATTCAACGATGCCAGATGCGCATAAATGTTTATTACTATTTAATTTAATAAATTTTCCTCGTGAGTATAGTGATAATTTCGTACATTACATGTGTTTCGAGAATAACCTCCAAATGTAACTCTACAGTGAGAGTCAATTCACCTAATGTGTTTCAAGAATAACCTCCAAATGTAACTCTACAGTGAGAGTCAATTCACCTAATGTGTTTCGAGAATAACCTCCAAATGTAACTCTACAGTGAGAGTCAATTCACCTAATGTGTTTCGAGAATAACCTCCAAATGTAACTCTACAGTGAGAGTCAATTCACCTAATGTGTTTCCAGAATAACCTCCAAATGTAAATCTACAGTGAGAGTCAATTCACCTAATGTGTTTCGAGAATAACCTCCAAATGTAACTCTACAGTGACAGTCAATTCACCTAATGTGTTTCGAGAATAACCTCCAAATGTAACTCTACAGTGACAGTCAATTCACCTAATGTGTTTCGAGAATAACCCCCAAATGTAACTCTACAGTGAGAGTCAATTCACCTAATGTGTTTCGAGAATAACCTCCAAATGTAACTCTACAGTGAGAGTCAATTCACCTAATGTGTTTCCAGAATAACCTCCAAATGTAACTCTACAGTGAGAGTCAATTCACCTAATGTGTTTCGAGAATAACCTCCAAATGTAACTCTACAGTGAGAGTCAATTCACCTAATGTGTTTCGAGAATAACCTCCAAATGTAACTCTACAGTGAGAGTCAATTCACCTAATGTGTTTCGAGAATAACCTCCAAATGTAACTCTACAGTGAGAGTCAATTCACCTAATGTGTTTCGAGAATAACCTCCAAATGTAACTCTACAGTGAGAGTCAATTCACCTAATGTGTTTCGAGAATAACCTCCAAATGTAACTCTACAGTGAGAGTCAATTCACCTAATGTGTTTCGAGAATAACCTCCAAATGTAACTCTACAGTGAGAGTCAATTCACCTAATGTGTTTCGAGAATAACCTCCAAATGTAACTCTACAGTGACAGTCAATTCACCTAATGTGTTTCGAGAATAACCCCCAAATGTAACTCTACAGTGAGAGTCAATTCACCTAATGTGTTTCGAGAATAACCTCCAAATGTAACGCTACAGTGAGAGTCAATTCACCTAATGTGTTTCGAGAATAACCTCCAAATGTAACTCTACAGTGAGAGTCAATTCACCTAATGTGTTTCGAGAATAACCTCCAAATGTAACTCTACAGTGAGAGTCAATTCACCTAATGTGTTTGGAGAATAACCTCCAAATGTAACTATACAGTGAGAGTCAATTCACCTAATGTGTTTGGAGAATAACCTCCAAATGTAACTCTACAGTGAGAGTCAATTCACCTAATGTGTTTCGAGAATAACCTCCAAATGTAACTCTACAGTGAGAGTCAATTCACCTAATGTGTTTCGAGAATAACCTCCAAATGTAACTCTACAGTGAGAGTCAATTCACCTAATGTGTTTCGAGAATAACCTCCAAATGTAACTCTACAGTGAGAGTCAATTCACCTAATGTGTTTCGAGAATAACCTCCAAATGTAACTCTACAGTGAGAGTCAATTCACCTAATGTGTTTCGAGAATAACCTCCAAATGTAACTCTACAGTGAGAGTCAATTCACCTAATGTGTTTCGAGAATAACCTCCAAATGTAACTCTAAAGTGAGAGTCAATTCACCTAATGTGTTTCGAGAATAACCTCCAAATGTAACTCTAAAGTGAGAGTCAATTCACCTAATGTGTTTCGAGAATAACCTCCAAATGTAACTCTAAAGTGAGAGTCAATTCACCTAATGTGTTTCGAGAATAACCTCCAAATGTAACTCTACAGTGAGAGTCAATTCACCTAATGTGTTTCGAGAATAACCTCCAAATGTAACTCTACAGTGAGAGTCAATTCACCTAATGTGTTTCGAGAATAACCTCCAAATGTAACTCTACAGTGAGAGTCAATTCACCTAATGTGTTTCGAGAATAACCTCCAAATGTAACTCTAAAGTGAGAGTCAATTCACCTAATGTGTTTCGAGAATAACCTCCAAATGTAACTCTAAAGTGAGAGTCAATTCACCTAATGTGTTTCGAGAATAACCTCCAAATGTAACTCTACAGTGAGAGTCAATTCACCTAATGTGTTTCGAGAATAACCTCCAAATGTAACTCTACAGTGAGAGTCAATTCACCTAATGTGTTTCGAGAATAACCTCCAAATGTAACTCTACAGTGAGAGTCAATTCACCTAATGTGTTTCGAGAATAACCTCCAAATGTAACTCTACAGTGAGAGTCAATCCACCTAATGTGTTTCGAGAATAACCTCCAAATGTAACTCTACAGTGAGAGTCAATCCACCTAATGTGTTTCGAGAATAACCTCCAAATGTAACTCTACAGTGAGAGTCAATCCACCTAATGTGTTTCGAGAATAACCTCCAAATGTAACTCTACAGTGAGAGTCAATTCACCTAATGTGTTTCGAGAATAACCTCCAAATGTAACTCTACAGTGAGAGTCAATTCACCTAATGTGTTTCGAGAATAACCTCCAAATGTAACTCTAAAGTGAGAGTCAATTCACCTAATGTGTTTCGAGAATAACCTCCAAATGTAACTCTACAGTGAGAGTCAATTCACCTAATGTGTTTCGAGAATAACCTCCAAATGTAACTCTACAGTGAGAGTCAATTCACCTAATGTGTTTCGAGAATAACCTCCAAATGTAACTCTAAAGTGAGAGTCAATTCACCTAATGTGTTTCGAGAATAACCTCCAAATGTAACTCTACAGTGAGAGTCAATTCACCTAATGTGTTTCGAGAATAACCTCCAAATGTAACTCTACAGTGAGAGTCAATTCACCTAATGTGTTTCGAGAATAACCTCCAAATGTAACTCTACAGTGAGAGTCAATTCACCTAATGTGTTTCGAGAATAACCTCCAAATGTAACTCTACAGTGAGAGTCAATTCACCTAATGTGTTTCGAGAATAACCTCCAAATGTAACTCTAAAGTGAGAGTCAATTCACCTAATGTGTTTCGAGAATAACCTCCAAATGTAACTCTAAAGTGAGAGTCAATTCACCTAATGTGTTTCGAGAATAACCTCCAAATGTAACTCTACAGTGAGAGTCAATTCACCTAATGTGTTTCGAGAATAACCTCCAAATGTAACTCTACAGTGAGAGTCAATTCACCTAATGTGTTTCGAGAATAACCTCCAAATGTAACTCTACAGTGAGAGTCAATTCACCTAATGTGTTTCGAGAATAACAGTCAAATGTAACTCTACAGTGAGAGTCAATTCACCTAATGTGTTTCGAGAATAACCTCCAAATGTAACTCTACAGTGAGAGACAATTCACCTAATGTGTTTCGAGAATAACCTCCAAATGTAACTCTACAGTGAGAGTCAATTCACCTAATGTGTTTCGAGAATAACCTCCAAATGTAACTCTACAGTGAGAGTCAATTCACCTAATGTGTTTCGAGAATAACCTCCAAATGTAACTCTAAAGTGAGAGTCAATTCACCTAATGTGTTTCGAGAATAACCTCCAAATGTAACTCTAAAGTGAGAGTCAATTCACCTAATGTGTTTCGAGAATAACCTCCAAATGTAACTCTAAAGTGAGAGTCAATTCACCTAATGTGTTTCGAGAATAACCTCCAAATGTAACTCTAAAGTGAGAGTCAATTCACCTAATGTGTTTCGAGAATAACCTCCAAATGTAACTCTAAAGTGAGAGTCAATTCACCTAATGTGTTTCGAGAATAACCTCCAAATGTAACTCTAAAGTGAGAGTCAATTCACCTAATGTGTTTCGAGAATAACCTCCAAATGTAACTCTACAGTGAGAGTCAATTCACCTAATGTGTTTCGAGAATAACCTCCAAATGTAACTCTACAGTGAGAGTCAATTCACCTAATGTGTTTCGAGAATAACCTCCAAATGTAACTCTACAGTGAGAGTCAATTCACCTAATGTGTATCGAGAATAACCTCCAAATGTAACTCTACAGTGAGAGTCAATTCACCTAATGTGTTTCGAGAATAACCTCCAAATGTAACTCTACAGTGAGAGTCAATTCACCTAATGTGTTTCGAGAATAACCTCCAAATGTAACTCTACAGTGAGTATCAATTCACCTAATGTGTTTCGAGAATAACCTCCAAATGTAACTCTACAGTGAGAGTCAATTCACCTAATGTGTTTCGATAATAACCTCCAAATGTAACTCTACAGTGAGAGTCAATTCACCTAATGTGTTTCAAGAATAACCTCCAAATGTAACTCTACAGTGAGAGTCAATTCACCTAATGTGTTTCGAGAATAACCTCCAAATGTAACTCTACAGTGAGAGTCAATTCACCTAATGTGTTTCGAGAATAACCTCCAAATGTAACTCTACAGTGAGAGTCAATTCACCTAATGTGTTTCGAGAATAACCTCCAAATGTAACTCTACAGTGAGAGTCAATTCACCTAATGTGTTTCGAGAATAACCTCCAAATGTAACTCTACAGTGAGAGTCAATTCACCTAATGTGTTTCGAGAATAACCTCCAAATGTAACTCTACAGTGAGAGTCAATTCACCTAATGTGTTTCGAGAATAACCTCCAAATGTAACTCTACAGTGAGAGTCAATTCACCTAATGTGTTTCGAGAATAACCTCCAAATGTAACTCTACAGTGAGAGTCAATTCACCTAATGTGTTTCGAGAATAACCTCCAAATGTAACTCTACAGTGAGAGTCAATTCACCTAATGTGTTTCCAGAATAACCTCCAAATGTAAATCTACAGTGAGAGTCAATTCACCTAATGTGTTTCGAGAATAACCTCCAAATGTAACTCTACAGTGAGAGTCAATTCACCTAATGTGTTTCGAGAATAACCTCCAAATGTAACTCTACAGTGAGAGTCAATTCACCTAATGTGTTTCGAGAATAACCTCCAAATGTAACTCTACAGTGAGAGTCAATTCACCTAATGTGTTTCGAGAATAACCTCCAAATGTAACTCTACAGTGAGAGTCAATTCACCTAATGTGTTTCGAGAATAACCTCCAAATGTAACTCTACAGTGAGAGTCAATTCACCTAATGTGTTTCCAGAATAACCTCCAAATGTAACTCTACAGTGAGAGTCAATTCACCTAATGTGTTTCAAGAATAACCTCCAAATGTAACTCTACAGTGAGAGTCAATTCACCTAATGTGTTTCAAGAATAACCTCCAAATGTAACTCTACAGTGAGAGTCAATTCACCTAATGTGTTTCCAGAATAACCTCCAAATGTAACTCTACAGTGAGAGTCAATTCACCTAATGTGTTTCAAGAATAACCTCCAAATGTAACTCTACAGTGAGAGTCAATTCACCTAATGTGTTTCAAGAATAACCTCCAAATGTAACTCTACAGTGAGAGTCAATTCACCTAATGTGTTTCAAGAATAACCTCCAAATGTAACTCTACAGTGAGAGTCAATTCACCTAATGTGTTTCAAGAATAACCTCCAAATGTAACTCTACAGTGAGAGTCAATTCACCTAATGTGTTTCAAGAATAACCTCCAAATGTAACTCTACAGTGAGAGTCAATTCACCTAATGTGTTTCAAGAATAACCTCCAAATGTAACTCTACAGTGAGAGTCAATTCACCTAATGTGTTTCAAGAATAACCTCCAAATGTAACTCTACAGTGAGAGTCAATTCACCTAATGTGTTTCAAGAATAACCTCCAAATGTAACTCTACAGTGAGAGTCAATTCACCTAATGTGTTTCAAGAATAACCTCCAAATGTAACTCTTCAGTGAGAGTCAATTCACCTAATCTTAAAATGAAACTATTGGCCAATTACTACAATATTTAGCTTTTGAATTCTAATTTTTCTAGGAATGCTTACAAAGAGCTGTCGCTCAATTTGAACATTTTGGCGTTATACAAGTAAACGCGAATTGCAAATACGTCATATATCTTCTGTTTTAAGAATTAGTTGAACATTTAATTGGTATTCAATTGTGACTGACAATTGTTTTGTTGCCTTATAGAATAACTAACAAATCATTGTATCCTGAGAATGCATCTTCGATTCCAGAAAATGCGTAGTAGCAATATCATAATTTATTTTGCTTTATGGCTTTTCACTTTCTTATCTACCCAGACCGTCAGACCTATCAGAAGATAAGGTAACTGTTTGGACGGCTGTCACAGTGTCACCCAAAATAGACCGGAACCCAGTGGGGCACCATCCACAGGGACGGTACCCTTCCTCTCCATCAACAGGATTTACAGACCCACGTATTTTACGTGTCCATACTCCGCGTGAAAACGGGGACAGTTTGGGAAGTGTGGCACAAAATTATAAAATAAACTTAAAGTTACACTTCTAATTCTTAAATTCATTTAAGGATTATTATTTTAAATATTAAATTCGTTAAGTAATTATTTTTTAATATGAAATTCATCAATTTGACATGGCCGTTATGCCCATATAGTGGAATTATATTTAATGTACATTGCTTTGTTGTGCCGCAATAAATCCTGCAATTATTTTATCTTTCGTGCGAGTCCTGTAAAGGAATGTTATTAATTATTAAAAATATTAGACCAATTTAAACTTAAAAATAACATTTATTAAAGACACAAAATACCTATTCAATTCTAATACATTAACTACTCTTCCTATTAATTATTTTTTAAGATAGAATGTGAGAGGGGAGCACGTGAGACCCTGAACTATATACCTAACGTATTTATTAACCAGTGGATGATTGATGAACACATACCTTCAATCTGGGCCTTGTTAGCAGCACTTGGTCAATCTCGTCTGTAGTTTCCGCATCAACTCGAAGTGTAATGCCCACTTGTAACTTCATTGAATACCGCTAACTGACACACTCCACTTATTTCATGCTATTAGGCGGTTCTATCCGCAAGTCATATAACATATCTGCACTAGTCAACTCTGAACAACTGTTCACCAGCATCTTCCTTAAGTCATTTTAGTATATCGCATTTTTAAGTCACAAAGTCATGATTGTCTTATTTTTGGTCTGCTCTTGTCTCTTAAGTCAAAATCCAACTGTCTTCTCCAATGTCTGAAATTCCATTACTTTCTTCGTCAATATCTGGTCTCGTTCTCTTGTCACAGGCTGTGGTTTTCCTCGGTGAGTGCGTGGGTGTGGGGGGGGGGGTAACTCCGCCTTTACTTCTTTTTGGCGCTTATTGGTTACCCCTTACCCAATTGCACCATTGCACATTTAGTACGGCCCAGCTCAACCCCTCTGGTATGGCACCCTAAATTTACAGTCATCTGACCTTTAGGTTCAAGTCCTAATAAACCCTGGTGCAAGCCAGACTACCGCTTTGTTTGCCGTTCTGGTCCACCATAAATACTCACATAAAATTGTCTCATCAAATGTGAGAACACTTTCTGGTCTCACATTAAGCATAAGGACTCGAACTCGGTCGTTCAAGTGAAATCGCCGCGCGCTAACCACAATGTTGTCCCACCCGGGTTTATGGTTCTTAATCTTTGACCCATACCACCCGACCTACGCGAAGCTTTAAGGTTCTTATTAAACATTATTTTTTGTTGGAAACAGTGATATATCTGAAATCTAAATAATTGTAAACGCTTGGGTTCATTATACACAATTATACAAAGTTTCGGATTTAGTTGTTGTGCGTCTTTAACACATCTTCGTCACATAAACATATCTTTAATTACAATAAATAAAACTGCAGCTTGTGGGAATTATTTCAGTACTCTTTTAAAGAAAACAGTCACCTAATTGTCATATATGCCTGCTTTATTTGAGGAAGTGTAGAATGATTTATATCTTTATTAGTTGACTTTTCTATAGAATGTGAACAAATGTGATATTTAGCTTCCCTAAAGTTGTTCTGCGAAGTAAAATTTCCACAAATATCTTGCACCAAATGTCGATGGAAACAAATGGCAAAAGATCTTAATACGACATTTTCGCCGCCGTATCGAGAACAAACGGATGACAATAATTTCTCTCGATCCTTACAAATGCTATTAAGTGAATGTGAACACTCAAGAGGATTTATAAAAAAGGCGATTGTTTTGTTCAAATTCCTTGGGTATTGTCTTTAAGAAATTGCACTTTCCCCTTGTGCAAATTGATTAAATGTGTGATTAAAAGCATAAAGTTTATGTTTGTAAAGAAAATAATATTGTTTGGATTTCTTTTTTGCTATATAAATAATCATAATTAGAATAAAAGTTGTTTACTTCTGGTCTAGGATACAAAGTTTTACATTATTTCATTTATAGGCGATTTATAATGAATTCCTTAAATGTGTGTCTATGTTTTGCTTAAAAAATTTAAATTTATAATTTTAAATATGTTTCATTACTTTCCTTATATACATAATGTATAAGGAAAGTATTGTGACGGGTTCGAAAATTCGAATTCGAGTTTTCGACGGAAGAGCACGTTTCAAGCACACCTGATCATGAATCGAACATTTTTGAGGTGATGCCTGTGTGCGTGTGTGTGTGTCAGTGGGTCTGTGGAGGCAATAACTGACGAACGAAGGGACCTATCCGAACGAAATTTGGTACAAAAATTACAATCCGTGAATACTAGAAGCATATTCTTTTTATACGCAATCGAATGTTCAGAACCCACAAAATTTTCTAGTGAAATTTTGAAAAAATCATCAAAAAATCGAAACATAAAGTTACAAAAGTAGACATTTCTTAGGTAATATTTCATAGGAAATCGATTAACATAGATTTTAGAACGCTAGTATGAACCGTTTTGCACATTTAACCGATACTGCACATTTAAAAATAAATATATAAAAAATTATATAAGATAAAAAAGTATTTCCTATTGAGAAATATATTCACTTTTCATATGTAATATCATGCGATAAATTTAGTGACATCATTCTCGTGTTTCTAGCTCGTTCTATTCACGAGAAAAGATTCTTTGAGTAATACTTTTGTATTGAACGCCAATAGTCATTTATCTGCTATAAGAGTAAATTATTTCTCCGTCCATAACGCTTGGCGAGATTTTGGCGACGAATTTGGCGGAATTTCGTCAACTTGGCGACTTTTTGAAATGTTTCCAAAACAAAGAAAATTTCGCCAAATGCATAAAAATGACGCTACATCAATGAAAATAACAAATAATCAATAAATTGATGAAAATAAGCAATAAGCACTAATTCCGTAAAATGTAAACGCTAGAAAGAATTCCATAAATTCAATCTCTTTGTAATCGAATTAAACTAATAAATCATTGGGTTCATTAATGCCACACTATATATTTTCTACTTCATCTATTATAAATTTTGAATCCCTATGATGATGACAACTGGAAGCTATAAATACTTCTGCCTCATAAGTGGTGTTTAATGGAGATATGTCATTTCAGTTTCCTCATATTTCATTTTATTGACCGATAAAGCCAGGAGAATTGTGTAAACCACCATAAGTGCGTTATGTAATACTTGTTAAAATACTTAAGGAGATGTCAATACTAAGAATATGCATTATATATGCATTATATGCATTATATATATATATATGTATATATATATATATATATATATATATATATATATATAGTTTGAAAGTCCAATGAAAGAAAAGTGAGATGTTAGAACTCGATAAACCTCGGCCGTCTAAGCAGTTACTCGAGTTCTTTGGATGAGTCGGACGGTCTGGGTCTTCAACTCGATAAACCTAACTTCCTAAAACACCCAAAAAATAAAAGTATAAAACAGCAAATCTTCAATCAAATGGAAAAAAAATTAAATTACAAGTCAGCAAGTTAAAGAAAATCCAACAAATTTCAATGGTATGGAAACGATAATAGAAAAACATAAACAATCAAGCATTATTGCTATACACGTGGACAAGGGCTAGGCCTTAAAAAATGGATTTGTTCATTTCGCAAAATTCTTCTTCTGGTCCAAGTATTTTGACGAAGCAAACACAAAAAATTTATGTTTCTAAAAAAATAGATATATTGTATCTACAAACTATTTCCACTTGGACTGCACACATACAGAAGGAAAAATAAAAGAAAACATGAATACCTTTAAAAAACACAGTATGTGTCCAAACCAGTCGAATCCAGGAATCATGAATGAAGAGACCAGTGTTGCCATTCGCAAAGAAAAAATAAATGATTTACTGTATTGCGAAACAGCAGAAAAAGTAATAATATACAAAAATAACTACAAAAATATGGTGCTAATAATAGTAAGGCAGATGTTGAAGAGGATGTACAAATAAAAGTATTATTAATACAAGAGAAAGGTGATATCTGGCTTATATAAGATACTGTAAATAGAATGCATGAATATCCAGCTAATCTGAACTTTTTAACTGTACCATTTACTAAAAAAGAGGGATACTTATATATATTGCAGGTAATTTCGAGATTATTTATATACACAGTATGACATTTTTTATCAGATAATCTATAAATTCTAAAAAGCTGATATTTTGCATTGTCATTCTTTTTACTTAATATCTTTAATTCATATTTGCATAGTATCCTTCATATTTTTAGCCAGCTACGGCATTTATGAAATCATTATATATATATATATATATATATATATATATAAGCATTTATAGTAATGTACTATTGCTTAATCTGAAACAGGCTTTTGTTTGGGTTAATTAGAATTAAATACTCAGACCTGAAGATGAATTTAATTCTGATTAATCATCGAATTTGGGACGGTGCTGTTCTTTTCTCTTATTGACATTATGGCCGTGAATTTGCTTCTATGGTGATGTTAATATTACTTGAATTGTATTTTTATTTTTTTATTTTTACATAATTCTTAAAATTACATATTTCAAATATATATATATATATATATATATATATATATATACACTTTTATTTTGTAGACTTGTTAGAAAGATAGGTTTTTCGAGTTACAGCTTCTAACATTTCTTTCATTGGACTTTCAAACAATTATTATTATTGTATATATATATATATATACGCTACGTAAAGCTTCAGAATACTGCTATTTATATGTAGATGGCATGATTCGCTTTTTGTCAAAATAGTACAGAAATATATTTAATTGTTTAACAATATTTAGCATAATATTTTACAAAGTAATTTCGATTTTCGAAATAAATATTCAAAAAATAAAAAACTTGTTCCATGTTCTTAACCATCCACATGATGAAAATGAGACAAATTGTTGTGCCGTGTTCAGCAAAGCACTGAAATCTAATAAAATCCGAGATTTTGACACAGTATAATAATTTACTTCACATTTAGCATGTAATGTTGGAAAAATAAAAGTTGGATAAATTATGATTTAAATCGAAAGTTCTAAACTTTCGAAGAATATTTTATAAACACAACCACTATTTTAACCACAGTTTCTCAAGATTAAGAAAAAAAGATCCAAAATTAACAATTAATATATAAGAAGATTTAAAGATGGTTTTTATAGTTTCTTTGGATGTTTTGGTAAACATTTTTCTTTACTTTCATCAGTAGCATATCGATTTATTGCAAGGAATAATTCTTCTAAATCTTTTACTATCCCCTTTTATTGGGCACTTAATATCTCTAATAGCAGTCAACACATCCATAATTTTCTTTATCATAATAATTTTTGCATAATAGTAGAAGTCAACATTTTGAGAGAATGTATTGAAATTGTATACGAAGGTACAAAAATTTGACTTTCTTGAAAAGTGATATACGTCTGGTGCATTAAACTCATGGATATTTTTGCAGACTAAATAATTATATTTGTTATTTATAACCATTAGAAGTATTTGCTACTTATAGCTTAGACTATTATAACAATGAAGAAAACATATGCAAAATTTATTTTTCCTTACATTCCCTATACAAATCTGAAAGGGTAAGTTGTTTGAATGTATGTTGCTTTATATACTGTCATATATATGATCAGTAGATAAAAATATTATTTTTAAATTTTGTTGTAATAGATAGAGCCGCAAAACACTTCTTTAAGGCAGTTTTAAATTTTTTCAAGATTAATAAGCTTTTAGCCTAGTATAGTTCTTAAATTAGATTTGTTATAAAATTTACACATAATACATGCATTTATTTCATTTAAGTTATGCTTATCTATCCCTCATTGAGGATCTTTTCCAGATCGTACTTGATTGTGAGGAGAACAAAAACACTATAGAATATGAGTCTAAAACGCTGTTTATGGGCAAGACAACATCATCTAAATTTCACTGTCACTCACTAAATACTACAACACCACATAGTTTGGAAGAAAAAAGGAAGATCACAACTTGAATGGCAGCCTCCCAGTCACTAGCAGTGATAAATAATGCATTTCAAGAATGGTATAACATGGTAAATAATCCCTTATAAGTGGCAACATCTGTTTGACAGACCCTGTATAAAGTAAGTGTGAGACCAGATTTGAGAAATATGGAACATTCCACAGAAATGGCCAATATCTTGATATACAGAACGTCAACGGCAGATGCCAGATCAACTGCAGTACAATTAGCAGTACCACACCCTGAGTTGGTACCTGTACAAAATACTCTGTAAGAGTTGAGATCAACGTTCAAAGACAGACTTGAAGGTACGTGTTCCTCTATTGTTGAAGGTCATCAATGCATTTTAGGCAATTTAATTAACTGGTCTCACATTTGCTCTCTCCGCCTCAATTAATATGAATAATTGTTGTAATTAATTTAATAAGTAATCTATGTTGTTAATAAATGATTTTATTTTAAAGTTAAAATGGTGCAATTAATTGTAGTATTATGTTAATAAATATTAAATTCCAGGACTCGCACTAAAGATTAATAAGGTGGGTTAACGCGGTACTCATGCATCAACACCATTAAGTTTTAATAATGTTTTAATATATTATTAAATGTGCGCCAGAGTACGTACTTGCAAATTTTTGGAAATAATATATATATATATATATATATATATATATATTCCCAATGGCCAGGCACTTTGACTGATTGTCATTCGCCCAATATTCAGCCGTAATTGTGAACCAGTTCGCGGTCCTGGGACATGCTCCTGGGACCAGTTCGCGGTCCCAGGAGCACCAGAGGGGGGGCGCGGAACACACTGCGCCCACATCACACAATATCCATGTCTTACATGGGACTCGAACCCACAAAGCGGGAGCTGATCGATCGCTGGAAACGTTCGTCTTGACCGTTCGGTCACCACGCCGACTGGAAATAAAATATGACAATATTTTTTCCATACGTTGAATACGTTTTTGCGTTAAATCTTCTGTTTTAGTGAAAGAGAACCAAGAAGTCCGAAGTCCAAAAGAGGAAAGGGCGCAGAAGAAAAAAGCTAGAGGATTATATACCTAATACCTGTCAATCACAAAGCAGCATGAAGAACAGTCAAACCAATCCGACACAAGAATTAACAACAAGATTGGTGTGTTCCAAAACACGACGGAATATCCCGACAAGAGAAAGCAAGTGAACAAGAATAAATGAGACCCAATAAGTTGGAAAATAGGTTGAGCGACACATAAGAACCCCAAAGGAAAATAAGGAAGAAAATTATTTTTTTACAGAACACTCCGTCAGACCGCGGTCAAATATGGAGTACTGGATAAGCTATTAACTAAATAACTGGAATTTGGGGTATCTTTAAATGATGATATATTACTAAAATTCTCGTTTTGGATTAACTGGACTGTTCTTCATGTTGCTTTCTGATTGGTTCTCCCGCAATCCAGGTCTTGGGCATATAACCTCATGCTTCTTCTTTTTGTGCCCATTCCTCTTTTTGGATTTCGGACTTGTTGGTTCTCTTGTACTGAAGAAGGTGATCGAACGTATCCTCGAAACAGCTGTATGATGCATTACTTTGTTGTTTGTGCTTATGTACGTTGCTCTAGTTTTCCTTATCTTTAGGACAAGATATATTTCACTCATTGAACTGTTGCTATTATTTAAAGGTCCGAATTGCTTGTCCTTGGCTACAAATTTGATGACCTTTGAGACAAATTTAACGAAATATCGTCCATTTGGTAAGCTATGGTAACTTCTCAAGTGTTGACGTTTTATTAGAAATATCAAGTGTTACCTTGATTTTTGGAGATATTTTCATTGACTATATTGTTGCATGGTAAACCCATGATCCAATATTTTTCGGGGGTGCGATTTAAAGTTTACGTATTTATTTTGGGGGTCAGCCTTTTCGTTTGGCCAGCTGCACTCCGAAGAAATAGAAAACAGGAAGTCGGGGAGTGTTCTTTCGGATATCACATTTTCACCCAAAGATTTAACGTTTGTCCGTTTCGGACGGATCATAGGTCTGGTGGGCTGTTTGAATTAGTGGCCGAAGCATATCAGTTTCGCAGGGGCTTGAGAAGGGGCTTTTTTTGTTTCTGGAGGTTTAAAGCCAATGCGGATGCTTTGGGGGTCAAGGGTTTATGACCCAGAATCCAATGAGATAGTTGTATGCGCCTCAGGGGCGTGTTTTAAAATCTTGGAGAGAGAGAGTTTTCAGAAATTTGAAAAAGGAGCGAGGAGAAAGAATTGGGTTTTGATTGAGAAAAGACGGCTCCCCATCAAGGTCCTCTGAAAAGAGATATGCTGTTCAATTGCAAGTGATGTTGGTGAGTTACACATTTAAGGGCCTGTGCCTGATTTGTATCTTTTGTCTCTCTTTCCCTCTCCAATTAAATATCTACTAGTTAACTCCAAATAAATTATTTACTAGTAAAAGTCAGGTGTTTTCAGGATAGCTTACCATATGTTCCAATTAGTCTATGAGACTCCTTATCATTGTTTATTTTGAATTGTTATTAGAATGGGTGATCAATCCATTCATGTTAATAGGAGCATTTTGTGTGTTTATTTATTTATAATACTTAAATCTATGTTACTTCTACATAGATTTAAGTATTATAAATAAATTAATGTTATTATTTAAAAACACGGCCTTATTCTTTTTCGCGCTCTTACCGGGCGTGTCCCAAAAGAGGTAGTTACTTTAGGACAGATATATAAGCACGCCATCGTCTAATTACGTTGAACTAACTAAATAGAGAGACAGTTAATTGTGAAATACGTCAGTGTTTTGAGAATATAATAGTCTGTTTTGCAAATTAGTCAAGCATTTAATTGCTATTTTATTGTACTTGATAGTTGTTTTGTGACCTTCTAAGATAGTTAGAGTGCTATTAGCTGTATAATGTTCTTGTTTACTGTTAATGGTGCTTTAATAAACGTCAGTTTTTCAAAACTTCCAACTCATCCTTGTATCCTGCGAATACTCCCACAATATTAGAGGATACGTTGTAACAGTTAATTTCTGAATTATATGTAGATAAATGTATCGTATCGAATGTCATATCTAACATCCAGTTCTTCTCTGAATTATTTATTATCACAACCTTTTATTTATCTTGATCTGGTGTTTGTTTATCAGTGTGATTCATGTCTTTGAGGCTCTAACTAATCAAGGTCCATTAATTACAAAAAACATGAAATTAGGTAAGTCGCTGTCTTTTGAAATATATTTTAATTATTTTGATTTTGAACCATATCGGGCTAGCCCATCCTGGATCCGTCATAAGAATATACTTGTTTATGTTTAGAATCACAAAAAACCGGGCAGCTAGTAAGTACAAATTTATCATGTAATGGTTTATTGTAGTATATTAAAATTCTTTGGATTTTAAACCTTATCGGTTTAGCCCTTTTGGGGGCCGCCATATGAATGTATTAGATTTTTAGAAGTAACTAGAGAACTGGAGCAGGTAAGATATTCAATGTAGCATGCCGTTTTGTTTTGGGGTATATTTTAGTTCTTTAGATTCTGAACCTTATTGTGCTTCTATGATGAAAAATACATTTTGACAAATATGAAGAGATTCTTTGAGTTGGTACATGTAGTGAGTAGAAGTGGGGACCGTAGTAAACTGCTCTACTTTTAGCGGTTGAAAAATGCTGCTTTCCAGCAAGATAACGCGCGGCCGCTCAAGGCAACCAGCAGCGCACAAGTCTTGCAAGACTTGTCTGCTGCCGGTGACCGTGAGCGGCAGCGCGTTATCTAACTGGAAAGCGGCATTTTGCAACAGCTAAAAGTAAGGCAGTTTTCTACGATCCTCACTTCTACTCACTACATGTACCAACCCAAAGAATATCTTCATATTAGACTTTTAATATTGCCATTGCTTCAAATAAGCTCGTTTTAGACTCGCCATATGAATGTACTCGTATTGGGAGAAAAACTTGAGAACTGAAGTAGCAGAAGGTCCAAATTCGGTATGTCGTTATTTTTCATGCATTTAAGTTACACACATTTGATCAAATAATTTTTTTACACATTTAACTTACATGCATTTGAATAAATACATTTGAATAACATACAATTTTCATACATTTGATTTACTTACAAAATATAAGACGAGGTACTTTAAAATGTGTGTTCTTTATTTATTTCATTAAATTCAGATTTCATTTGATCGCATCTATGTAGAATCTAACATAATGTAGAATATAATATAAAAATATCGTTGTGCAACATCACATAAAGAGAGTAAAAACATATGAAAACTGCCTTCATGGAGAAGACAACATATATCTGAACATTCACTTCACGATATATATTCGTTCCTCCTCACCTACTTAAGTAGCATATTGCTTTATAGATAGAAATACGTCCCCCTTACTATCTTCTTTTACACAGCACTTAATTTTATAGGTCTCGAATAAGAGCATCAACACATTCATAGAGCTCTTTATCATAATAACCATAAATTTGGAGTTTCAAATATCTGATGATATTGCATTAACGTAACGTATGTTGTTTACAAAGTTTTCAGTTTGTGATATCATAATATTATCATAGATAATGCCTCTATATAGCTTTCAGAGATGATATGATGTTTTGATTTTAAAAAACGTACTTTATAATATTTTCAAGATAAGTGTATAAATAATTTATGACTTCTTATTTAATGTTTACTGTTCCTACGTTTCACACTATAACGTAGATAATGTAGTTGAAAATTTATCTTCATGTGCTTTTCATATACTTTCTCAATTAATATATGGACGTATAGCAAGAGATGCATACAAGTTAGACGTAGATAGCCATTTGAATGAAAATATCTGCAGCCCTATATTGAAGACTTTGACATGTTTGCAAATTCTCCTATACTAAACTTAAAAAATAAATAAAATATTGATTGATAAGGATCATGTTATCTGTATTTTGTTCACAACTTCTAGGCTGCGACAGATTTATTATCTGCCATGAAATAGGACAATCCAGCACTAAACGTAAATACGTTGGATTTCCAAGCAGATGTTTAAAATTTTGAGGTATCAATGTTTAAAAGTTTAGAACCACTGTAAAAGATTGTAATGTAATCCAGTGTTATCCAATCGTTTTTGGTAACGGAAGCCTTTTGAAATTCAAACATATCGCGGAATCCCAAAATGAGAAAAAACCCATTGTGATCTTAAATATTCATTAAAAATTTTACACATTTTGATTTGTAAGAAATTTTACACGAAACTATCATGTCACTGAACACACTTAGAAAACACAGATGTAGTCTTATAGTGATCAACTCGTCGATTGCGAACTGCTAGTCAATCATTTCTGGTAGTCAAGTCGACCTTTAAAAAATTTTGTGGGAAATGAGGAGTTTGGCATTCTGCTTTTCGGGAACGAAAGTTAAGTTTTACCTAAAGACCCTCATTGAATAAACGAGTGACGCTAAATATATATTTAAATATTAATTAACTTTTTATTTTGAGCATTGTAGTTAACAGAAAACATTACAAGATGCTTTAAGAATGCATCAAAGTGCTATCTTTTCCTCTCTTTAAATGATGATTTATTACTGTCGTATTTTGAATAAGAATTTTGTAGTTGCTTTGGAGATATTTTCATATAAACAAAAAATGAAAATTTACAATTTTATCGAAATTTTTTTTAATATCTTCACTCTTAATGTGTAGATTGAGACCCCCGTCCCCTATCAGAATTTTATTTCACCCACGCCTTGACGATATATTATGTTAACTACAGACAGAAGTCGATCTTCAGATAAATTGCATATCAAAAGTGGATCTCAGTACTCCGAAGGTTTTGCATCACTGATCTATTCCGAACAAATTTTCATTTCTAATGCATTTAAACAGCTCAAAACACAATTGGAATTCCATTCTTTTCTAAACTTTTAATTATGGCAGATCTATATAATAATTGTTCATAGCGTGTTTTCGTCTTTTAATGCACCCCAGAAGCCCCAAGATGAACTAGAAGACTAATTATTTTTACACTTATAATATCAACCAAGGAACCGAGTCTAATGCAGATGAACATTTGATACCTGCATCAGCTTCGTTAAGAAATAATGGAGTTTTATAAAATATTTCCAGACTCCCCCTCTCCTAGAAATACCCAATGACTTATCAGGCTGAATTTTTGCACATGTGCAGTGTCATCCACGGGACATAACCTAATAGAGCTAAATTTTCATTTAATAACTCCTATTCAGAATTGAACAGGATTTGTTAAATTCTTGTTTGTTAAGAATTTAGATTTATTAAATATCCAATTGCTCAACACTGATATAACTTTGATCGCAGGTTTGATTCTCCTATAACAAGGATCATACAAAGATGCCCGTTGATAAATAATGGTCTATAGTCGCAAGAGGTGGTCTAACTGCTTACTGATATATATATATATATATATATATATATATATATATATATATATATATATATATATATATACATCAAAGATATCACATAATTATCAAAATAATTAAATCCACATATAACCAATATTTCCTCAGAAGGTTATTTATATTTGTCACATTGTTGTTAATAGCATGTTGCACAGGCTTGAAATATTTCCTGCATAATGGATATTGCAAGAGGGTAGCTGTCTACCGATAATACAACTACCCTGCATTGTTGTACTACCGGGCATATACTTTCAATCTGTATAGTTGCCAGTCGCTAAAAATAATTATTGTATTCATTCATAAAGTATTATCATTCATAATGTATTATAACAGTTTATATCTCTTGTTGAGGAGTACAAGTACAACATCGTAAGGAAACAATAAATACTCGTACGTAGTGAAGAAATTATAGAGCATACCATATATCATATACCGCAATAACTCATAAAACACATAAGAATATCAAGGTGTGCGAATGCAAGACGCAGTGACAATTTCAAAAAACATTATATACTTATTTTGGATTTTCGTGTAAATATAATTTCATAGAAATACGTATATGTAAAAAATTCGGATAAATTATGTATTGTCTAAGTCAGAATGGTAAAACATATAAAAATACCTAAAACACTTAATCCACAACATTTCGCAACAAAAAAAGGACTTTAAACAGAAAAAACAACATACCGAAGTGTGTCCCGAATGTCACACTGTATGCAGACCCTATAACATCACACGGAAGACCACCACCTCACGTATATCGCCCGAGAAATAACCCGGTTCAAAAACAAGAAAAAAGAAGAAACTCTATATCCGCGCAATGCTGTAAGACATAATGTCCGTAGATATATACATCAAAGATATTGTGGTAGCGGTTTCAGAACCAACCTGCGAGTACCGATTCCGCTACACACAAGGCCAGTGATCGTAAAATTTATAGCAAAAACAAAAGAAGTGGTAATTATCATACTTAACTTAACATTAACATTAACCCAGGCAATGTTATTTAGATGAGGTTTTCCCAGTCTAGAAGAATTATATTCTAGATGGCATTCAGTGAGAAAAGAACATGAGGAAATACAAGAATGAAAACACATTTATCAATTTAAACAAATCTATTTATTTTAATCACTTGCATATTCACCAACATAACTTTACTTAATTTATCATTTCGAATAATTCAGAGCTTCCATTATCATTAACAATTATTATTTCAATTTTTGCTCTGCTCAAAATATCAATCATTATTTATTATTAAATCAAACATAATGTTACTTCTTAAATCATGAATTTATACAATTCTATTTTAACTCACTTAAAATTCAGTAAAACCATTATAATTCAAATTCAAATATTTTTATGTGCCAGTGATGTATAACGTGCCAAAGATTTCAGTTGGAACTTCTGGTTCCGATACAAAAGGGGTTACCTGAATTGAAGATTAAAACCCAAATTCACAGAAAAGTTCCATATTCGGAAAAAACACCGCTGGAACCCGAATTAAATGTCCGAAAATGAGTATCCAGTCATCTCTCAATATAACAGGGCTTTTCGCCAGAAATTCCACTTATGTCATCCCTTCCGGTACAAACTTCGGTAGCAAAAGGGTCCGCGAGATATTATCCTGGAATAAAAAAAAAGAATTTAGAAAAGAGTTAAGGAACATCGAATCTCCTCCAGGAACTTCTTCATTCCGCTCCAGAAATGGATCATGGTTTCATTAGAAACAAAAATCTCTCCACTCGAGGAAACTTAGCCATTTTGGCCAAAACCCTTTGTCTTAAGTTTTAAGACAAATTTCTCGATGCGACTTCTCCAACCGAGAGTTCCAAGTCGAATCTCCGGGTCTCACGAGTCCAGCCCAGAACTTCTCCTCAAAGCAGCTTTCTGATTCGCAGGCAAGCGCGCCCGGCAACAGCTTTCTCCTCCGACCATACGTCACACATCCCAGCCGAGACAGAAATCCTGGCTCGCGCCAACGAATTCTCGACAAAACACGGATTTTAATGCAAAACCAATCCAGACGAGGCTAACCGAAATACAGCACAGGCACGGAAGGAAAGAAAGATGTTTTTCTCACAGAAAAACTCAAAAGGCTCATGGCGCAGAAATAGCGACATGACAATATCACACAATTATCAGAATAATTAAATCCACAGATAACCAATATTTCCTTAGAAGTTGGCGCTTTGCTGCTCACTCTCCAAAAGTAACTATAAAATACATGAGATAAAAAGGGGGGAACTGACCAAATGCAAGGCATAAAATGGTAGAGAGGGATGGCGACCCCTCTTTCCCGTTTTAAAACTTGCTTTTAATCCCGGGCAATGCTTACGGAACCAAAGCAATGCAGTAGTCAATCTTCCGGATATGTGCAAAGTCAAAGGCACACGAATACAAGAAGCAACCAGAAACGCAGGAGCAGGAAAAGAAAAAATCGCAATGTCGATGAGGACAGTCTGATCTATATATATCTGCCGTTCACGCATGCGCAATACTACGGTTTTTGCTCTTAGCTTCTTTCTATGTCACTGCCATATCCCTTAAGTAAGAATTTTCTCCCCTTATGGAATTAGAAAGGAAATTATGATATTCAAAAGTTCAAAGCAAAAGTAAAACGCCATAAAAAATATCTATGGGAGAGACATGCGCTTTGCAGATTAATATTCACTGTGTTGGGGGATATTGTGTGGCATAAAAACTATTAGTTCAAACTCTCGACACTCGGGGGGCTGCGGCAGATAAAGCCATGGAGATGACTTATGCATGGAGGTGATTGCACACCTGACGGGCCGGCGAGATCTTCAGATCTCACACCCTGTGATTTCTCGTTGTGGGTATACCTAAAATTACGGGTGTGAGATCTGGGGATCTCGCAGGCCTGTCATGTGTGCAATCACCTCCATGCATAAGCCGTCTCCATGGCTTTATCTGCCGCAGCTCCCCAAGTGTCGAGAGTATGAACTATTTTTTGTTCATGCGACACAAAATCCTTCATCACGGTGAATATTAATCTGCAAACCGTATGTCTCTCCGACCCATATACATGTTTCTATAGCGTTTTACTTTGGCTCCGAACTTTTGAATCACCCGGTATATATACTACATACCACACCTTAATCTGTCATCCTGCTTCAGATATTATTTGATATGTTTCAACACACAATGTGCGAGACCCAAATATGTAGTAGAATACTATATATAGGAGTTTGATGTTAAAAATAACCACTGCAATTGTCTAATTGAACATATATTGAAGCCCACATAGTAGTCAATGTCAAAAATAATTATGACTTCAAAGAATGCTACTGGAGAGTAAAGGTGCTGCGCGCCAAGTGGTCTGCAATTTTACTACAAAGGGATGGGATAATTTGTTCATATTTTATCTATTTGCGTTTGCGGTGTTTGGTTCTCTTATACTAACGAAGGGGATCCACTGTATCGTTGAAACAGCTGTGTACGGGAATATTATTTTCTGTTAGTTCATTTTTGTTTTTTCGTAATTTTTGTTAAGTTCTTTATAATTATTTTACAAGCGTTTTTAGATCTTATGTGGTATTATATATATTTTTAATACAGTTCATTTACGGTTTCTTTATAATCTTTTTAGATTCACTTAATCTCTCTATCAACGTAATTAGGTTTTTATGTCAAAGTATTTTAAGTTCTTTATTAAATATAAGACAGTCCTTTTAAGAGCTTTATTTCTTAGAATATATTTCTTTTGAGCTTATATTTTAAACATGCGATTCTTTATTGGGATGACTTTATATTCTAAAAGTTCAACTATTTTATTTTATAAGCTCCTTAACGCCCCTTAATAGCAGCGTAAACACATCCACAATTCTTTTTACGGCAAAAGTCAACAATCCAGAGCTTATGCACTTATTTGAGGCGATTATGTTGAGATTATCTTTTTATATAAAAGGCTATTTCATATAAAAGGTCACAAAAATGCTCTGGCTCGTTCAATTTTTAAAGATTTTAACCTATTACTTTCGCCACAATACATAGTAATGTATAGGGCAACTATTGGAATCATGTCGAAAATTGCAACTCGAGTTTTGGATGGATATACACGTTTTGGGACCTCCAGAACACGAAAACACTATTTTTAGCATGATGTCTGTGTGTGTATCTGTGTGAGTTTGTGTATTCTCTGCGTGTGTTTGTGTGTGTTTGTGTATGTCTGTGTGTGTGTTTGTGGTTCTGTTTGTGCGATGTATGTGTTGAGTCTAACTCAAAAACTAATTGACAGAATTTCATAAAGTTTTATATGTAAGTCACCTATGGGTGACCCTGCTGCTGATTAAGTTTCGGTGCAATTCGGTATTAAAAACCTGCCTTTTTTTTGCAAAATGGCCAGCAAAAGTCATATGTAACCATTCTTGCTAAAAAACTAACTGACCAAATTTCACAAAATTTGGTTGAAGTCCCTTGTGGGTTATCCTGGTGCTGATTCGATTTTGATACAATTCAGAAAAGACGAACCTGACTTTTAGCGCAAAATTCCCTGCAAAATCGACAAAACCTAAGATAAAAGAATACGTATGTTCTAATGTATCCATTAAATACTTGTCAAATTTAGTGTCATTTCAAATAATTATAGGTCTTGCTTTGTGCAATTGATCTCAATTTTATGAATTATTATAAGAAAAAAAGAGAAAATAAATTTAAATCTGCAGGGAAAGTCATGTGCTGCCCACCTCCGATTTTCTTTTAATGCCATACAAAATTTTAATATTAAATTCAGATATATCTAAACGAACAGTCCAGCAAAGTGTCCCAGTTACCACTTTCATATATTACAAAGGTTTTGTATATTGTTATTTGTGATGTACTATATTAAATAGATCGCTGAATGAATTTGAAACCAAATTATCAAATTCTACTTATGTTACGCGAAGCTTCAATTCAGCAAGACATTACATAGTATTTCTTACTATAGAATAGAAAAAGAAAATAATAAAGAATAAAAACGTATTAAATAAATATAAAATAATAAAAAAATATCTCGCAAATTTTTGACACTGTTGTGTTTTTGTTAAATAAATATTTATTAATAAAATTTAATATTTACAGTACGGGCAAACATTAAATGAGCCAAGCCTACGTCCAGCTTCTTTATAATGGGACACTGGCAAAAACTTCACAAAGATGGTCGAAGAATGGATTATTTGAAGCAATAACAGTTTTAAAAGACTGATATGAAGAGATTCTTTGAGTTGGTACATGTAGTGAGTAAAAGTGGGGACCGTAGTAATAAAAATGTTTAAATTTAGGAATTGGTGAAGAAAAAGCAAAGTCATAAACACTTTCCAACTATGTTGTACAGTGTTAAAAGCACTCTATAGACGATCATTTTGTCATTGGTTACCAGAATGATTGACATAGCAGGTAGAGTGGGAACGTCAGTTTCGCACGAAATTAAATAGCATTTAATAAAAACGTTTAGATTTTGCAACTGAGTGGAGAAAAGAAAAGCGCATACCAGCGATCATATATATGTAAATACTCACTAAAGTAATTAACTGCACAGGTAGGGTGAGAGCTTCAGTTTCAACCAAAATTACATAGCATTTGATAAAAATGCTTTGATTTGGAAATTAACTGCAGAAAAAAACGCTCTATTCCAGCGACCAATTTGTAAATGATCACGATAATGTAAATGGTTACTTTTTACATACGTTTCTTGTTAAAATAAATTTGGTCATATGTCAAGTCTGTCTTATGTATATATTGTTGAAACTAGTCATTGAAGAATTGAAATTTGGCCATATGGCAAATTTTGTTAATATATTGTTGAATCTAGTAGAAATTGAATCCAGTCATTTGTACAAATACATAAATAATAAATTACTTAATTAGTAAAAATAATTTGTTACCGGAACTCTTTGGTGTCATCCATACCATCCGCGGTGCAAAGTTTGTTCTCTTTCAGATACTTGCTAGAGTTGCAGACGTAGAAACGGTAAGTCAATCAAAAGAACGTAGCTCCACGAAACAGCAGGTACGTAGTTGCAAAATCCATAGATATAGGACATTCCTACTGCTAGTTGAAACACTGGGATCAAAGTTGGACATAATTGAATTTACTTGAAATTACTAATTTTTTATTGAACACGTCGCTTACAATTGTTCTTTTTTTTCTAAACCCAGACCGTTTGGTTCAACCTAATCCGAGTGTTACTATCAACAAGATGGAGGACTAGGAAATGACTGTCTCCCTGCCTCCCAGTCTTCAAAATGCCAAGATGGAGCCCGGCCAGCCGTGTTATTTGATTTGCAATTGCTGTTAATTTATTATATTTGCTCTTAAAATTAATCAGTAAAATTCGTTCTTTCGTTAGTTATATGGATATTCGTGTTGTTAAGTGATCTCTAGCCTGTCTTGGCCAAAATTTCTAATTCTCCCATTTTTACTTTCCTTATATACATAATGCATAAGGAAAGTATTGTGACGGGGTCGAAAATTCGAATTCGAGTTTTCGACGGGAGAGCACGTTTCAAGCATCCCTGATCACGAATCGAGCATTTTTGAGATGATGTCTGTGTGTCAGTGAGTCTGTGGAGACGATATCTCACGAACGAATGGAGTGATTCAAATGAAATTTGGTACAAAAATCCCAATCCATCAGAATCAAATGTCCAGAATCCCCCTAAATTTTCGAGTGAAATTTTGAAAAAATCATCAAAAAATCGAAACCTTTAAAAAAGTAACTAAAATAGACATTTCTTATGTAATTTTTATTTAAAAAACGATTGACATAAACTTTGAAACGCTAGCACGAACCTTTCTCAAGATATTGCACATTTTTTAAATAAATTAATTAAAAAATCCTATAAATTAAAAAAAAAATAACTATTATGAAACATGTTCACTTTTCATATGTAATATTATGCAACAAATGTGGTGACATCATTCTCGTGGATCTAACTCGTTCCATTCACGAGAAAAGATACTTTGAGTAATAATTTTGTATTTGACCGCCAATAGTCATTTATCTGCTATAAGAATAACATATTTCTCCATCCATAATGTTTGGCGATATTTTGGCGACGAATTTGGCGGAATGTCGCCAACTTGGCGGCTTTTTTAATTGCCAATTAACGAAACGTTGCCAAATTAACGAAAATCTCGCCCAATGCATAAAAGTGACACTAAGTCAATGAAAATGACGACTAATTGAAGAAAATTTAATATCTTGGAAATATAAGTATCTTGGGAATATAAGTATCTACTTAAGAATGACATTTTTTTACTATAAAAGTGGGAAATTAATTGCATTATATAAGGAATGTCATGTCCTGCCCACATCAGATTTTTTGCATATGTTTTACAATATTTTACAGTGCCAATGATTTATTTATTTCTTTAAGCAATTAAATATATTTCAATGCATTAAAATATCAAAATACTTTCGAATGCTAAACGTTTCAGCAATCATAATTGATAAACTATAATTACAAATATTAATTACGGAATTGTAATTACGGAATTGTAATAACTATCCGCTATTTCTTTTCAGAATTACACCCTTTAATCGTTTGCAACAATTAATGTTATAAAATACAATAGTTAATTGCATGATCATTTGCATGTTTACCATAATTATTAATTATTAATTAGATTGTTTTACGTCCGATGAGAGTATAATTACAAGTTTAAGAACACACTTATCGGTAATTTTTGTGACTATAAAGCCATTCTTCTGCAGATAGGCTATTAACGTAAGTACCACATAGTCACAAAATATGCAGTTGATGTATATTTTGGCAATGTACTCAGAAGTTGCAAGTTTGTATAGCCTAATTGAAATTTTAAAGAAATTTAAATCCAGTGATGTGGTACAACTGAATATGTTAATTTGTGTTAAGGTTTGTTTTCTTGCCACCATTGTAAATATTGTATTCGTCATTAAGTATTATAGATACATCAGTTATATTTAAATCAGTTAAATCAGTTATCATTGTTTTGTCAGTTTTTAAGTGCCACCTTAATTAAACAGTGCTTTCATTCGTTACATCCGATGCTATTGTTTTGCTCTATTTCAAGTACCATCTAAGAAAAGCAATTTCCATTCATTGATATTACATTCCGTAGCCAAGCTTGCCAGGTTGAAAATTCGTAGAGCTGGCCACTAACTAAGAAAAATTCTGATGTGGGCGACACATGACTTTCTTTATATAATGCAATGAATTTACTGCGTTTATAGTTAAAAAAATGTTATTCTTATAGTAGATACTTATATTCTTTCCAAAATATTGAATTTCCTTCAATTAGTCGTCATTTTCATTGATTTAGCGTCATTTTTATCAATTTGGCGAGATTTTTATTAATTTGGCAGCAATTAAAAATGTCGCCAAGTTGGCGACATTCCGCCAAATTCGTCGCCAAAATCTTGCCAAGCGTTATGGACGAAGAAATAAGTTATTCTTACAGCAGATAAATGACTATTGACGTTCAAATTCAAAAGTATTACTCAAAGTATCTTTTTTCATGAATGGAACGAGCTAGATCCACGAGAATGATGTCACCAAATTTATCGCATTGTATTACATATGAAAAGTGAACATGTTTCTCAATAGGAAATATATTTTTTTTTATTTTATATAACTTTTTGATAATTTTTTTTGTAAAATGCGCAATATCTGGAGAACGGTTCATTTCAGCGTTCTAAACGTTATGTCAATCGTTTTCTAATGAAAAGTTGCATAAGAAATATCTATGTGAGTAACTTTATTAGCGGTTTTGAGTTTTTGGCGATTTTTTCAAAATTTCACTCGAAAATTTAGGGGGGGTTCTGAGCATTCGTTTGCGCATAAAAACAATAAGCTTCCAGTGTTTACGGATTGTGATTTTTGTACCGAATTTCGTTCGAATCCATCCATTCGTTCGTTAGTTATCGTCTCCAAAGGCTCACTGACACACACACACACACACACACAGACGTCACTTCAAAAATGTTTGATTCGTGATCAGGGATTCTTGAAACAAACGTGCTCTCCCGTCGAAATCTCGAATTCGAATTTTCGATCCCGTCACAGTACTTTCCTTATACATTATGTATATAAGGAAAGTAAGAATGAATGATTGAGTGGATTTATACTCTTAGAGCTGACAACTAATGGATGGATTTCAACTCTTAGAGCTGACGACTAATTAATAATAAATTAATAAATGGATGAATTTAAACTCTTAGAGACGACCACAAACTAACAAAAAATGCATGAATGGATGGATCAAAATTCTTAGAGCTGGTTACTAACTAATGATAAATGGATAAATGGGTGAATTTAAATTCTTAGCTATGAATTTAATACAAGCTAACAATGAATGAATGGATGGATGAATTTAAACTCTTAGAGCTGACCAATAGCTAACAATAAATGAATGAATGAAAGACGTTTTCCATGGTGGCGTGCTGTAAATTAAAGTAAAACAAGTCCATGTATTTATTTATCTGCAATTATAACATTATTATTATTATGAGTATAAAGCATGCCGTTAATTGTTTTTAGTGTTGGAAATGTCCAGATAAAATCTGTTTCTCGATTCAATGATTTGTTTGTCGGGTAATGGCATCTTGATGTGTAATTAAATACAGACTATTATTTTTTCTAGGGATAAAAAACTATTATTTTTACAATGAGTAATTTATGGTAATCAACGCAAAGTTCCAAAAAATTTAATAAATATCCCTAAATGTCGATGAAATCTGATAATTTTCTTATTTTTTTTTAACTAAATATAACAGAAGAGAAATTGAAAATTATGTGGGATGCAAGATGTGTGATAAGTGAAAAATTTTAATATTAATAGAAGTTTTCTGTGTAATTAATTTTACTTTTATTAAACTACATTGCACTGTGACATGTATGATAAAACATATGAACTCAAAGTATAGGATCATCATAATTAAACGATCATTGATCAATGCCATCTCAATAAAACTTAACCAAATTCAATTGGAATAGTTTTCAAAACACACTACACATTTTTCTATTATAAATAAATTACGTAATAAAAGTTCCACAGGGATCAATGTAGCTCTTCTGGTGGAAAAAATAAAACAAAATTGTATGTGGCACAACTTTTAATGCAGAAATTGATTTATAGAAAAGACGCAACACTTTATGTGGTGAAGCAAGCTGATAATAACTTCCACGTAAGTCATCAAAATTTGCTTGTGCAATTATATCGAAAAAAAAACTGTTGTGATATCTTCAATTAATTTCTCATTCATATATTCAAACATCACATTTTTGGATCACACACAGTTGGCTCCCCTTAATTAGGCAACGGATATACCCATACACCGCTTATATACATAGAGAATTGCCGCTTATATACAAAAAATAATCTCCCATAGAGTTAATGTAAAACATACCAATTTTATTGCACAGAACTTCCCTGTTAATTGCATAAAAACTGATATATCATTTTCGTGAATCTCAATTTCAGTGTTGGAAGACATGGGAGAAAAGGTGATAAATCACCAAATTCCGTAACCTCCTTTTTCCCTGTGTAGTTCAAAAGGTATATATGATACATACATAGTAACTGGTAGTAATATACATGCTATTGTAAAAAAGTATATTGTTACATATCAATATTAATTATTAATGGCCAGTCAATCTGGTAAAATATCAAATTTTACCAAAATATCCATATCTTCATAATGACCCAATATTGCAGCCAATATTGTGTGAATACTGATATACAAGTACTAAGAATGATATTACCACGGAAAATACACAGATTTAATTTACACGTTCAAGCGAGGGCCATCGGCCGTACCGTGCTGAAAACACCGGTTCTCGTTAGATCACCGAAGTCAGGCAGCATCGGGCGCGGTTAGTACTTGGGGGGGTGACCACCTGGGAACACCGCGTGCTGTTGGCACCTTTCGGGCGCAGTAGCCCGGTGGTTTGCGCGCTGGATTTGCACGCTGCCACAACTGCCGCCGTGTTCATGCGGAGTACGATCACGTTGAGCATGTGGGTCCGTAAGTCCTTCCGAGAGGTTGGTGGTAGGGGAAGGAGGGTACGGTCCCTGTGGATGCCTCCCCACTGGGTTCCGGTCTAAATTGGGTGGCACTTCACGGCCGTCCAAACCGTTACCTTACACCTTTCTGGTAGGTCGGACGGTCTGGGTCTCAACAACAACGCGTTCAAGCGAAATAATCAGAAAAATCATATTATACACATTAAAATCCCATGCTCACCTTAGTTTCATACCTATCCACTAGAACTCGCATAACGAAGTTATCCGATAAACTATCGGGTAAATAAAATTAAATAAATCCACATAATCTTCAGTCGAGATGATATTAACGCAATTGTTACTTGTGTCGTATTAATATTTTTCAGTTGGAAACATACAGATACGATTTATGGCTCTCCATTCCATAAGATTTGTTTTTCGGCTAACTCAAATGACATTTTCACGGATAATTAAATAGAATTTCCCTCATGGTTCGAAAATAATATCCTGGGATAATAAAGCTGGATAATTTTACCATCGTGATTATTGTAAGTATAAATAATGCTTATTAAGTAGTCTCAATTTCGAATAAAATCCTATTATTAAATATTTATTTATTGTTAGGGGTAGTACCGTAATATAGGGCAGTGGTATCCAAAATGGAATACACGTCTTTTAGTGGGTTCGCGAGTCGATAAAGGAGGGGAGGTACGTAAAGGAAATTTAATATTTTATTTTTGTATTTTTTCCTTGTAACAAGTTTCATATTAACATACATTTTAATAAAATCAATAAATAATAAAAATTATTAACTTGTATTTTTAAAATACACGATCATGAACATAATATTATAGTTATAGTTATACTATTTTACTAGACGGTCCGATTCGAACAAAATATATTCCTGCTCTATTATAATACGGAGTCCCGTATTAGAACCAACACCTGTTTAGAACAAAAATATACTTGTTCTATTCTAATGCGGAGTCCCGCATTAGAACCAACGTCGACAACAAAAATATTCTTGCTCTATTCTAACGCTGAGTCCGTATTAGAACCAAAGTCAGTTTATAACAAAAACACCCTTATTCTATTCTAACACGGAAGCCCATACTAGAACCAACGCCAGTTTAGAACAAAAGCTGAAGAACATCTCGCGTTTGTATTTACCATAAGCAAACGCGATCCAAAAGGTAAGGACGCCACTGATATAGGGCATATTTCCTTACAGATCTGAACTAATGTGTCTAGAAGTATGCGCGATAATAACCTAAAAGGTTATGATTCAAACCTTGGTTCAGTAGAATATTCGTTTGAACTCAAATTGTCCAATAACATATATATTGCCCAATACCCTTATTGGACTCGAATTCCCCAATATCAATATATAGTAAACCTTAATATGGATGGAATGTAGAAAGCTCTGGTGAATCAAGTTCTTAAGTCGAACGAGGAAAATGCAACATAATCCAAGGTTTTTCCACACAGGGTTTCAATAGTAGACGGCAGCATGATTAAGTTCAATCAAGAATTGGTTATTCCGCTGACTCCAGCCAATGGTTATTGCGGTTGTTCCATTTTCGTCTATGTTCTACATAAGGTGCCTGAATTAAAATACGGTAAAGATGCTTCAGGAAAGTATTAAAGCAACCCCACCTATATATCTTGTTTAAAAATGATAATATATAAAGTAATTTAAGAGAACTTTTTACGTGATGGACGTACTATAGGTGGCAGCATTTCCCGTTAGATTCGCAGGACCAGCCTGTCTGTCAAGCAAGAGTTGGTTATACAACGCTGTCTTCAACCAATGGTTTGTGGTAATTCCATTTTCGTCTATGTTCAACAATAGACACCTGAACTAAAATAAAGTAAAGATGCTGCGAGAAGGCATTAAAGCAATCCCGCCTATACATCTTGTTTAAAAAGGAGAATATGTAAAATAATTTAAGAGAACATTTTTACGCGTTGGAAGTACTGTAGTGGCAGCATTTTTCATTGTACTCGGCAGCATGTTTCATTGTTTCATTTCAGCTCATGTGGCAAGCAAGAGTTGGTTTTTCAACCGCTATCTCCAGCCAATAGTTAGTTATTGGTAGTTCCATTTTCGTCTATGTTCTACAGCAGGCGCTTGAACTAAAATATGGTAGAGATGCTGCGGGGAGGTATTAAAGCAACCCCACCTATATATCTTGTTTAAAAACGAAAATATGCAAAATAATTTAAGAGAACTTTTTATAGGATGTAAGTACTGTAGATAGCAGTATTTTTCGTTGTGCTCGCAAGGCTAGCTCCTGTAGCAAGCAAAATGGACAGTTCGGGCAGCAGAATTTTAAGGGTTCCAAAATGCAACAAAAATCCTAATGTGTCTAACACAAGTCGTTCCGTACGTAGAAACATATGTCTAATTCATGGGAGAAAATAATACAAAAGTACTACAAAATGAGAACGAATTACAGCAGCGCTCTAGGGTCCTAAATACCTATAAATATTTGAATAAGCGCCTTCAACTTAGATAATATATCTACGCTCCAAGTCGCACGCTCGCCACATAAACAATGAGGAAGGGAGGCTTAAACTCCCTGTCGGCATGCGCAGTAAAATCTACCTGTAGAAGGTCGAATCCAGAGAACGTTCTGGGTCTTGGCGGAAGATGTTCTGCGATGACTGAATGCGATCAATTAAAATATAGCAAAAATGAAATTACTTATGAAATCGAAAGAATAATTTTGTTAAAAAGCTAAGATATATAAGAATATATTTGGGATGCGGCGATATCTTACATAATAAAGGAATATGTATATGTGTATGTGTGCGTGTCTTTCTTTCTGTCTGCCTGTACTGGCTATAGCGGAAAACGTAAGCATCGCTCGACCATGAAATATGGTAGACATCGACTTCAGAACACTAATCAGCTGACATCAACGTTAAATCTTTAATTTCGAATTAGTTTTAAGTTATTTTATGTTTTATCCTGAATTGGGCCGATATTCACACAAATCGGTTCCTTAGCAACCTAAAATATTACCGCAGAGTTTCCATCTTAACACCATCGTGAAAAACGGAATCCGTTATTTATTTTTTAAATGCATCGAAATTTGAATTTTTTACATGATCTGATATAGTATATAGAGCATCGTATCCGAGAAACAAAGATTAACCAACTTCTATAATTTATCTAAAACACCCCTACATTCTAGCAAAAAGATTTCGATTTCATAAGTAATTTTAAGTTTTGCAATCGAAGTGAGCGCCTTTAGTCATTGCAATGGACCGGCTGAACTCCGTATTCCCCATATTTGATGCAGATCCATTTTAAAGAGGAGTAAGCGATTGCGCATAATGGATAGGATATTGGAAGTCAGCAAGAACTTCCGGCAAGAGGTTTGTAATATTCTATTTTTTCCTGTTTTACGGAAGTAGGAAACGTTCTTGTGTGTGATCATAGGTGGAAGCCATTTAGCTCCTTTTACTTTTTTATAACTGGTCAAAATGGACTATTGAAGTACAAAAATTATGTTGGAAGTGTATAAAAATTACGTGAGGAAGATATGGGAAAAATTATTTGAGGAATTTATGGGCAATTGCGATTCTCAATTTGTGATTTAGAGATCAGAACGTAAAAAATGCAAATTTTTATGTATCTTTTAAAAAATAAATAAATATGATGAAATTATCCCACGGATGTAGTTTGAACATTATTAGAAAGAAAGTTATTTGGTTTAGTCTTTCCGATTTTCTCAAGTTGGAAACTCTATGATAATATTTTCGGGCATTAAGGAACCGATTTGTATGAAAATGTCAAAATATCACTAGTAACAATCCAATGTTGGCTTCTTATTGGCTTCAATATTGGACCAGTATGAAAAAGTAAACATTATGACGGAAATGGCCTAATATATTAACTGAAAATATTCCGTCAATATTTCCAATGTAACACAAATATTGGCATAATTCTGTAACGAAAATATTCGCCAATGATGAAAGCCAATGTAATTCTAATATTTGCCCAATATTTGGATAACATTGAAAATATTTCCAATGTAAAGCCAAGATATACAATAGTTTTCCAATATTGGACCAATGTACTAGGGATCAAATAACTAAATAACAAATTCGAAATTAAAAGAAATGATACCGAGGTACACCTTCCAGGGTCTTGATATACTAGTGTATCGAATTTCATGGTCACAAGATGCTCAGATGTCCCACTACAGACTGCACATACAGGCATATTCTTTTATTATGTAAATACATCGATGCACAACTGTAAATCGCAGTCCTAGAGCATGTTTTTGTTATTTATATAGAAATTATTTATGATGATCAATACGTTACAAAAATAATCAACATGTTATATATTTTCCCCAGCTGACGCAATCTGTAGTCGGATAGTTGACTTAATTCGTAGTCGAGCAAGTAAAATTGCTTGACTCGATGGACAAGCGAACCTGAATTGTAAGTTACTAGACCTTCACAAAGGGAATTAAGAACTTGAGTACTCTACCAAAAAGAATCGCAAGAAGAACATAGATATATGAAGGAGGCAAATGATTTGATATAAAAATAAAAACTTCACTCTTGAAGCTGCTGCTAAGTGAGATGAAACTCCCTGGTTCAATCCAATGATGCCAAAGCCAGATAAGAAATTATCGACTACGCTCTGAGCTGAAAATGATCGGTTGACTGAGATATTAAATGAATAGTGTACAATGGTGAAACGGTGACCAATGCCAGCAGATACTATATCACAGATAACCATTCATGCTAAATTATATTACAAGGTTGAAAATTTCAATTTATTAAATACATTATACAGTTTTTCGGGGGATGGGCCAGCTAAGTAGTTAAGGCACGGGGATTGCCTTCGGACAACTCGATTTCTATTTCCGGCTCTGCTCAACCTATCTCTGAAGTGTACGGGTACATTAAATATGTGGGTTCGTAAGCCCTTCCGAGAGGTATGTCGTAGGGGAAGGAGGATACAATCCTTGTAGATAGCGTCTCTACTTGGTTTTGGTCTAAATTGGGTGGTATTGTCTCATGCGTTTAAATAGGCACCTTACACATTCTGGAAGGTCGGACTGTCTAGATCAAACAAACAAACAACAAATAGTTTTTAGATCTGTCGGTCACATTCTGATATGGGAGTTTTGAGAGAAAATATTCCCTCTTACTCTATTGCTGTAACTCCGGAAATTAGTTATGTTTAATGGTAAAACAATTAAAATAAAAATATGAGCAATTTGTGATTTCCCCGTTCATTACAAAATTTACCTCAGATCAGAGCCGAGTGTTCTGATACAGCAATAAATTAAGTGTTTTATTGTGCACAGTACTACGTCTAAGAAATGCTAACGATAAGTTTGACAAGTTTATATTTACTAATATTTCAACACCGATAACCGTTAATCCATGCGCTTAATAAAGTTAAACATTTTTGTATGGCACCTTCACAATCTTA
This sequence comes from Amaurobius ferox, assembly GCA_951213105.1. Classification (NCBI taxonomy): domain Eukaryota; kingdom Metazoa; phylum Arthropoda; class Arachnida; order Araneae; family Amaurobiidae; genus Amaurobius; species Amaurobius ferox. Next base: position 62,628,415 of record OX578147.1, read on the forward strand.
TCTGGGATATCAATTATTTCAAATACTGTAATATACATAAAGAAAGGAATTTTTAAATGGTGCCTTATATGGTGGCAAATGGTGGGTATACTTCATTTTTGACTCAAATATTAAGCATTATTATTCTCTTATGCATACCTATATTGTGCAGTCATACGAATTTTCGGAAGCTTCACGTCCAGAATCGAAAAGTAAACTCTTAAAGAACTCCCTCTTTTGGATTACGATGCTGAATTCATATCAGTAATAATCCAAGATCTATCTATAACCGATACTGATGGATAGATATTTCAAGAATAAATTTTTTGAAACAGAAGCGAAAAAAATCCGGAAATTCTTAGTACCTCTCCCACCTCCATACCTTCAATAATTCAATGCTGAATCTACATCAGTCATCATGTAAGTACTGTAACAGATTTCGAGAAATATATTTTTTAAGGGAAATGTCACTTTTTTAATTGGAAATGACCCGACGGAATCAGAGTGGAAATCCTTACTGTGTCCGTTTACTCCCCCCATAATTTTAAGATGAAGATATATCAGTCATTATCTAAACTCTAACTAATTCTGAAAAATAGATGTTTCAAAGAACGGTTTTGAATTGGAGATGGAAAAGAAACCGTTATGCAAATTTTTAATTATACCACTTAACTCATTTAGAATTTCATGATAATTTTAAATCAGTTATCATTTAAGCTTTATCAATATCCAATCTTGTTAAACAGGTGTTTCAAGGAAAATGAAAATTATGAAGAGAAAATGAAAGAAAAAAAAACCTTAGTAAATCTCTCTACCTCCTCCAGAGTTTGATACATTATACAGTCATCAGTATCATCTAAGCTCTAACTACGGTAGATCCTGAGGAATATATATTTTTTAAGGAAAAACTTTTTCAGAAAACTATAGTTTCGCAAAATTTTTGACACCAAAAATATTTTGAACACGTACATATGGACATATTTCCAAAAGTTCTCAAAATACACTCAGAAGGTCCAAAAATGTCCTTATCTGTCTAAATCTACAAAATTTCCATGATGGCATTTACTTTTTACAAATATGTGTGAACGTAATAAAATAGATTTTCATTCTCTTCCACATATCTAGACACTAATCTGGTACGTAATTTTAGTTCCATATCTATTTCTAACTCATAAAGGTTAACGGAATTAAATCTCAAATTGCTTAAACGATACACTATCAGCGTAATTCTTATGAGGGTACCATTAATTTATTCTTGTCGGAAGTACCCAGATAAGATCTATGTTTATCGATTCCACAATATTTATTTTGCGGGCTAACCCATAGCACAATTTCCTGGGTAATTAAATACAAATTCCGTATGTTTAACCTCTCAGAAAAAACGTGTAGCGTATTGAAGGAATGGGGTTTTAATCTCAATAATCGAGGGACACCAAGAATGTTTAATACGTAGATTTCATTGCAAATGAAATCTGGTAATTTGATTAATTTTATTGGAAATGAATTAAGATGCACATCAAACACCCTCCTTTGTTGAATTATGTGTTCGATTAATTATGTTACTTTCTCTACATAGATAGCATATTGTATAGGGAAAGTATTTTGACGGGGTCGAAATTTCGAGTTTGAGTTTTCGACGGAAGCGTTGCAAGCAATTTTGTACTTGAATCGGGCGTTCTGAGGTTCTGAATTGGAGTTTTTAATAGATTTATACCTTTCAAGCATCACTGAAGTCGATAAGAATGTTGTTAATTGGTGTCTGTAAGCATGCAGTTACATCAATATCTCTGTTAACTGCAAATTCCTCTGTTTTAGTGCAAATGTATATCTAACAAATCGAAAATACAGTAAACCTCCATTAATCCGGCATCTAATAGTTCGTCACGCCCTATAGTCCAGCATGAGTTTTAACGGCTTCTGGGTCAGTTTAACCATTTACTGAAGCTGGTTAGCAGTAATAGGCTAAGTCATTTTGTATGCATATTTTTGTTCATTAAAATTTACCTCATAATTAAAAAATGCTGAATGTTTCTTTACATACTGAACAGTGTAATACAGTCTGCGTCCAGTCAGAAATTTTTAGAACGTTTCACGTTTCGTTCTGGGAGGGATGATATCTTTATCGAAACGCACATTTGAGGACGTTTGAATCGACCGAATACGAAGCTTTTAATTTTTACAATAAGCTGGTTCCTTATTTAGGCGCGTTAGAGACTCTAGAAATAATCACAGCGAATTATGCAGCGATTTGCAACACCGCGATGAAATGGTCAGATTAGATTGACATTTTTACCACATATTACTAATGGTGATACAAATAAATGATTACTGTTTCAGGCTAATACAACCAGATTGCTAGCAGAAGATCTGTATTTTGTGAAGTCGCTCCTAGAGACAATAAGAGCTCCTAAACGTCGCGGTATCGAATCAAAGAGAGTTTAAATGTGTTCTTGGGACATTGCCTGATAAACTTCAATGATCCGGGTCCACAGTTCAGTTGTCGTGACTGCTGGAGAACAGTAATGGCTCAGTCGCCGAATGAGCATATCCCATACATGTTCAGTCGGTTACATGTTCAGTCCGTTACATGTTCAGTCCGTTACATGTTTAGCGAACGGGCAAGCCAAGGGAAAAGCGATATGTGTTGTGCATTGAAGAAGGTTTGAACATTCTGGACACCATGTGGTCTGGCATTGCTTTGTTAGATAATAGCGTCAGGAGTTTTCTGAAAGAAAGGTAAAACTTCGACGTACAAAATCTCCCTGTTGAAGCTGCATCTATTAACCTTCCCTTCAATGAGTAGCAGCGGGGATCGAATATGACAGCTAATGGCACCCCATGCCATCAAACCTAACGTTCATGCAATATGACGCTCTGAAACGCGTACAGAAAGATGACGCACACCACAATATCGTCTAACGCGTATTCGGCCACCCTTGTACTTGCTGTAGCGGGATTCGTCCGAAAACATGAGCTGGTGCTAATCCACAAGCCAAAGTCTGTACTCCTCAATCCATTGTAACCTGAGGCGTCGATGGCTCAGGGTTAATGGTATCCTCCGCAAAAGAATGCTTGCACGGAGTTCTCTGATCAGTAGACGCCTTCTAGCCGTAGCTTCATACAATGCCACACATGTAACAGTGCTCCAGTGCTGCGCTAACACTCTAGAAGATGAAGTACGATTCGGCACAGCCATGCGGTTGAGCTGTCCATCATTCCGTGTAGACATCACATTGCGAGGTATACTGCCGTATGTTCGACTCGTTCGATTTTCTTCGGTCTACTGTTTCCATACCCGCATTATTGTGATTGCATTATACCCCGTATGCTCAGAAGTATCCCGGTACAAAAATCCTCATTCCCGCAGGCCGATTATGCGTCCCCGTTCGAACTCTATAATTTGCGTATAAGACGCTCTCTGACGTTGAGGAAGAATAGTGACTAAAATGAAACAGTTTTCACCTCGCAGATACCGCTATCAAAATTGTACGGCTCTTCCACAGCCCTCTATATATACTCCTCGTACGACCGTTCAGTGGGCGATGCTAAGCCCAGGCATGCGTATTCTCTCTCTCTCTCTCTGTATATATATATATATATATATATATATATATATATATATATATATATATACATATATATATATATATATATCTATATGTATATATATATGTATATATATATATATATATATATATATATATATATATGTATATATATATATATATATATATATATATGTATATATATATATACGTGTTAAGATATGCCATTATTTTCTTAATTCTTCGATTTGTAATTCGGACTGACGCAAATTACCGATGATACCGATACCAAAATTGTTTGTGTTCTTCCACAGCCTTCTATATATACTCCTCGTATGACCGTTCAATGGCCAGGCATGTGTATTCTCTCTCTCTCTCTCTCTGTATATATATATATATATATATATATGTATATAAACATATATATATATTATATATATGTATATAAACATATATATATATATATATATATATATGTATATAAACATATATATATATTATATATATGTATATAAACATATATATATATATATATATATATATATATGCCATTATTTTCTCGATTCTTCGATTTGTAATTCGGACTGACGCAAATTACATCCTGATGAATAATTAAATACAAACCCCCATATGGTCCAAGTAAAATTTCATATCTTTTTAAGAAAATATTGTTTTCTTACGATGAAGATAATTTTTAATAAAAGCATCAATTCCTCAGAAATCTGAAGAAAATGTATTTAATGGAATAACTTATTTTGTTGTATACACGACTCAAGTAGTGATAAAAGTAAAGTTAATGATGCATGCTAATGATACATGATATGAAAACTAACAGATTTTCAGATAATTCACTAATTGGAATTTAATTGAATTTTAACTATTTATTGTGTCAGTGTAAAATGTTAGTGTAGTGAAAAATATTATGTACTTTTTATTATATTCAGATTATTAAATTAATTAATTTGGGCTTGAAATCGTTTTAGTGTGTATAAAATCATACGTCGAACAAATTACCCACCTGTTTGTAGCATGCGGTATCAAGCTGTGAATAAACATTATTCTTAAAAGATAAACAGTAAAAGCAGTCTAAAATGATGAGACATTTTAGAGTGTTATTCAACTTTATATATTTAATTCGTTCATTCATTTTTCGACTTTATAGATTTATAAAAGTTATTATTTGAAATTCTTAAAATTGTTACTCAATTTTTTATTTACAGTTTACAATTTATATTTATCAACTTGACATTATTAATTGATATTTTATCGATCATTACGATTTCAAATAAATTTTACGAGATGATTGTGATGCCAGTGGACAATTTTTTAATCGAAATCATAATTAAAATGCAATGTCCTCATGGACGATAAAACGATACCTTGGGTTTTTACATCAATTATGTAGAATTTAACGTCAAGTCTTGGCGTCACCATCCAGTCTGCTGGCTTGTTATCAGAATCTAATATTTTCTTGCACATCTCTCGACTTGATATTATATTTCTTGGTTTCATATCATCGTGATATGAAATATGCCATCTGTCACCGTCTGTCATGTTTATCTAACTGTCATTACCTCACAGTAAAGCAGTAACTTTCATTCGTCTATAATATTAACAGTGCGTTTGTTAACTTTTAAATAGCTGTAACGTTTAACTTTGCAGAGTTTACTTTTATGGTAAAAGCTTGCAATTCCATCCCAGTGGCTCAATGGTAGAGCATTGACTAACCATTATGAAGATCTGTGGTTAGATTCTCAGTTGGGGTAATATGGTTCTTTACGATGGCGCCCGAATAAATCAACCCTAAAGGTTAGTGCAAAGATTTCGGAGGTCTGAAAGTGGCCCTAGTACAGTAACTAGCATGGATTAAGTGGACTCTGGTATATGTAGCGCCAATGTCAAATCAGGAAGAGACCGACCACGTAGGAAACTAACCTGCAGGATAAAAAATATCAGCAGGAGGCTAAACGGGGTTAAAGTAATTGGATGTGGTAAGTTAGATTGTCAGTTGTACGGTAATCTGACATTAGCGAGTGGAGTATGCAGAGTTCTCTTTGACGAAAAGAGCTTGTAATTCCGTTCAAGTAACGCAAGAGTAGAGCTTCGACTAGCCAGTACGAAAATCCGTGGTTCGATTTCCGATTAATAGCAAGTTTTTTTACAACTTTCAAAATGTGTTTGCAATACTGTTGACAGAATTCGCCTTTTCATATTACCACTACCACCTTTTGGCATTAAAGTCCTTTTAGACCTTCAGCCTGCCTCAGAACAGTCCCCCTTTCTTCACGGTTCTAAGCTTTAATCCTCCAGTTCTTAACTTTTATTTCATATTTGAACTTAACTTCATTTTATATTAGACTGCATTAACATTATTTGCAAATTAAATTAACAGTCAGATTTAATTCTGTCACTATTTACTATTGTTATAAATTTTAATTATAGATATTAATTCAAACTCCATTTCTTGAAAAGATGTGGATCCAAATTAATTAGGAGAAATAATATTTGGCTATACAATTGGGCAACTGGACACTTAGGCAACAAGATCTGACATCCAAATAATGTTTCAAAAGGGGGCAGTACATGTTGATCTTTTCAATAATATCTATTTAATCAGGAAATTAGCTTTATGTATGGTTGGAATTATCTATACGATAGATATCAATCCCCACATATGACTGGGTACATAAAAGTATGTAAAATGATGTAATACATAAAATTGTGTATTTCCTACCAGCCGACTCCCTGCAGTACTTACGTTCCTAAAACCTCCGGACACACGCGGATCAAGTACCTGTCCCGAATAATATTATGAATTAATATACGAAACGCTAACACAATTCAATAGCTATAACATCCCATAAAAAACAATTTGTTTTAATAGTCCTAGAACCACAACTAAACGTATCATTTCCACGTACAATGAAACTACCTGTACGTTAAATCAAGAATATTAAATTAATAATTTACACGAAGCATCAGAAATTATCCAGTAAATTATTTTTAATGTTCGGAGGCATAGTCATATTTTCAGTTTGGTGGCTTTTCCAAAAAATCGCCAAATTAGAGATATTGTGCCTAATATGGATACTAACTAATATATCAGGGAAAATTATCGACAAATTTCTTGGAAAGAGGGTTGTCAGACAGAGAGAAAATGACTTTTTAACACTTTACAACAAAGTTGAAAAGTGTTTATGACTTTGTTCATTCTGTCTGTCTGTCTGTCTGTCTGTCTGTCTGTCTGTCTGTCTGTCTGTCCGTTAGCACGATAACTGCCGTAAAAATGAGTTTATCAAAATGAAATTTTAGTATGTTGTTCAGACGGTCTGTAGGACCTATGGGAATATAAATAAATAATATCACCCAATTAGTTTTTTATTGAACCCGGGTTGAAAAAATGAAATACATTGAACCCTATGGGACCTAATTTTTCAAACATTTTTTAAGTAAATTTAAAATTCACGAATTGCTTCGAAATTTTTAGGAAATATTCACATTATCCCATAGAATAGATAAAAAAAAATTCAGTAAAATATGTTAAGTAGTTTTTTAATTAAAAAAATTATTTAATATAGGGAAAAAAACAAATTCAATTAAATTCTGACTTTGGGATATCTTCCAGAAAGAAAAGAGAGATATATTATATAATAAATATCTCTCCATTTGTTTAAACGTTTTGCATATGGGAGTGGCTTCATATTTGAAAATAAATTTGGTAGATAACAATTTTTCATTTTTTTTAAATTTTATATAACTCTTCATGATAAATTTAATTGATGGCATTTTAAATGCACTTTCCTACGTCCTAGAGAGTTAAAATTTGGTACACAGCTTAAATTTGTTGAACATTTTATTCGACAAAAATTTGATGGATCTTTAAATATAGATCATACATTTTTTTCGAAATGGCCTGAAAATAATCCCCGTTCACTTCTATAAATCATTGGTGTAATATTGTTAAAAATTCTGATGTGGACAGCACATGTCTTTCCCTGCAGACTCATATTCGTTCTCTTTATTTATTCAATGATAATTTGAGTTTATCTGCACAACATAAGTATTTTAAATGACATTGAATTTACACGTTAAACTTAAATTTGGTTCTCATTTGATAGCTGGACTTATTGTCAAAGGTGGCGTAGCGAAAAGGCGAAAAAACTAGAATATCTCAAGAACGGCTAGTCCTAGAGTAATGGGGTTAGTCTTATTCTTTTTGTTGTCAAAAATCACATATAAAATAGGAATTTAATTGATATAATTGAGCACACGTAGTCTTTTATTTTTATATATAACGATTTTTGCTGGCCATTTCGCAAAAATAGCCCGTTCCTTTTTCCCGAATCGTAGTAGAATAACCTACAAATGATTTATATACAAAATTTTGTTAAATTTGGTATATAAATCACTTGTAGGTTATTGAAATATTATACTCCAAATTTTGTTAAATTTGGTTCATTAGTTTTTAGCTAGAGTGGATAAAGGCAATTTCTGCGGCCATTTCGCAAAGAAGGCAGATTCTTTTATTACGAATCGTACTATAATCTAATGAACATCAGGATTTCCCACAAAAAACATACCTACCAAATTGTATGAAATTCGGTCCATTAGTTTTTCAATTAGAGTGGATGTAATATCCACACAGACACACAGAAACATACACAGATACACCCTTACACACACAGACGTCTTCCTAAAAGTAGTTTTTTCGTGTTCTAGAAGTCCCAAAACGTGTAGATCCTTTGAAAATTCGAGTTCCGATCTTCGGCACGATTCCAATACTTTGAGTACATACACATACACATATATATTATCTGTGTATTATCTGTGTATCTAAATTCCGTGCCTATGCAATTACAATAGTTGTGATTTTAAATGATCCCAAAACTTTTATTATTTCTTCAAGGAAGCCTAATTTTAACATATGCAGAATGCAAATATCTCAAGCGATTGTAAGATGAATTACATAAGAATTGCTGAATTTTTTTCACACAAAATTATTTAGCTCTGGAGTCTGGAATACAAGTTATATGAATGAAATATTCATTGATTTTGCATAAAGAATCAGATGATTTATATTTCGATACAGTTTTAAATATTTAAGTATAATAAATTACTGTAGTACTGTGATAATATAAAAGATATTACCACTGAATGAATCACATTTTAGAAATTTTTAAATGAAATTACATTTCAGTTGGAAAGTGTTTCATAATCAATGCTTATGCATGATTGATCTTTCTTGTTTATATTATGTCATTTATATTGTATCGTTTGCCCTGGATAAATATGTATTTATTGCACTTCATACATGTTTTCTATATCGTTCTTTTTTCAATAGTATTTCGATAAATTGAATCGAATATCGATATTTCTTAGCAGGTAACTCTTTTTGCTTCCATGCTTGATGATAGGCTTCTCACATATATCTTTCTATGAAGTACGTTATATCATCTTCCACGTTGTTCGCAAAAGCATATTTTGGCAGATACAGTAAACATCAATATTGTATTATTTGATGACAAAGATGTGTTTTATTCTGTGAGTGAAAATATTTTATCTCAAAACCACCGATAATTAATCTTCGTTTTAATTTATTTTAAGTGATTCTTTAATGAAAAAATGACTGTAATTATATCTGGGCCGAAAAAATAATTATAGTCCCATGATCAATAATATTCGAAATCCTTTTATAATTTAAGACAAAATTATAATTGGAATTAATTAAAAGACTAATTGTAATATATCATAATATTTGAATAAATCGTTTTAGAAAAAATGCAATAAATTATATCTTAGTAGCATAGAAATAATTTCAGATA